>QAOC01009039.1:0-55384 GCA_003255005.1 Begonia fuchsioides | reverse complement strand
TTGTCTACCGAATACTTCATCCGATCCGATCCGATCCGACCGGATCGGATCGGATCGTCGGATATGGATCGGATCCGCCCACCCCTGGTTTGAATGTGGTAGGATGGTCAACGTGACAGTTGCCAAAATGGGTTTTTCGTGGATTTCGTTTATACTTACGTTGTCAAAAAATATAGGATTATGCTTCTAAACTTGTACAGATGAACGAATATAAACACCCAACTAACACGTAGATTTATGAAACATAATTCAGTTGACTCAAAGATGATAGATTGAATACAAGAGCTTAAGTTCAACGTCTTCGTTGTTTTAGTGTGAGAATTGTTACCCCAAATGTTAGGGTAGTTATTTGGGATATCAGGTAAATACTTCATATTTCTGGGCTGCTGAGTTACCGTAATTTAACTCTCTTGCAAATTGTTTGGTCAGAGTGTGAGGGCCTTGAGAGTGAGAAATTTCGTCTTTTTTGGGTACAAGATTTACGGAGCAGAGAAAATAATCACTGTAAAAACAATTCACTGTCGTAAATTTGCGACCGAAGCTTATTATACGTATAATTAAACCGAAGTAAAGCGTTAAATGAGATTTGTTTAAAGAGCTCGTGACCTAATAGAATTAAAAAAATACCCAATATTCTTGCTGTCGTAATCTCTTCCCTATAAACCGTACAAAAAAATACGAAATCTTTTTGTTTTATTATTTTTGTTATTACTCGAATTTCAACGTTGAATATAGTTCCAAAGGCTTTAAGAAACTCTTCCCTAATGTTTATTACGTGAGAACTCTTCTTTATTCCCCATTGTTGACCTATCAGTTGGTGGCGTGGAGAACAACACAATTTTGCACTAAACCCCCCACGTAAGCTTGACTCGANCTAAAACCATAAAAAAGAAAGAAGCATAGATTTGAAATTTATCTGAATTAAAGTTACAATTATTAATAAAATATTTGTTAAAATTATATTAAAATTGATCTGTTAATTTTAAAGCTTAGAATAAAGTGGGCTGGGTTGAGGCCCATCAACTTAATATAATAAAAAGGTAAAAACAAAAAAAAAATTGAGTTTTAGGTAAATAAACCAACTAAAGCCTGAGTTTTAAATAAAATAAAATTTTAGTTCTGCGGATGTTCGAGTGAGAGTCACTACGTCCGATCGGACAAACGTATCAGACGCAGTGACTCCCACTAGGATGATCAGACGCAATTTGCGTTAGTGTGAGTCATTGCGTTCGAATTATCTAAAATTTATAAATTAGACAATTCTTGTATTGAAAATCGTACATTAAAAAAATAGTGATAATTGTGAGATACACGTACTAATTTTTTTTATAATGTTCAATAAAAAATACGATAATTTATAAACAAAATATCATTAATTACAAATAGAAAAAGACAATCATAATAAAAAAAGAAATAAAAATACAATTATAAAAATATAATTATAAAATTACTTAAAATCGTCACAATTTGGTAGAGGATGCTGGTAAAAAAAAAATTCAATAGAGTTCATCTACTATATGTTCAATCTTGTCAAATCGCTGGATATGGTGACATGACGAGACTGTCTTTTTGTCACATGTCAAGACCTTTTGGTTCTTTCTAGTTCGATAGGACGGACGCAGTGACTTTTATCAAACGTACGTGAAATTTAAATTTTATTTTTTTACTCAAAAATGTTTTTTTTTTGGTTTTTACGCTAATAGAAATTGTGAAATGCACAAATGAACCCTTTCTCCGAGGCATGATCTTTGATGTTGAACCCTAAACCTACGCCGAAGCTCTCAAAAACCCCGCCATTGTTGGTTTTTTTTAGACATGTTGTGAATTCTTCGCTCTACACCGTCGATGGCGGGCAGCGCGCTGTTCTCTTTGACAGATTCCGAGGAGTGATGGATGATACTGTCGGAGAAGGTACTCATTTTCTCATCCCATGGATAGTACGAAGAAAAGGTTCTTCCTTCGATCGGAAACGAGGTTTTGAAAGCCGTCGTGGCTCAATTTAAGGCTGATCAGCTTCTTACTTAGCGTCCTCATGTTTCGGCACTGGTCAGGGAGAGTCTCATTCGGCGACGTAGGGACTTCAATATTGTGCTCGATGATGTGGCTATCAGGCATCTTTCTGACGGAACTGAATTCTTCAGAGCAGTGGAGCAGAAGCAAGTGGCCCAGCAGGAAGCAGAAAGATTCAATTTTTTTGTGGCCAAAGCCGAGCACTATTAGGGCTGAGGGCGAAAAGAGTCTGCTAAGCTGATTTCTGACGCAACGTCGGCTGTTGGTATGGGGCTTATTGAGCTTAGGAGGATCGAGGCGTCAAGGGAAGTTGCTTCCACGCTTGCTAGATCTCCTAATGTCTCATATTTGCCAGGGGGGCAAACCATGCTTTTGGCTTTGAACCCATCACGTTAAATCGGTGAGTTTTCTTTCGTTAGGCATTCTTTCTGAGTTCCACTGTCTTTTGCTTGAATGCTTGCTGATGGAATTTGGAATGGGGTGCTGATTTTTATTTTTGAATACTCTTCAAATCGGACCATCTTAGAATGTCTAAGTTTCTTTCTGATTTTTATTTAAGTTAGAACAGACATATACATCTTAGGTTGCTGAGAGTTATTGATTGCATGTTAGAAGTTAGAACGACATATACATGTAAGAATACTACAAAGGGTAAAATCCAATTTAAACCTTGTGATTTGGGTATCTGTAAAATTCAAACTCTAAAGTTTAAAATGAGCAATTTAAATGTTGGTAACAACTTGCTTCGAAACGTCCTTACCTGCAAAAAATATTTTTTTACCGATTTCTACCTTCTTCAAGGAGTGGCAATTCGGGCAACCCACGGAAAAGAATTATTTTGCATGTGCTACCTCGTTTCGATGCTAGTAGTACCAAAGTTTAAATTGTTCATTTTAAATTATAGTGTTTAAGTTGTAAAATTATTCAAACTTAGAGGTTATATTGGTTTTTATCATAAGACAGTATCTAGAAAGAAAATGCATCTCAAGAACTATACTATGTTAAGCTTTTAGGTTCCTCGACAAAAATCCATCATGGTATGAGGTAGATAATTCCAAGAGTTCTTTCATCACTATTTTTCATGCAATGATGAATATTGAAAATGGACCTATGACTAATGGACTATGTATAAAAATACAGATTATGGAATTAATTTAAATACAATTATTTTGGTCTTTGTGATTGCTTGTAGGTGACCATGCTATTCATAATACACACCTTGACTTTCTCCTCGGATTTTTGTTTCTTGTTCCGTTTTGAATGCAATTTCGGAGCTAATCGACGATGTTGGTGGCTTAACTTTCATTTTCTCTTGTATGCAGCTACATCTTGTGATGGAAATGTTCATGGTTTTTGCTTCTAACAAGATTTGGTTGAATTTGCATAGCCCAAAACGACGAGCATGAGACTGAAACATAAAAACTGAAATGCCTTGGTTCTTGTTTTGGGGGCCACTTTTGCTGTGACTGTCGACTGTCGTGCTCTTGTATCACACAATTGTAGCAGTGTTTCTCAAAACCAGCTTTTGTTACATCCAGAGCTTCCAAAGCAAGAGCTTGAGTATAATTTTTAGCTAAACTACAGATAAAGGTGGCTTTCCCTTGGGAAGTAGGGGCGTTGCTTTAATTATCTAAACACCCAACAGAGGCATACGTTGTCACAAACTAGACAACCATTGTAATGCGCCACCGATTACATATATTCTCATCCAACACAAAAGACTCGACCCTTAATTTCGGATTCTATCTGGCAGAATTTGATCAGACAACTTTCAATGTGCTATGCAGGTATAATTAAATGTCGAAAGCTCTGAGCTTTGTCATCCTTACAGGGTCGGAGGAATCCATATGTAGCCTAGAGTTTGAACATATCCTACTTTTTCCATGAGCTCATCAGCCGCTGCAGGAACACCGCTACGCGGAACGTAAGAAGCGGGCTTGAGTTCACCTCCGTCGATTCTATGCAAAAGAGGCGTGAAAATCTCTCAGGCAATCGGTCATAACTAAAGTATGTGCACCATTCGTTAGAATCTATGATCATTTTTATCTCCTCTTGTTCTGCAGAACAACAAATGAAATGAATTAAGATGGTTCCACGTAGTAGAATGTTATTTTCTATTTTACTGAGAAAAAAACTTTATATTGAGCAGAAGATCAGATTAAGTGCCAAGAACATACGTGTCGAGAATTAGCCTTTCATATGGCTCGGGGATTACAACATCTTGATAACGTTGTCTAGATGACAAATCTAATTCACTCTGCACAGCAGTCATCTCCAGCCCTGGCTGTGTGACCTGAATAACCATGTCTCAAAGACTCAAAGTAAGCTCCAGATGAGCCGAGCACAACAATGGAGAAAGACTCAATATCTCTGCAGTGCCATAAACCCGAATGCATCTCGGTTGAGATACTCACAGAAATCCTTAATATCTCCGTCAACTACGATCAAGATCCACTTGTATGGACTGTAAAAAATATGATCCAATATCAAGAAACAACAATAACTCCATTATAATATGCAGAGGGCTAGAGAGAGATCTAGATTGACGTTCCCCTCTTCCGCCCGAGATTTTAGGTGGGTAGCAATGGAGGTAACGAATGTTACGGGAGAGACCCGTATTCTGCCTTTCCTGCAATTTAAACGAGTTCGCTACCAACGATTCTACGTCAACTACGAAGTACCTCACTGAATTCTATTAACATGAATCAATGAACCTGAAAATGAAGTACTAGTTCATCCACATAATACCCAGATTTTTAAAGAAGCAAAGAACAGAGTAGAAGATGAAGAAGAGACAAGCTAAAAAGTAGAGAGAGAAGATCGTTAGTGAGAGAGAGAGAGAGGAACTTAGAGAGAGAATCTTCACATCCAAAATCATGTCCATCTTCACGTACTCCCCCCGTTTATCCTCCTAGAGATCCATTGCAACGTCAGCCCACTCCTTCCTTGTGAAAACGAAACACGTGGCATCCCTGACACAGAGAGAGGTTTTCCCACCAAACTCCATGGCCCAGCAGGTGCTTTTGCCTGTTATGTTGGTATTTGTTAACAAAAGATTAAATTTCTCGTGATGACTCACACATTTTAGAAGTATAAGTCACGATGACTCAATAGTTTAGAAATGTAAGACCTTTATCTGAGTCCACAAAGAGCTACCCACATTGAATGTAACAACTCTCACACGGCGACTATCAAGATTTGAACATTGACACTTGTTTATCTTTAAACCGATTAAGCTATGCCCGTGCAAACAATTATTGTGATATTTAGTAAAGTGGAGAGGGGGGCCAAGAATTAAGAACAAGGAAAGAGAAAGGTAGTTAGATGGAATGGAAATATCTCGATAGAGGGACGTCCAACGTTGTCTAACCACTAATGCAAATTACCCATAAAATTGATATTTTAGAATTGCATGTACATGGTTGCTTGATGCGTGATCAAATATTTTAGGACACCAAAATAAAAGTGAAGTTCTTATCATTAATAATTTAAATTTGGAAGCAAATAGGAATTAAATTGTCAATTTCACCCCATCTGAATAAATTAACAGTAAAATAAGAAAGTACTCATACCGTTACCCGTCTTCTAATACTAGTAGACATGTGTTTTCTTTCGAGACAATCACATAAACTAAGAAGGGCCACCCCTCCTGAAATAAGATTCAGGTAGGGTTCGACCCACATCCGGTCATAGCCAACCAAAATAGGATGGTCTGAAGTTGGACCTCAGACCTCGGATACTAAGGCCGGCATGTGAGCCTATGTGAGATCCACTTTTCAGCTTTCAGGCCCACAGCTCAAGGGCTATTTGCTGACATCGACAGCCAGGTTACAGATTATCTCAAGGAAAGAACAGTTCAGCATAAAATCCTTAAAAAAAGCACCAAAAAGCACTTTGATTTAATTGGATATTCATCATTATGCATGTCCAGAAAGATCATAACATGGCAGAAAAGAACAACACAAATTGAAAACAAAGACAAAACAAGGAATTGCGCACCTTTTATTGAAGCTTCAAAATCATATTTATACAAGGGGAAAGCTTAGAGGGACCATGATTCTCAACTTAGACCACTCTAATCAGGAACACTGGAGCAGTACTCACATTTTCAGCCACTTTGGCTTGATCGGTTTTTTGTCCTTAGGCTTTTGCTCGACCACCGGAGGGGAGGGGACTACTGGTTCTGATTCTGCAGCAGGTTGAGGAGACTCGACTTTTTCAGTTCTGATTTCCAAGTTTTTTAGAGACATAATCTCATCTTTCAAAAATGGAAGCGAATTAGCAGTTGTAGCATCGTCACCTGAGACATTCATATGAACAGGTGTCAGTCATGATACCTCCGAGGGAAGAAATGGAGATGGTAAGCCATTATTGATCATTCAACATGATAAAAACAAATCCATAATAGGAACAAGAGGAGATTGTCCCTGGCTGGAACCAAATAATACTGCCAAGAAGAGTGAGTGAATGAATGGACCATTTTTGTGGAGGATGTTGGTTGTAAATTTATTTTGAATAACTTTCATCCTTCAATTTTTTTAGAGCACAAAAAAGTGCAATTAAAAGTTATATCTAACAATTCTATTTGCTATTAGAAGGATTTCAAAAAAGAAAAGCAAATTTATGTGGCATAATCGTATGGTAATATTTTACAAAACGACACATCATATGCTGGACAGGACAATATTTTACAAAACGAAGTCATAATAGCAAAGATAACTCATGGTATAAGATGTTGACTGATTCAGTATCAGCTTTTACGCTGACAAATTCTAGCACTGCATTATCCAGTGGAAAATGTTTTTACATACCCGAGGCAGCTAACCTTAACCACAAAACAGTAACCTATTTGACGATCAGTCATGTGCAGTGCAAGTTAAAAAATGGTTATAAAAAAATCCACAAGTGTTCTAGTGAATGAGATGATAAGCAGTTTTATCACAAAGGGAAGTAGCTCAAACTGGATGAGTCACAGATACTGGACATAAGATTTGCAAACATAAAATTAAAATCTCAAAGGGAAATATTGCTTCGAAGCATAGCTAACCTTTTTGCTGATCATACATGAAATAGACTATAGCTCCAGGGACAAAACCAGCTGAGAAAAAATCTTGAGTCATATCTTTTATCTGCTTTTTTGGAGGAGTTGTGTCTGCAACATTAAGTAAAATTAAGAAGAGCAACTGCTAATATTTCCCGGAGATATCTTTCAAAGAGTTATTGGGATAATAAAAATTTCTTTTAGATATTCTCTGTAGTCAAAAGGCATACAAATAATGAATGGTAGCTCTGGTTGACAAATCACTTTTGTAAGAAGGTCAACCAAATTTTGTATTGTTTCAGAAGGATGAAATGATGCCTCTAAAGTGTGATTATCAGGAAACCGAACCCTTATTATGGCCTGCATACAAAAGCAGATGAGCGAGTTGGTGAAGTAACTTTTTTCACTGAATAAGAGTGTACATAGGATACAAAATGTGCCATTCATTTTATCAATAACGAAAAATTAAATATTAAATTTGGAAAGAAAAAGAATTTGGTATCAATTCTCTGACAAGCACCTTTGTTATCCTTGACCTGCGAGCTGCCTCTTCTGCTTCCCTAATTTTCCTTGTTTTCAAAAACTTGTCTGTCAAAAAATGGGAGTCATTTTATATGATCTTTGCAAAAAACTAAGCTTAGATATATTCCATAAGTTATCTACGCATACATCATCATGACAAGGGAAAGTGGAAAGAAGCCTTTTTCTTGACCAAAAAGGCCATAAAACTTACCTTCCTTTTTAGTTGATAGCATTCGGTAATAATCCTCTGGAGTGAACTCATAAAATTCATCAGTTTCTCCTGCTTAAAAAAGAGAGAAAGAGAGAGAACAAAATAAGAAAAATGTTAGACACATGAGATTGTAAGTCAACATAAAAATCAAGCTTAAAAAATTTGAGAACAAAGAACATTCAGTTGTTTTAGTTCAAGAAGTGAGACTTCTAGTAAACATTATACCACTATCAGTCACTTCTCCTGGGGATGAAGAAAGAGACATTGTCTCAAAGACGCGTATGTCTCGACCAAAATTATCCTTGGCTTCCATGAGCTTAGCCTTAGTTCCAAAATAATGGAAAAATAAACATACTAGAACAACAAGAAAGTACAACATTAAATCTTAATTTGATAAACCAAAATAATTATGCCCCCAAAGTGGAGAAACTGTTTTTTAAGCCAAGACAAATAATTCACCATCATTTATCAAGATCAAGACTGACAATGTTCCGATGCCCTTTAAACATTTACTCTAATAATTGACAGCAATTCTTTTTCAACGAGCTGCAATAAAAGGATCAATCACGATATTTCTTTTACAACATTAGTTAAGCTGCATTCATAATCTACTCAAGATAATGGAAAAATTAAGATGAAAAAATTGTAGAATCATGAGTGAATTTTTAGGACAGTTTGTCTTTTCAGACACGAAGCTTAACATAAACAACTGAATTCAGCGAAAAAAAAACTACAAAATATTACAAAACTTCCTAACTGTGAATTTGTGCAGAAGACCTTCGGCTTATACTTTACTAAGGGTTTTTTTTCACGATCTAATATATTAATAATAGGCATCATATTCTGACGATACTTTTAACAGACTCCACGCTTAACTTGAATTTTTAAAGTATTTTCTGTAAAAAATGTTGAAGTGAAAATGGATTTCAAATAGAGCGGATTGGCGTTCTTCTTAATAGACAAAAACATAGAACCAAGCAATCATTTAAGCGCATTAACATTAGGAATGAGAAGAAAACACATCAATTCATCATCCAAAAGTCATAACGAATTTCCAGATACGATTAATGTGATAAAATACAGCAACACCAAAAGTTAGACAAAAAACCTTAGCCGATTCAGCGTCCATAAGTTGAATGTCAGTGAGCCTCCTTCTCTTCAAAGATAACGAGGAAAAATCATCAAAAACCATCGGAACTCTAGAGCAAGCTCAGAAGGATGAGGCGATTCAGTTCACGTATTTGTACCTTGATTGATATGTGGTACGGTTGCTTTCCTTTCCTTGGATTCCTTGACTTCGCCCCTACGAGTTCCTTTCCTTTTCCATAAATCTACAGAGTTATGGCTCTACAATTAGCCCAGTCTCATTTCGTGGTTACAACGCCTATCGCCAGACATTCGGGCCTATTTATAGCCCAAGACGAAAGAAATTGAACCAGGCTAATTAGAAAATAAATCTGTAGAGCCGGCCCGCTTTAGACCGGCCTCGTGGTTTCTGGAACTGGACTCGGACTGGGCCCACGGGTGGGGTCGGCCTCAAAATTTTCGTCTTTTTTATTGTTTTTTTGGATAAAAAAACTAAATATATTATTAAAAAATAATGAAAATTTTAATAATTTTTTTTTATAAAATATATAACCAAAAGTCTAGTCTAGTTAGTCTTCCACGTAAAATGTCATATTGTATCACGCAATACTCTAGTTACTTTATACCAAAGTTATAACCATGATTAGAAAGTACGGGTTGTTGGATATAATCTCCTGGCGCACGTTAGCATACACCAGTCCACGAATTCAAATATGATAGATCGCTGAACGTGACCTCGTTCCCTACGAGGCGGGGCCCACACCCAGCGTAGAAATGAAACCCTCGTAGAATAGTACAATAGTGAAAGTTCCCCAAAACTGTTTAAATTTGGGGGTAATGTTTAAATAATCGATAGTTTGAGGACCTTGTGCTCAAACATTTCATCGAACAAATTTTATGAAAAGAAAAAAAAAGCAGAATGATGGAGAGGCTGAAGAAGAAACCCAACAGAGAGTAATCCAGAGAGCGAGAGTTGGATTGAAGATGACGATGGACAGAGAGAAGGAGAGAGAGATCGAGTTAGAGAGTGCAATGTACACTAACTGCTTGCTATTAGGGTTGGATCCGGCCATTATCGGAGTCGGAGGCTCCTCTCCTCGCGTCGGCCAATTCCGGCACTCCAACCCCAAACTCGGCGAACAGCTTCTTTACTTTATTCTATCTTCTCTCAGAGGCCCAGCTCAATCTGCCAAAGTATGATTCTCCTTCTCCTTTCTTTTCTCCTTTGAATCTGTTCCTATGCATTTGTCCCGATTTTCCATTCCCCCCTCGATCCGGTCTGGTTTCACTTAATCCATTTATGGATCTTTCAGGATTTTGACAAGGTGTGGCCCATATTCGACTCGGCGCAGTCGAGGGACTTTAGAAAGGTGAAATTTGATCCTGGTTCTCTACTTGATTTGTTTTTATACAATGTTCGGCATATGAATATCAATTGTTCCTTTCGTATAGATATTTTCAGTAATATTTCTCTGTGGAACTTTTTGGTATCTGCCTATTAGGTTGTGCAAGGGATCATCAGTGAGCTGGAATCCCAGGGGGAGCTACCGAGGAGCAATTCAAGAGTTTCGTCTCTTGCTACATGTTGTGGACCAAGGTCTGCTGGTCTTTTTTTAATATCAGTTCTGTTTTAGTGTATTGTGTGAGGAATTCCAAATGAAATAAGCCCTTGGGAGTTGGGATTACTCCCTTTGTCCTAAATGGCTGTTTTGTTCTTAAAGACGATGCATTGTCAGAATGCAGTCAGGTTTGCATAAAACACGACGCTTAAGCATAGACTTCTGCATAGCAAGCTTTTTGTTTGTCTTGAACTCTTGAAAATTATGTTTTGTCGAATTTAAAACGAAGAAAGAGACAATTAGTCTGAATTTTGTGGAAAGAATTTCAGTTTCATTAGCTCAAAATATTTCCTGCAGGTTTGTCGAACTTCTGTGGCAACTTTCTTTGCATGCTCTGCGGGAGGTTCACCGGCGAACCTTTGCAGCTGATGTAGCTTCTAACCCATTACCTGCATCTTTGACAGATGTTGCTTTTTCTCATGCAGCCACATTACTTCCAGTGACAAAGGTGATTTCGATATCGTATTTATATGAGTTTAAGAATGAAAATTCTTTTATCTTATTGAAGGCTTTGTAGCTTCTAGAGTGTAAGCTCTGTCCTTAAATTTGAGTGAGCTCAGACTCTCATCATTACTGTGAACCTACTTTTTGAAGCTTTGTTTCATGAAAATAAATGCATCCTTGGTATTTGGAAGCTGTTATCTGTGGAGATAGAAAATCTTCTTTGAATATTCACAATTATTTGTCCTTTTCATTCCTTACCGGCTGAACAGTATTTTGATGGTTTGTCCTTAAACAGGCTAGAATCGGACTTGAAAGAAGGAGATTTCTGAAAAATGCTGAAAAAGCTGTACAACAACAAGCTATGTGGTCTTCTCTGGCTCATGAAATTACTGCAGAATTTCGGGGCTTATGTGCTGAAGAGGTGTAACTCATCTACTCTTCTTCATTGTTGTTATTTTTTATCGGCAATATGGTATAACTTTATCTATTTTAATTCTTTTGGGAAACTTGGAGGTCAGGCTTATTTGCAGCAAGAGTTAGAAAAACTTCATGATCAAAGGAACAAAATAAAGTTAGAAGGAGAGCTATGGGAAGATCTCGTATCCAGTTCTAGTCAGAATTCTCATTTAGTTGCAAAAGCTACTAGATTGTGGGATTCTATCTTAGCTCGAAAAGGTCAGCATAAGTTTCACTTCACCATTGAATTTAGACTAGCATTTTATTTTAGTGAACCTCTTTTTAATAATTTTGGTGGTTTTCTCATGTGCCTTCATACCACGAACATGTTGTTTTGTATGTGTTTTATTTTATTGTATAAATGCAATATTGACATTCCAAAACCAAATTTGTTAAGTTTTGAGACATCGCATAACATGTGCGCAAACACTTGTTAATCCTTTACTCACTGTTTATGTAATTAAATTGAACTTTTAAAACCTATTTTTTTCTTGCAAACTGAATCTTTATAACACTGACCATATAAAAATATTTTGGACAATTTTTTGAGTGGAAGTATTTTTTTATATTTTTTTTATCTTTAGAGAAAAATACATTCTGGCATGAAACCAAGCTATATTCTCTTTCCTGAGTATGTAAGTTAGCCGACACTTTCATGATCTAGGTTGTTACGGGAAAAAAATGGGGAGGGGAAACATACAAAGTTTCTATTGCCTTCCATTAGCAGAAATAACGCTGATGCAGTAGAAAGTTTGTATCAAAATTGTAACAAAAAAGTAAAAGTGAACAAAGGATTAATTCTCAAACTAGGAATAATTTATATTAATTTTCAAAAATCTCTCTCTAAGGTCCACCTTAACTTTTTAAATAGAGTTTGGTTAATTTAAAATCCCTAATAAATATATAGGATCATAAATAAGATTCTTTGAAAATTTAAAAAAAATGAAGACTATCTAATAAATAAAAAGAAAATACAAAATAATAGATAAGATAAAATATTAAAAAGATAGCGAATATTAAAAGATGATTGGGTTATGAGCTTGAGTCACAGCCGTGTCTTGCATCAGTGATCCTAAACCTTACTGATGTACAATTTAGAAATGAAAAGTTTAATAAATTTGGTCGGGAAATCGTGATGTATTTGTTGATTCAGTAAATGTTATGATACTAAAATCTGATTGTATCAATCTTAAGGATTGATGACATGAACTTCTTCTTTCTCAGGTCAGCATGAGGTTCTTGCTTCTGGACCCATAGAGGACTTAATTGCTCACCGAGAACATAGGTATATTAATATTCTCTATGTTAGTTGCATTTTATACAATTTCTCATTTGTTATTCTTCTTTCTAGGTACCGAATATCGGGATCAGCTTTGCTTGCTGCAGTGGATCAGAGTTCTCAAGGGACAGATGTTTCCCCAATACAGTCTAGTGACCTAGCTTCGATAGAGTTAGATGCCAAGGAATTGAGTGATGGATCAAATGGAAATATAAACAGGGACAGAGTGAATAATATGCCTGATTCATCCCAATCACTAGTCAATGAGGACATTGTTCATCGAGTGGATGATAGGACTGGGAGAGTTCTTCCCAGTGTTGATATTGCTGAAATTATTAGGCGGTGGACCCATGCTTTACAACGCATTCATAAACAATCACTTCATCTGGTATGATATACATTTACTTTCATATTTTTTCCTGATATTTTCAATATTCATTACCTCTATTTCGTTCATTAATAGTTAATTGTTTTTTATTCGTTTCTTTTACCTTCAAGTGGTCTATATGCTCTCCTTTAAGGTACTAGTCCAATTAAGCGCTACTACTTGGGTTAGTTGTGCTTATTTGCCATAGAATTTGATTGCTTTCCTTTTAAAAAAAATTGCTACAGCATTGATATCTACTCTTTTGAGTTTCAGGAGATAAATATACAAAAGGGATGCCATAGTTTATTGTGTTTTTTATGTTTCTTTCTAGACATTGGAAAAAATTTAGAACTTCAGTTTTCTATAATTTTTTTCTCCAGTGAATTTTTAGGCAAATACATCTTGTCCTCATTGCCTCACATCCAAAATGGGTACAAAATATTACTTTCTAGTGTTGTTGTGTTGCCGTAAATGTTAGTTCTTTTAATCCACGGTGATTGAGCTTGTCTCTCAAAGTAAGTTGATAATTTTTGGTCAAACAACATAGTTCGTTTTCTTTTCTTCTGAAGGTGCACCATGCAATAAAAACTGAAACCCTTCCATTGTAATGAAACATGCGCACTATCTTTTGTACTTATCACCTTGTTACCCAGTAAAGATAGTAGATTCTATTTGCAATCCATAAAAGTCTAACGCATTGATATTCTACAGGCAAAAGCTAATGATGGAGAGGGTCCAGAAATTTTAAGAAATGCAAGTAATGGCAGCTCATGCGGACATGCTGATTCTTTAGCTGCAACTCTTGCAGAACATCAACAACATTTGGCAAGCTATCAGGTAGTGTCAATTGTAAATTATACAGCAGTAGGGGTTAATCCTTTTTATGTGACACGAGTGGGGTTTTTTGTTTGGTTTTACATTTTTGCTGAATATTGTTCTTTTTTCTGATGAATAAGTGAAATGCTTATGCTGGCCCGATAGAAACCCATTATAATAGTTCTCTAATTTTCTGCTTACGAGGATACAGAATAGTGATTTTCCCTTAAACCATGCATCTTGGGAACTAAGGTTGATTTTATTTTCTGTTTTTATGCTGGTTATAATAAATTAGTAGTTGAGTTTTTGGTGTCTGTTGGTCAAACAAATCCTATATGATCTATTGCGAGATTCATTATAAACAGTTGAAAATGGTCATTACTTATCTGCGTGATAAGGTTGCATATTTTCATTTTATTTATGCCTTTCCTGAATAGGTGCTTCTCAACCAACTGAAAGAGGTTGCTCCAGCTATACAGAAATCCATAGCAGACTGTACAGAGAAAGCTAATAGTATTTCATCCAGTTTTCCTTCAGTGACTAAGCACTCCACTCGCTCCATGTCTCCTATTCAAGTACAAAGTGGAAGATTAGTGGTGTGTGTTTATGGATAATAACATTAGTCTTATCCAAATATTAATTTATTAAAAAAATGACAATGTGAAGTTCGCAAGTCAAATCCTGACATTCTCCTCTTTAGGCTGACTCTTTTCTTTGCTTTGTCTTTTTTAAATGAACCAGGAAAGTAGCAGCGATGATATCACAGATGTTACCTCGAAGATGCACACTGTTCAAGTTGATAAGATGTCTGCTAGTCCTACATTAAAGCTCCCACAGTTGTTTAGCTCGATGCCTAATTCTTCTGGAAAAACTGGAAATGTACAAAAACGACAAACTGTGTCTCTTCAATCCAGCCAAATCGAAAATTTACCTGAAAGAAAGTCTTTTGATCATGGTGTGTCAATTAATCTCATAGACAATGCACCACAAGGTTTGCAGTTTCTGCTTTATGCCTCATTAGCTTTCATAATGTATTCAAACCAAACTGTGAAGATTTTTTTGCAATTTTATGGCTTTATTTGGTTGGTTGGTGTTAACCAAACTGTCACGAACTTTAATTTTATGCAGATCGTGATCATTTCTATGTCCAGAACTTGAAGAAATCTGTAAGAGAAGCAGCTCTATCAACACAACTCGGTAGTTCAGGAGAAGAATCATCTAGAAACATTCATTTTGATGAAAGTGTTGAACACTTCTTTGTTCCTCTTTCAGCAACTGGAGTTCCACGGCTACACACAGATGGTAAAGCTGCTTACACAAGGTCCAAAAACTTAGTTTCGTCTCAAGTGGATGCTTACTTTGTTAAAACTCGACCCTCTAGTGATGTTGGGAGCAATTCCAATGAATTGTCAGAGACGTTGACCGATCTGGATTCACTTCATGATTTTGACCAAGCTAATGGTTTTCTTTCGAAAGTTCATTCAAAATATGCAGATCCTGGTGTGCAACAATCATTTTTTGACATAGAAGAAACCGAAGTATTCTCTCCACCCTTGCTAATGGACCCATTACTCTTGGCAGATTCTTACGAGGATTTACTTGGTATGTCAGCAGTCATAAATATTTAATATCGATTTACGCTTAATTTAGAGGCCCAATATTCAAGTTCGACTCACTTTTTATCTATTATTTTAATGGTAAGTCTAGGATAATCTGCTTATTGTGTTGCTTATTGTGTGTACGTATTAACGTGTCAAACATCGTTAGAATAAATATAATTTATTTTAATACGTTAATTGAATTAATAGATGTTCGAGATTTAAGATATTTAATAAGAATGTACAATAAGCAGCTTTAGTTGACAATGACATTACTCTTTTCATGATAATAGTTCTGTGAAAAAACAAATGACGTTTAACAATCGCTTCCATTTGCGCAAGATTAAAGAATAAATTTATCATTATTGATTTTTAGATCTATTATGCTTTGGAATATCGTGATGACTAATGTCTTTTGATACTTTCTCAATTTTCTTTATGTGCAGCTCCATTGTCAGAAACCGAAACGGCATTGATGGAGCGATAAATCCAATCCATGGATGGAATTCGATGATCAACTTCATTATTTTGGTGATTGGTATTAAGTTGTGCCCATCTTCTGTGCACTCCCTCCTCCTAACTCGGCACTGCCCATCCCCCGCCATTTGACCATTGGAGGTAAACTGTTTCCATTTTCTTCGCATAAGCTTGGTACCGACTCTTGAGGACCTCGAAAACAAAGATCGTCCAGCTTGAAAACGGTATTTAATTGTTTTCCTTTGTGGTAATTTGCGTAAACCAAACGATATCAAAAGATTTGCTTAATGTTTGAGTAGGTTAGCTGTCTGAATTTGATTTGTGTATGAACCTCTACCTCCCTCGTTTTGTATCGGGTATGAAGATTGATATTGAATGTAAATTTACCGGATCGGTTTTCTCTGTTTTCCTCGGTTCTATTCTCGTTAAATTTACTGTAAACCGACAAAGTCGATCATCGTAGGCTTCCCTTTTTGTGTCGAAGATTATCCTTATCCTTACTTGTTTACATTGTGTTAATTATTTATTATTTATTAATTAATGAATATTTATACTTATAATGTTATGTGCAGTCTATAATAAAATTGATAAATTGCAATAATATCTATATGTTATAATTGGGACCATATTATAAGGTGGAATCAATCCAGCATTCCCTGCCTGGCAATGCCATGTCCTTCTTGGCCACTGAATATAATAGCAATGAAATCAGTGTTTGGTAGATCGAGAAGAGCTCCTCTCGTGTATTTTTGCGGAATTAGTCGTTTTAAGATTCCGTGGTATTTTTTGCTTCAATTTTGTCGCAAAATTAATTAATGAGTTTATTATTTTTATTTTAATGATTTAATTGAAATTGCTCAAAATGAATTACTTATGAAAAGACAAAAACACCCTTGAGAATTTCGGAAGCACCCAGTCTATGTTATGCGTGGAAAGGAGACGCAGAAAAAAGGACACAGGAAGGGAAGCAAACCCCTCTCTCTTTCTCTCTCTCTCTCTCTCTCTCTAGGAGCTGATAAATTCAAAGATTCAGAGGGATTCGATTTCAACGGCTAAACCCTAGCTTCAAGAATTCTCATCCGATCTTTGTACCTCCGATAATTTTAAATTTTCTGCGAGTTTTTCGTAATCATGTACCTCCGATGATTCTTCCCTTCCTATTCTCTGTAGGCTGAGAGTTTCTAATCACAATTCTCTGGTTTGCTTTTCTTTCTTTTCGTTCGAGATTGGTAGAAATGCCAAGCGTGTCTGTCAAGCTCTATAGCGTCTTCTTCAAATTCCTCTTGAAGCACCGTCTGCAGAGTCGGATCCAAACCCCTCTCGACGAATCCAACGCCTTCGGAGTTACTTCCCGGCCGGAAGAAACTATTGCAGCCGCTAATCCCTCCTTTGCCGACGGTGTTGCCACGAAAGACATTCACATAGATTCGCTAACGTCTGTGAGCATTCGGATCTTCCTTCCCGAGTCCGCTCTCTCACCGCCAGACTCCGATCCTAAGCTTCCTTTCAAATCCAGGCCGAAGATTACTCCTAAAAGAGCTGAGTCCAATCCTCAATTTGATTCTGCTCTCCAAAATCAGAGTAGCGCCTCTCGGCGTTATAGCTATGGCCCTTATGGAATTCCCGAGGAACCTCGGAGGAACAGTTACGGACATTGTAGTAACGAAATGGAGGGCCTGAATCTGATGTCAGCCGGTGGTGGTGGACTTTATAGAGGCTATTCACCTTTGACGGATAACAGACGAAAATTGCCTGTAATGGTGCAGTTTCACGGAGGGGGATGGGTCAGTGGGAGCAACGAATCCGTGGCAAATGATTCATTTTGTCGAAGAATTGCAAAATTGTGTGATGTAATTGTGGTGGCAGTTGGTTATAGGCTTGCTCCAGAGAATCGTTATCCAGCTGCCTTTGAAGACGGCTTAAAGGTCTTGAATTGGTTGGGAAAGCAGGCTAACTTGGCTGAGTGCGGTAAATCCATGGGGAACGCAAGGGGGATCACTACGGAATTTAAGAAGGCTGATTCACATCGACACATTGTTGACACTTTTGGAGCTTCAATGGTGGAGCCTTGGTTGGCAGCTCATGGAGATCCATCGAGGTCATACTTTTTCTTTCTGATTTTTTCCACATCTTTGATGCATTAATTCACTGTTCATTAACTCAATAAACTCTTATGGCTTCTGGTATTGATAAAAAGATTGAATCGTCAATTTTGAATGCCATCTTTAGCTTGTAGACAACAGATATTCTAGTTGTGCGCATTTAATCTGTCATTAGAACATGGAGAAATAAAGCTAATATTCACTGGCTTAAGTTTATGATCGCCTGATCTGTGATGTGGTTTTCAACAATGCAGTATCATGATTATACATTGTTAATGATTTTAAACATTAAAGGCAATTGTGTGATTGAACTGACCTTTGTATCTTTAATACAGTTTATTACCTTTTCTAACTATTGTCCTCTCCATCAATTTGTAATGTGCTTGGGCATCAAATATTGTTAAAATTTCAACCTTTCGGGCAGTGAAGCCCCATGGTTGTGGGTCTGACAAAGTATTATTGGGGCGGTCTATTCAACGTGCTTCAATAGGACATCCATCAGCTTTGTATTTTAATCTTGAGATTGTTGAATGACACTAATTTAAAATTTGATTTGTTTGTTTGGTCGAATGGCTCACTACTGTGTTGTCTTATGGGTAAATTACAGTGTTGTTTTAAATGGTTATTTTTTTCTGCTTCCATTCAAATCCCAGGATATTTAACCTCTTGTTAACCCACGTTGGTTGTAAGTACCAAATATGAACGTATGTTTAATGGGATGTATTCTCTAACGACTCGTTGAATCTTGATTGCCGAGATTTTTTTTTTTTTTGGTTTTATCATCCAGTGAAGCCATTTCACTGAGTTTGTAATATTTTCCTAAACAGATGTGTTCTTCTTGGGGTAAGCTGTGGTGCAAATATTGCAGACCATGTAGCTAGGAAAGCTGTTGAAGCAGGAAAGCTTCTAGACCCAGTGAAAGTGGTCGCTCAGGTCTTTATGTACCCTTTCTTCATTGGGAGTGTCCCCACGCATTCTGAGTTAAAGCTTGCAAATTCCTACTTCTACGACAAACCGATGTGCATACTTGCTTGGAAACTTTTTCTACCTGAAGAAGAGTTCAGTCTGGATCATCCTGCTGCTAACCCCCTCATTCCTGGAAGAGGTCCACCATTAAAGCTAATGCCCCCTACTCTCACTGTTGTGGCAGAACATGATTGGATGAGAGATAGAGCCATTGCTTATTCGGAAGAACTACGCAAGGTAAATGTAGATGCTCCGGTTCTAGAATATAAGGACGCAGTACATGAATTTGCAACCCTTGACATGCTTCTCAACACACCTCAAGCCTTAGCCTGCGCAGAGGACATTGCCATTTGGGTCAAGAAATACATTTCACTCAGAGGACACGAGTTCTCTTATTGAAAATATAGATGATCCCATTTGATATTTCAGCAAGTAGAAGAGATAAATCCGGAGAATGTTTTTGCGTCTTGCCCCTCAATATAACCTGGAAAAGTGCAACGTTTTGCTGCCATCATCTGAGACTTGATATATATATTCTAAGGCTGTTTATGGCTGGTAGACAGGGAGTTGCAATAGGTTAGTTCTCTATTTGCGCTCTATGCTTTTTCTAATATCAAAGAAGGTGCCAGGGATAATAGCATGTTAGTGGATGAGATAGCGGCTCTATTATCCTTGATCTTTGAAATTTGTTTGTGAAATATCATTCATTACTACAAGTCATCTCTTTCTCCCTATCTATCTAACTATCTACGAGTGGACGATTGAAGCAAGTAAAGTGTGAGATTGAGAAGGGTTTTGGGTAAGTCCACAGATACCAGGTTTCAGCCTTCGCTCTCAGGTTGGCTCGGGCTTGTGTTACCCTAACATTAAACTCGTATCTGCAAGATTGAAGGTAGAGCTGCATCTTCATTTGGCCTATCAAATTGGCAGTTCTGCCATTGTTAGCTTAGTTGGTCCCATGTTCTGTGCTTCTGGTTCGAGACACAGTCTGTGACCGGTCTTTGGTGACTTTGGCTTGGTTTTTTGACATCTTTTGGTATTTGTAGGGTTGGCAGATTGTCGGAAGAGGCTATTTCAGGCACTATTGTCTAGAGTTGAAATTTTTTGTAAAATATTGTCTGTTTTAGCTGTGACAAATTGTGTCTTCGTTCTTGGTGATGGTCCCAAATGGGTCGGTTTGGGTATGCATACCTAGAATGATAGCATTTCAGAGGAGCATCTACGCATGATCCAAAGACTTACTGATGAGAGAGAAAGAGAGTGATTAGAGAGAGAATAGTAAAGTGGCATATCGTTTGTCTCAAACCGATGTCTTCTTTGTTTTGTTTAGACTGTCTTGCGAAAATAAGAATGAAATCCATGTCTTTACTCAAAACAAATAGTATTACAAGGGGAGGTGGATACGACAAAATAAACGCAAAAGAACAAGTAGATTCTCAAATGAACTTGTGTTTTATCGCATCTTTTGTAATCTTCCTCTCGGAGTTTTGCAGGAACTGAAGCTAAGAACGCAAAATACATGCGTGGAATGTCCACGACAAGCTCATGTAAACGAACAAAACAAAGCATCTAAAAAAGAACATAAAAGAGTTGCCTCCGACGACAAAAATGGACAGCATTACGAGGAATCTTGACAAGCCAGGGCCTTTGTTTAGTGGTTTTATACAAAGACAGCCAATCAGAAAGCGCCAATTGGAAGGACCTGACTGATATCTGAAAGAACAGAACCATTGTTCGCAGTTTTTTCATTGACAATGAAGGTTCTTGCAGTTTAATAATGGCGGACTTCCATGCTTTTTTCTTTTCATTAAGCTTCGAAACCCTTTTTCCCAATCAATCATTTTTCACCCTCTTGAACAGCATCCTGCCTTTTTTTATATGTCCGAATGATCTGGCGAGCATCTTTGCTTCGTCTATAAGCCCCTTTAAATGCTCGAACACCCTTTGGGTTGTAGTTCAGCTCGAGCGAATTTCGAATTCTTCGACCGGGATCGGGACATGGGAAGGCAGCCGTGCTGCGATAAGGTCGGGCTGAAGCGGGGCCCGTGGACGGTCGATGAAGATCACAAGCTCATGAACTTCATTCTCAACAATGGCATCCATTGCTGGAGAATGGTTCCTAAGCTTGCTGGTAAAAATCTTCTTCTTCTTCTTCTCTGACTCTGATAATGGAGAGAAATAATGGATGGTTTTGATCGTTTAAAGGGTTGCTGAGATGCGGGAAAAGCTGTAGATTAAGATGGATTAATTACCTGAGGCCTGATCTCAAGAGAGGTGGTTTTACTGATCTGGAGGAGAATCAAATTGTTCATCTTCATGCACGCCTTGGCAACAGGTTTGCTGTCATTTCTTTTTCTTTTTCTGAAATTTGATTCGTTGATGAGATTATCTGCAACTTTTTGGAGGCGGGTTTTTTCTGAATTTTTTTCACAGATGGTCTAAGATTGCTGCCCATTTCCCTGGACGCACAGACAATGAAATCAAGAACCATTGGAATACTCGAATAAAGAAGAAGCTAAAGCTTCTGGGAATTGACCCTTTAACGCACAGACCAGTTAAGGAACTAGAGAGAGAGCATCAGAAAGTAGAGACCATTTCAGCCCCTGCAAATTCTTCAAACATCGAACTGCAAATCCTGGATTTTAAATCTGCAAAACTGGAGAAACACCAAGAAGATTCTCCAGCCGATGAACTCCAAGAACCACTTGATCTATATAACACTTATGAAACGATGTTTCGAAGCCTGAACATGGTTGCCGGAACCCCGGTTTGTTCCTCCGAGGACTCAAACAATCCTTCCGTCGTAGAATCTCCGTTCGAGCCGCCTTTTCGACGATGTTTAGGTGGCGATGGTTCGGTTTTTCCGTGGGAGGATTTCAATCTCATGGAACAAGATCTTTATTTCTTGGGGAACAACATATGAATATTGTCATTGTGTAGATTTTATATAAACATCTCTTTTGATTTCTTTTGCTATCATTCTCCTCAAAGTTCCATGTGTTTGATCATTATCACAAAGAATTCGGCTTTTCCATTTGATTTCTTCGCATTAAGTCACGGACGTTTAGATTATCGTTTTTGGAAGTCGCGATTTTCTCGAAGATCCACCGCAAGTCCGGTTATTCTCTACAGTTCTAACGAAAAAAACTTAATTACTGCTCGACATATCGTTCTTCGTTCATAAGTTTGATGCTCAATTATACAATCTTTATGGGAAAACACCGGCAACTTCAATTATTGGAGCGGAATCGAGAGAGATGGGATGGCTAAAGAACACAGGTAAAGACTAAGAGCCGCCATCTTTTCTTAAAAAAATAGAAGCATGTCGTGCATAGCACTGAAAATAAGAAGTGGAATATCATCATCTCTCTTCTTCTTCTTTATCTACATGCATGCATTTGTGGACAAATGTGGCTATTACACACCCCTTTTGTCGGCCTTCTTGTCCGAGATTATCAATAATCAAAGAAAAAATAATAATAACTGATATCAAAACACACATTCATTTATGCATCATATCGTAGCCATTAGAAGTTGAGATCTCCAGCATAACCGTAACAAGGCTGATTCAGATCAAATTCGAGTTACGCTGAATTTAAACAAATTTTAATGATTTTTTATTATTGATATATATGAAATTATTTAATATTTTATCTTCAAAGAGTTTATTCTTCCAGTCTTGTATAAATAATGAAAATTTTCCATTATCTTGCTGTAAATTAGTAGTAAAAGGTCAAGGATCGGAGACTTGGGCATCTTTAATAAAGTTATTTAATCAAATAATTGCTGATTTTTTATTCAGGATGTGGACGCAATTAAGCAGGATATGCGGTTCGATGAAATCCTTGGATTAGTTATAATTAAGGTAAACATCTTAGTATTATTAAAATGTTAATATAAAATAAGCTTCTTTATTTTCTCAAATTTGTCACGTTAGAGTATGAACAAATGTTGATGTGGGATTGGATCAAAAGTTATAAGAATAACAAAAGATGCATGAATTAATAATAGCATTTTTAAAAATGCACCGAAATCAACCACGGATCGAACCGAAATCGGTTCAGTTCGGATCTTATGGTCCGCGGATCCAAGTTCCAAAACTTAGGACCTGTTAGATAAAGTTTGATTTTGGTGCGGTTTCTAAAACCGAACTGAACCGGACCGGACCGGACCGTCCAGTGCCCAAAACAATCAGAGCAATCAAACAAACAGGTAAAAAATGGGAGGCATTATTCACTGAATCGATTTCAATAAGTGGTCTATAAAATCAAAGGTGTTATATGAATACTGATACAATTCAGAACAAATCGATTGTCTGAGGCAAGGTGGCGAAAAATGAGAACCTTATTCGATAAAATAATATCGGAACAAAGCCACCCACCCGAAAAAAAAAGACGATCTTGACCGTACAAAAATTACGGACGATCGATCGATCATGGAGCTCTATCGAAGGGCTGTGTATCGTTGTAACATACATCCCATACGGCTTCCATTGCATCCTTTGAGGCCGCTTCGGAGCAATACGGATTAGCCATCATTGACTTCATTACTCTTCTTCTGACACATTCCTATGTCACGATGAAATCCCCGTACAGTTAAAACCACGTTTAGAGAAGTCTAAAAATGACTCGATACGCGAAAATGAACTAAGAAATTGAACTATCAGAGTCAACTAAAAGTAAGGATTGTGAATCAACAGCTCACTTGTTCATGCCCTCTCAACTTCACGAAACCGCGAAGCAATTCTCGTTTGTAATGGCAATCACCGCTAAGATGTCCCGCACGAATCTGTGAGAAATTTCAGTCAGAAGTTTGACCAACCATCCATTAGTAAATGAGAAATTTTTGAAATTTCAAAAAATATTGAAAAAAAATTAGCTGAGATAATCAAATCCACCTCACTGCATGCATGATGGGCACAATTGGCCCAGTTTAGATTGGCCGCACGGCAATCATCATATGCATGAATTAGCTCGTGTATGAGCACTTGGTTGACGTCATCCTGCAAGCTCATGTGATTGCTGCACACCATAATCTGAAATAATTGCACCGAAAATAGAATAAAAATCAGCCTAATCAGCTCTACCACAGTAAATATTTGTATTAAGATAAGAAGGTAGAGAGAGTTAGATTATACCACACTTCGTAGCCAAGAAAAATGATGATGGAATATTTACTCCACAAGGTTGGCATAATACCCATTAAGAAATCGGTGTAAAATTCAAAGTTTATAGGTTAATTGCAACTCATCAGAGTCTTTGCTATTACTAACATTTTTGTCAACTCCTTTTAACTTCTACAACTTAATGAAGTGCTACTACTTCAACTTAATAAAGTCTATATTAAACTTCAACAACAAGATATCGATTCTGTCGATAAACAAAGCCTGGCAGGGCCATCAACCACAACATCGTATTATGGAGGAGAAAAGAATTCTATAGTATAAAAATGGTCTAGTGAATCTTAGGTTTGTTATTTGGTTCTTATGCTTTTTCATGGTGTGCCAAAAAAGTGACCAACTTCTGCCAGATCTTCATCTGAAGCTGAATGTGAGCTGTTGAACTTCACCAAGAATCCCAAGTCTCGCTAAGGTATTATGCGATTATATCTATAAGCACGAACTTCCATTTCAGTCTTTCATGCAAGAACGTACAATAGAAATGACAAGCTGGCATATAAATTCAGAAAACATCTTATCTTCCTTGGATTTAATATTTGAGACAAAATAAAGTTGAGCAACAATGGCCAGATGGGTGATTATCTATGGATTCCTTTCACGTTCAATTGGAGGTATGGATTCAATTCAAAAATCAATTATGTTTCGTAATTTCATGATCCCATTTTTTCAATTTATAACAGACTCTTAGATACAAATCACAAGAATTTCTATTTTTCCTCGAATCTTTCATCGATAGGAAAAGTATTTAATCCTTTTAAGAAATAATTTTTTTGATCGAAATATAAATCAAACGAAAGACCATTTAACTATGAAAGGGTTAATAGAACGAATCACCCTTTTACCACTAAACTATACCTTCTACAATGCTATTATTGCATATAACGGGGCAAAGTAACTACACAGTCGATACACATTCAATAACTATTCTAATTCTCTGATGGAACTGATGGCTAGTTAGAGATATGCATTAGCACATTTTTCAGCTTAATTAAGCTGATCACAGTTAAGCTTCTCTGTTAACAGAGAATTTATTTCTGAAAAAGATTACGACCACCATTGACAGAATTCACAGGTTTATGTAAATCATTTCTTCGCTTCCTTGCAATCAGAATCCGAATACTGGGGAAAATTCTATAGCAATGGGAGGACTTCTATGGCGACTGCATTTGTATTATAGGCAAAATCTGATAATATTTATTCATGCTAGAAGAAGTTGCAGCAAGAAGGAGGAGAATGACTGTACCCCTTCTCCTCGAACGTAGCCGCCACTAATCTGCTTATCGCAATGAACAGCTTTAATGAAATTTTCCCCAATTCCACATCCAGCTTTCTCCAAGTGCTCCATTAAGAATTTCACCGTCGGAGCTGCCATAGAAACGAAGAAATAAGCTCAACTCAAAAACCAACCACTGAAGCACGATCGAGCATCGTTTGGTTGCTGAAGCTCAAAAGCATATATTAACAAGAACAAATCATCTTCCATCTCTTCTCTCGCACCAAATTTGAGCCAAATTCGGGGCTTCAAAAAGGGAATAAAGACTTGAAATTCTTCAGGAAAATAAAACGTTGTCTGAAACTCGAGTTTATAAATGGAAATTTACAAAATCATAGTATGAAACAGGAAGTACTTCGTAGACTTCTGCGGATCATGTCGTTGCATTGCTTCAACTTTCGACCACCACCAGCGGCGTATAATCTTCCGGTCCCCGGTTCCGGGGCGTATTCCTCAGACATTTTCTGAAGAATTCTTCAGTCGAATCGTGGGTATTCCAGACAAGAAGACGGGGCAGCGGCTAGGCTTTTGGCGCTAGGGTGCTTATCGGCAGAGATCAGCAGAGCCGACCGAACTGGTTTTATCCTCCGGTTCAACTCGCCCAATATACCATTGGAATTGCGAAACTCCTGAGTAGTTTTTTGCTTCTTTCTCGATTGCCAGTCGGATAAGACATCCTTAAAAATCTCTAAATGGCAGAGTTCGATTAGCTATCCAATACCCTCTTCAGAATTTCGTTTCTTGATCTCTCGTTCTTCAACCATCCTTGTTCCAAATTTGTTATTCGACGAATGGAAACCGTATTCAGTTATTGAGGTAAGCCAAGTCCTACCGATGAACTTCACTACGCTTCGCCGATGACTGAACAAGTTAGATTTCTACTTTCTAACATCAAGTTTCTCGATCTTTTATCATAAGGTTCCATGGAAAATGAAAGTTGCAGGCCCATGGATTACGAAGATGGCTGGCGGGGATTATCCCGATTGGGATTTGAATCGAAAACTTTTTGTTTGAGTCAATAAGGGAAGAAAAATGTTGAGTCTAATTGGTTTTCCTGCTTTTCAATCTGGGAGTTCTGGATTCTTACTAGTTTCAAGCAATTTAAGTGCTTTTCGGGGTGGACTTTGCTGCGGAACCCCAAAAATTGATTTGCGATGCGAGTTTCTCTCTGGTTGTTCAAAGCTTAAAGTTGCTCAATTGTCTAAGGGAAGAAGAAGTTGGTCTGGTTCCTGGTTTTTGTTGGTTTGGGCACTAGATCAACAGGCTCTCGAGAATGATTTTGTCAAAGAGGGGCTTTCAGATGGAAGTGAGAGTGAGAATTATGTGGTTATGCATTTGGATTATCGCGATAATGGAGGTAATGCCCGAGTATATTCATCGATCGTTAGTGCTTTTGGGAGAGTAAAGAGATTGGATTCCGCTCTGGCTATCGTGGAATGGCTTGAGAGAAAGAACGACTACGGTACTATTTCACCGAATTTGTTCATACATAACAGTCTTTTGGGCGCAGTTAAGCAATCTGAACAATACGAGGTAATGGATAGTGTCTTGGATGACATGTCTCAGCAAGAGGTAGTTCCCAACACTGTAACTTACAAACACGATCATGTGGATTTACGAAAAGCACGGGAGAGTTCACGAGGCCCTTGAGGTTGTCAATAAAATGCAAAAATGGTGAGAAGCCCACTATTTTTTCACGTGGCGTTGCTTGGCGCAGGGTCTTGATCTTTCGGAGAAGGCCTATGATGCGGTGATTCGATCCTCTCGTGCTTATGGGGCGACCGACGATGTAAGTGCTTTAGGGCCTCGGTCGCCTGATGAAAAGAAGACCTTGAGGAGCCCGTAAGGACATAGTTCAATTAGCTCAAAGATGGTAGATTGGGTACAGTTCGACGTCTGCGCTGTCCTATTGTGAGAGTTGTTATCCCCAATGTTGGAGGTAGCTCCTTGGGATATCAGGTAAAAACCTTCTATTTCTGGACCGCTGAGTCACCGTGATGTAACTCTTTCACAAACTGTCGGGTCAGAGTGTTAGAACCCTTGAGGGATTTCACCTTTAGAGTACAAGAAGAACTTGAAGTGAAGAGTTTGAGGGTTAGAAAAATGACCGAAATCTTATCATTGTGCGTATTTTCGTGAAGAAGGGTTGAATGAAGGAAAGAAACTATCGTATACTTTGAACTTGATAATAATTTCGACGGACATCTTGTCATTGTACTTTTCCTTAAATTTAATTTGTCAGTTATTTGATTTTTTGCCGATTTGGATAATTTTGACGATTTGGTGAGATATAGAAGAGTATCAAATAATATATTTTTATTTTTATTTAACTTAATTAACCTAAAAAACAACAAAAATTTCATCANCCTCGTCGATTACCCCGCTGCCTCATATGTTTGTGATCAAGGATCTTGTAGTGGATATGACCAATTTCTATAATCAGTATAAGAGTATAGAACCGTGGTTGAAGAGGAAGACCCCTCCACCTGAGCCTGGAAAGGAGATCCCTCAGAGTAAACAAGATAGATTGAAGTTGGATGGGATGTACGAGTGTATATTGTGTGCGTGTTGTAGCACATCATGCCCCAGTTACTGGTGGAACCCTGAGTCTTACCTTGGTCCTGCGGCGTTGCTCCACGCCAATAGGTAACTTACCTTGCTTCTCTTTCCCAAAATATTTTACAAACCTTATTTGTCAATTTTTATTTTGAGTCATGGATAAGGAAAAAGCATACTTCTGTAAATCCTTCCTACCCAAATAAAAAGGATATCATATATTGGCTTTGGTTTTAGTTTTAGTTTTAGTTTTAACTGACAAAGCGAGCAAAACATGCTAGTAGCCAAGTGTAGTTAGAAGAAGAGGGTATGTTGCATAAATTTTATAGAGAAGAGATAAGCATTGGTTTTGTAAATGGAATAATAACTCTCATTTATGCATAGCAACACGCACACTTTATCCATTACATACCGTAGTCTTCTCTGCCAGTTGACAGAATATGATGCTAGAGAATAACAGAAAGAGGGTGTCTAAGGACTTTGCAATAGCTGTGGATAACATTCCCTGCAGAGCTTGTGTCTGGATGTAAGAACTCATGCTTAAGGAGATCTGGATGATTCATATAGTGTTGTTGTAAGTGGTTTGTTAACCATCTGCAAGTTGAGAAGAGAATCAAAGGAAAGAGACAACCAGGTGATTGAAAGATACCTTTTTTTCCCGCGTGAAGTGAAAATTAGGCTCAACATGCTTTCCCTTGAAATGCAACATGGGGGTTAGATGCTAATAATGTTTAGCGTTGATGTTGCCTCATTGTAGCTGTGGAAGAGTTGTAGGGATGGGGTTGAACGTAGAGAATAATTATCCGATCCATTGATTTTCAGAAATCTCATCAACAACACTCTGGTATTTTGAGCGCTGAGGCGAGAAACTGGCTTCTACTTAGATAAAGAATCGGGATAAGATTAGGCCTAGGAAGATACAATAGCCACTTGCATTGTGTTTTTCATCAGGTGAGGATGCCCAATAAACTGTGGTTTAGCCTTTTTAGGTCAAATGAAGAAGAGGCTATAGACAAAATACAATACGAAGTAGTGTGCTTTTAGATGGCAAAATACTCACATCAATGCTTGTCAGCAAACATCAGTAGGATTAAGCATGAGTTGGCATAATTTGTTTACTGCATATGCAATGTTAGAACGAGTTAGGGTGGATTACTCATAGGCACCAACTAAACAATGGTAAAAAGATCCATCTGAAAATCAGCCTGATTCAACAATTCAAAAATAGATTTTGACATTAAGTTAGAGAATCTGTAGAATGTTTGACTGAATATTAAAAAATATTGAAAACGACCAAGATCTTTAATAGCAAGGCGAGCACTGAAAAAGAAATCAGTTTTCTTAGCAGATCATTATCATTAACTCATTATGAGTAAGTAGGATGTCATCAACATTTTCAAAAATCACCGTATGAAAATTGCTAGTGAGCTGTAGAAACCAAGTTGTAATGTGGTTGTCTTTAGATTACTATACCAGGCTCATGGTGATTGTTTTAAACTGTAAAGAGTCATGTGTAGTGTAGGCGACAAACAAGTGACAAATGCTCATTATTTTGGAAACCCAGGAGCTTGTTCCATATGCATGACTTTAGTAGATCACCTTGTAAGAATGATGCTCACAGTGAGTTTTCTTAGAGTCCACCGCAGAGATAAGGCAAGAGATAGAATGGTTCAAATTGTCAGTGTGCTTGACAACATGACTTAACGTCTCATAGTAATCATGACCCTTAGTTTGGTGAAAGCTTTTAGCAACAAATTGCGTGTAATAGTGATTTAGAGTGCCATTTACATTAGTTTTCTAGTAAAAACTCATTTACATACAGCAAACATTTTCATTCGGTGGTGGAGGAACCAACGACCAAGTGTTATATTCCCCTAGAAGCATGCATCTCATCTTTCCCAGCTCATGGTTAAGAGGTTGAATTGTTGTCAGATAAAAAGCTCGGGGTTCTGCTGGAAAGTGATGTTGGGAAGGTATTTGGGAGGAAAGGATAAGTAGTATCAAGAGAGAATTTCAGGCTGTTTTCTATGATAACATTGAGAAGATGGGGTTTCCAGGTGAGTTAATTATCATAGGTGTTCGATTGTGAGGTTTTGAGTCTGTGAAGGAACCAAATGGAAGAAATGAGGTTTGGGTAGGAGGAATCTCAGGTTTAGAAGGGTCACGAAATGTGGGATTTGGAGGAAGAATGTTACTACAGGAGGAAGCCATTGGCTCTGATGCAAATTTAGAAAATGATTGTAGATGGCACTTGGCAGAAGTCTTAGAGAGAGTAGATAATCACTGGTGAGCTAAGAGATTAAAAACGCTTTACAATTTTGTCAAGGAGCAAATAAAATTTCTTAAGCTTGATATTATGATATAATGTTTTGTGAATGGAAAATTAAGTTCTTCATTGTGTAAGTCAATGGGTGGCTTATTAGTATCCCAGTTAAATATATGATTGGTGTTGAATGTAGGTGGATAAGTGATAGCCGGGATCAGTATACAGAGGAGCGACTTGAAGCCATAAATGATGAGTTCAAGCTCTATCGCTGCCATACGATATTGAACTGTGCTCGTGCTTGTCCCAAAGGGCTGAATCCTGGAAAACAGATTACACACATCAAGAATCTCCAGCTAACAGCTTGATTCAATCAGGTTTAAGTTAAGTTCATGAAGAATGAAAGAATGTTGTGATTTCACTCTATTTTGTTGCATTTTGTTGAGGGAACGCGTAGCTATACATGATTTATGCTAATATGTGCATGCTAGCGCATCAATAATATACACATCGATTGCATTGCCAACTTTGGCCTTGCTTGTGATTGAATTGGATTTAAATTCGTTTCTTTTTGTGTATTGATTGTTTCAGGCATTTTACTCTCGTGAAAATTGAATGAATCTAGGAATATGGTCAAATCCAATGTTCAATTTACTAGTTTGTTATTAATTCTATTGGCTCTTTAAAGTTTGATCATACAAATAAGGATTTAGCCCATGAATTTTGAAAGTTCCTCCATTTGGTGATGGACTCGGACAACATCTTCTAAAATAATATTGTGATTCGGGCAATTAAAATGCCTCCAGAAAGGTAGAAATGGAAACAAACATTGCATATTTAGAACGGAGGAAGAAACTTTTGAAAAAGACAACTCCTTTAGGCGTGCATAAAAATTCAATCTTGGTGATTTTAATTTATTAACTTTTGTAACCCACAATCCATAGTTCATCTTAGCTACAACATAAAATATGCAGAGTCAAAACTCTACACGATTTGACAAATCAAGTCAATACTAATTAAACTGAGCCAATGAGTTACCGTGATTTAACCCTTTCACAAATTGTCGGGTCGGGATGTAGGGGCCATAGGGGCGAGGGATTTCGCTGGGTACAAGTAAATACCAATTAAACCTTCCGGGAAAGACCAAGGAATGCAACAGCTGAGGAGATTTGTACTTTCAGGTCGGCAATGTCCAGATCATGTCCACCTTCAACCAAACCCCACTTATCTACCTGCACTAGGAAGAATATATGCATATACAAAGACTATCAGAATCTCTTTCATGTTAGAGAGAGAATGGAAGAGATGAGTGTAGAGATTGAACCTGCCAATCTTCCTCCAATCGAATTAACTCGATTGCTTCTTCGATCTGCAACTTTCCGCGGAATACTCCAATGGCGATTGTTAGGGAATGAGCCGCCGATGCAATGGCATCAATGGTCGCCAATTCACAATCGTCTGTGTTTTTTAGAAGACTTTCTACCGCGCTTGCTAGACTGTCTGTCTGTTTTCCTCCAAAGAAGCTCGTGTATAAAACTGGTTTGAACCCGAATTCTGACTCCAGCCATTGGAGAAAAGGATCGATTTTCTCCACCTGCCGATCTACGAAAGAATTAACCCTCTATATTACTCGTATAGATTGGCGTACTCGTATAGATTGGCGAAGGCAAGCTCGAGAAACGAGCATTTGTTGAGACGTTGTGAGAACTAGATGTTATATTATGAGCTCCTCTTCTTGGGTTTTTTCTAACAGTAGAGAATAGAGAGATTGTCAGCCAGATCAATGAGAAAACATACCATATACTCCGGTTGTGAGAAGATTGTCCTTTGGAGCTCTACAGAACACCAGATCTTGATTGAATTTCTTCATCAAATGTTCAATGATTTTGGACCGCGTGAGAGGAACTCTATCCATTGCTGTACAAGCAAGTTTCATTAGAGGCATCGTGAAGGGTCTGATCCCATCTGCACTCTGCAGGAAACAGATAAAGAATTTGGGAAAAATCATTCGAAATTTAGTTCAAAGCTACGAAAACGGAAATCATTTTCCCTAAAAATTGAAAAAAAAAATAGGCACACCTGGTACTGCCATTCAGCAGCTATGGCCTTGGCCAGAGGAAGAGAATAAAGCTTGAGAGGCCTCTTCGAAGGTGTCTTTAGAGTCCTGTAATCGAGCATCACCGCCCACCCATTTCCATCGTCGGCCTCTCTCGTCGTCACTTGATTGTAGAATCGTTTCCCAACGATTGAACCGGTCATGAACGATGTAGGCATCGTCACCGACGACGAGGAAGACGAATTTTCGCGCGTGAGATTCGAACTTCGCGCTTTAACGTATATTCTATCCTCCTCCGTCCTCGGAGCATTGTCGCTGTCCTCAGCTGAGAAGCTAAATGACGAAGAAGGAGCTTGAGACGGTGGCTGTTCAACGACGGCGACGGAAGTCAGAAAACGAGATCCGGCAATAACACCGGAGTGTCTCCTTCCGGCGGATATTAACGCTTTCTTGAGAATCAAACTGGCCATCAATGTCTCTGGCTCACTCGGAACGATCGCTTCGCTGTGGTAGGGTTTCAAATGAACACGACGATGAATCAAAGTAAAGGCCAGGCCGGTTTTTGGTTTGGTGCGGATCGGTCTATTGTTAAAGAGGAATTATGCCGGTCCGATGGATTGATCGGACCAGATCTTCAAAAGTCAAAGCTATAGCGTGGACTGAGATTAAGAGTTTAAGCCTTGTTTGGCAAACAAGTTTTTTATTTATTTTCTCTCCTTCGACCTTTGTTCTTAATCGATTAATTCGATTACTTGTTTCTTCGTCCAAACGGAGCCCAACTTCTGCTTCTTGGCTCTCAAGCTTCACCTACTCGTACGTCGTACCTCTCTATAAAATATATATTTCAGCTTTGTCTTCTTCCATTCTCCGATCTAACTCTGCAGCTCCGATCTGCGCCGGAAAATGAAGAGGGAGGGCTTTCAACATGGAATTGTCCGGACGTACCGGATCCTACCGGCGACGTTGAACCCGAGACCCATGACCCGCTTCATCAACGAACTGGATTCACCTCCCACCGCCGGATTCTTCGCCAGAGTCTCTCCCAAGCCCACCAATCACTTCAAGTTCACCGGATAATGCGGTAAACCACGGTGCTCCGGCTGCCGCTCTCGTCCGGCCTGCAAGGCCAAGGGTAAGACCAAAGGCGCCCGCAAGCTGGACTCGTTCAACGTCGTTAAAAATTACCAGTTGCTCGCTTGGCGAGTCGTGGATGGCCGGCCCGGGTTGCAATTTCTAAGACTTTCAGCTACGGCGATCTCTGATCACCTGTTGAATGGATTCGAAGTTGCTGAAGATTACGGCGATGAAGTCGACGGGTGGGTTGAGGAGGCAGGTGATGATGGTGAAAGTGGAGATTATCTTAAAAATTACGAACGCGGTGGCGATGATTACGGCGACGACGACGACGATAAACTGAGTTTCTGTGAATTGGTGTTGGATTCTGACAAAGTCGCCGAGGAAGAAGATGATTGGTGTTTGGTGGGAGGAATTTCTAATATAACATTCATTGTCGAGGAAGGATTGCCGGTTGACCTTCTTCCACTTGTTCCGGCAACTTTACGGTCTTTTTCTCCCCATAAAATTCATGTAAATTGGAATTCAACGGTAACATATTCCCAAGTGAGAATGACTTTCTTCGTCGATAATAAGAATGTTTTTATTTTAAAAATCAATACAATCTAAAATAAGTGTTGTCTATTGGATTCGTCGTGACTGAGTCATATATGTTGTGTGTCACAGACTTTATTTTAACGAAGTCTAATGAGATTTGTGCTCACCCACTATCACATATCACAAAAAATCTACTTACATGTATCAACGACACCAAGTGTTTGTGTCGTTAGTGCGACTTTGTTATCTAACTAACGAATAACGAGTGAGCGAGATTATCCAAATGGGCATTACTAAACAACATAAATATTGCAAAAAGATTGTTCTTGATAAGAAATTACAACGTTGGGTAAGAGTTTATGTACGTTTGGGCCTTCTCCTAAAAAATAATCTATGTCATCTTCATTATGTCTCAAATGTAAATGCCATAGTGGCGAGAAGTAATTTTATAAAAAAAATAAGAACAAATTACATAAAGATATAGTAGTCATTGTCTTGTAACAGAAGTCGAGTTGAGCCTAATCTAGAGAATGTGCTCTGACACTGATTGAATTTGGTAAGATTGTTAACATCTAAGAACTGACCGTTAGTATAAGAGTCAAAATTACATGTTTAATTCTCATAGAAGAAAACTATTGGGATGAGATTGCTCGCTAGTTGTTAGTAATTGTCTCGTGACATGAATCAAATTGGAACAAGTCAAAATCAAATGTCGTGACTATTTTAGAGTACTAAATGCAATATAAGGTAATGATATATGTTAATATCATCACCAATTGATTTTAGTAGGATTTGTATGGCATAAAGCCCTACATTAATATAAACCAAAATAAATTAATAAGTAATTTGGAAAAAATAATATCCTCTAAAAACTAATTAACTTAATCAAATTCAACCAATTTTTCCTAACCAATTAAAATTTAATCTTTTCAAGCACATCTAACTAAAAAAGAGGTAATAAATTAGAAAACAATTAATATTACTTACTTAAACTTGATATAAATTTCAAAATAATTAGAGTTTAACTCAATAGTTCGGTTCGGTTCGGTTGAACCATATTAAATTGGATGGAAGCAGGGAGGGCGAGCGAGCGCGGCTTTGCTTTCTCTGCAAGAAGGCTATTTAGTCCTCAGAACTGCACTGCTGGTAGGCAAAGCTGCCTGCCATTAGAGATCCGTCTCCGCTGCTTTCTCAGGTACGCAAATCTGCCCCTCTGTTCTCGTTCGTTGGCAGTAATTGACCTTTCTCACGTCGTTCATTTCTTTCTTCAATATTGTGTGTTTCTTATGTTGTCAATGAATCTAGAGCTTTCTGCATCGAATTTATCATGGTTAGTTATGGAGCTGCAATTGTTTCTTTGCATTTTACGCTGTTGATGGGTCCTATATTGCTACTTTTTAACTGCGTGTGTGGAATTCTTGGATAACCGTCCTTCTTTCTGTTGGCAGGTTGTCTCGCTTAGATTCTGATTATGTCTAACTCCGCGATTGAAGTTCCTCCAAAGGGTGGGTTTAGTTTCGATCTCTGCAGGAGAAATGCTATGCTGGAAAAGAAGGGACTCCGAGGTCCGTCTTTTCTGAAGACAGGAACTACCATTGTTGGTTTGATCTTCAAGGTATAGTCCCCATTTTGAAGCAATTTAGTCGTTATTTTAAGTCATTTATTCATGTATTTTTATCGCTTTCGCGACCCTAAACTAGTGTTCTGTTTACCAAATCGATGTGAAAGTTGTGGGAATCTTTTTTTAGATTAGGAGCTATATTCATCCCAATCATCCGCCTATCTCTGACGTTGAAGCCATCAAATATATTACATTGAAACTTGAGTTATTTTCTCACATATTCTCTTTTTCAGGATGGTGTTGTTCTTGGAGCAGATACAAGAGCGACTGAGGGCCCTATAGTTGCTGATAAAAACTGTGAGAAAATTCATTATATGGCACCAAATATCTATTGCTGTGGAGCAGGGACAGCTGCTGATACAGAGGCAGTAACAGGTAGATGTTGAATATGCAATGATATGATGCTATCCTCTAGCCTTTTTACTAATTGAATAAAAACCAGTGATAAGTTGTATTATTATTATTTACAGACATGGTCAGCTCACAATTGCAATTGCATCGATATCATACTGGTCGAGAATCAAGAGTTGTTACAGCCTTGACCCACCTAAAAAAGCATCTTTTTAGGTATATTAACTGTGTTTTCAAGGAGTGTTCAATCTCTCTCTCTCTCTCTCTCTCTCTCTCTCTCTCTCTCTCTCTCTCTCTATCTCTGGCCAAACAATAATATATGCTTTGTCTTGCCCAGCTACCAAGGCCATGTTCAAGCTGCTTTGGTGCTTGGTGGGGTTGATATTACTGGACCTCATTTACATACGGTGAAATTTTTTTATGTTCTATCATTGAACCAAATGTGTGGTGCTTGGATGGACTAGATTGCTCAAAATGACTCCACTCTATTATGCAGATATACCCTCATGGATCGACTGACACCCTACCTTTTGCAACAATGGGTTCTGGTTCTCTAGCTGCAATGGCTGTTTTCGAGTCAAAGTATAAAGAAGGCATGACTGTAAGTTAACAAACACGTGAGAGAGAGCCCTAATATATTGACCTGCCTCAGATAGATGGATTATACTTGAATTCAGGATGTCTTTGGATGCATGCAACTAGGGTTAATTTTCTTTGCTAGGATTTGGTTTGCAATAAAACCTCAAACAAAATGCTCAATTGTTAATTTTGTGTTTTTCCTCAGTATCTTTGTATTTATTTCTTGTTACAGAAGGATGAGGGGATCCAGCTTGTATCTGAGGCTATATGCTCTGGCATTTTCAATGACTTGGGAAGTGGAAGCAACGTAGACATCTGTGTGATAACCAAGGTCTTGAATCGTCTACTTTCGCTATTTCTTTTCGATACATCTTTCGGATAATTATTAGTTATTATTGTACCCATCTATGTTACTTGGCTCAGGGACACAAAGAGTACCTAAGAAACCATATGTCCCCAAATCCTCGTACTTATATTAGTGCTAAAGGTTATTCCTTTCCGAAAAAGACCGGTTAGTATTCTCCTTTCTTCATCCCATTTTGATCACTATTGTCATTTATATTGGACCATTTTTATGGCTTTATATGTTCAGAAACTCACAGCAGACATTTCTAAAAAAGTTATCGCTGCACAGCATGATCTTTTTTCGTGTTTCGCAGAGATTCTCATGACAAAGATAACATCTTTGTTGGAAAAAGTGGAAATTAGTGATGGAGGAGACGCAATGGAAGAGTAAAGACCATCAATAACCAAAAAAAGGCATGCTATGTGTTAATTTTCCAAACTCTTCGAACGATTCGATTCACAGTTTATAATCTCGTTTTTCAGAACTTTGAAGTAGTTTGTTTTAGATATCAAACGATGAATGGTCCTCGTGAACAATGTTTTGCACTATTTTTGACTATCTAACGAATTGAAGATTCGACAATTTCATCTGCAACTTTTGGGTTGATGCTTTGATGGTGTGTAAACCAGGTTTTACATTTGAAAATTATGGCTATGTTAATTGCACAGGGTGGAGGAGGAAAGGAATAAGAACAGAGGAAGTTTCTGTAGCTTCACTCTTTCCTTTTGGCCTTGTTTCTTAAGCATCTTCTTAGACCTTGATTCTCTCCTTCAACCATGGCTGCCTGATTTCTGCCTTTTCTTTTGCTTCTGCTCCAAATTTGGACTTTTTATTTAATTATTTAGGGCATATTAATATATTATTTTATTAAAATACATATTTATATAATTAATATAGTAATCAATAAATAATTATTTATTATATATATGTAGATATTACGTTTATATTTATATTATATAATTCTGTATTTTAAAATGATAAAATAACAATATTAACATAAAATTACATTAGTAAAATTGAAAATAAATGGATATATGATCTGTCATCGATGTACATGTCACGCATTTGTTTAGAATATGATCAATGTGACAATAAATTAATTCTATTTTTTATTTTCTTTTAAATGTCGACAGATAGAAGCATTCGGAGACTCAGGATTTGCGTGTCGGCAATGATTCGTCATCGCGTCTCTCTCAATGCAACCTATATAAAGTTCTGTAATTTCTCTAAGTTTTCCAGATTCTGATAACCGAACGAAGAAGCTGAGAGAGAAAGAGAGGGAGGGGAGATTTGGTTGATTCGATCGTCGAGGGAGCAGGAATTTGGTTTATTCGATCGTTTTTCTCGAGTTGTTCGGTGATTAAGACGTTGAATTCGATATGTCCTACGACTATCTTTTCAAGTATATCATAATCGGCGACACAGGTTTATTGCTATAAACCCTACTTTTCAAAGTTTTTCCTTTAATTCCTATCGTTCTGTCTTTATTTCGATACTCACGAAGAGTTGAAGAGTTTGATTTTCCCCCTAGGTGTGGGGAAGTCATGCCTGCTCTTGCAATTCACGGATAAGAGGTTCCAGCCTGTGCATGATCTCACCATCGGTGTAGAATTTGGCGCTCGTATGGTCGCCATCGATGGCAAGCCTATCAAGCTTCAGATTTGGGACACTGTCAGAATCCTATCCCGATCTTGTTTTTTATATAGAAATTAACAGACTTTTCTTCTACAGTTTACATGATTCATTTATTTGTACTTCGTAGTTTTGAACCGGATTAACTTCAGTACTAGCAAAACAATCTGTTTTGAAAATTCTGATTTATTCCCCCCTACTTTTTATTAGTGCCGATTGTGGTTAATTCGTCAAAAAAAAAATCGAGATTGGATTTGTCCAGGACTTATTCCATCTGCAAATAGATTTTTTTATATTGAACTAGATTTTTATTTTTATAGTGCTTTTATGCATCTCTTTCACATTGCACTGTATTACAGGCGGGCCAGGAATCTTTCAGGTCTATCACGAGATCGTATTATAGAGGAGCAGCTGGAGCACTTCTGGTTTATGATATAACCAGGTGGGTTTGACTTTGTGTTGGTCAAATTATATATTATCATTAAATTATGAAATGCATTTCTCTGAGAACTCTTTTTGGACTCCATTCGCTTTCAGAGATGCGGGTGTATGAAATAGTATTACGTATGGTTCCAAAATTTGGACTTCTGAAATAGTTGGAAGGATATAATGAATGAATAATGCATATTAAATTACTATTGTTGTGGTATTTTGAGAAACGTACCATATATATCATGCGTTTATTTTAGTGAATGGAGTACAAGTATGGAATTTCAGATACAACAAGTCGGAATTGGCAAAACATGAACCTCGTTTATGACACTTGTATTGGCCTTATTTTCAGCAACTTGACTGCATTGGTACCCATTGATGATACTATTCAGTAATATCGTGAATTATAATGAAACTTATGATTTTAACTTAAACCATTTTCATGTTTGAGTAATGCCTTGGGTACAGTTAATTGAGACATGGTTGTTAAAATTTATGTTCAGGAGAGAGACATTCAATCACCTAGCGACCTGGCTAGAAGATGCCCGACAGCATGCAAATCCCAATATGTCAATCATCCTCATAGGTAATAAGTCTGATCTCGCTCATCGAAGGGCTGTAAGCAAGGAGGAAGGAGAACAATTCGCCAGGGAAAATGGCCTTCTATTCTTGGAAGCATCAGCAAGAACAGCTCAAAATGTTGAGGAGGTTGTAACTCAGACAAGTTCATTTATCTGTGTTTGCGTTAAAATAGAACTAATATTGCTTTTTACAGGCCTTCACAAAGACTGCTGCAAAAATCCTCCAAAACATTCAAGAAGGTGTTTTCGATGTCTCAAATGAGGTTTGCTCGATCTTATGTGCATATTTACTTATCTCTTGCATAAATTCTCTCATGTTTCTAGCTTCGAGAAACTGATTCCGTTTCCGTGTGAAAACCAGACTTCTGGCATTAAAATCGGTTATGGAGGCCCTCATGGTCCATCTAATACAAGAGAAGGAACTGTTGTTCAGGGAGGTGGATGCTGCAGCTGAAGGGAGCCAGGTTTGATCAATGCAGCCTTTCAGGCTGACATGCATTAGGTTCAACTGTTCTAGGACTAGAGATCCATTGTCTTGGAATATTTGAACTAATCAACTCTTCATTATTGGTCAAACTTAGTCCAGGTTATTCGTTGTTTCGATTTGATTTTTAGCTTCCTGAAGTTTAGTATTTAGCTTTAGCAGCAATTAGCAGTGATAGTTGATGCTTACTTCTTCTAGTTCCAGCAACTTCAATTCTAAATTTTTCAAGAATTTACAGATTTAAACTTGAAAAGACTCTGAGGTGGTCATGAAATACATTCTACCTCGTTGGATTAGGATACACGTGCAAGTTAATCGAAAAGATTATATTAAGGATTAGTGATAGCGTAAATGTTGAAACATGTTGCATATATTGACAACAGAGATGCGATTTGGGCGTAGAAACTCCAAAACGAAGCCAATAAAATCATTTGTATATCGATAAACAAATGGAAACACAATCTTACACCAAGATGCTGGTATGGTTGGTCTGCTTTTTTTAAAAATTAAGATGAGATTGTCCAAATTTGTTATCAATATTTGTAGATAAGAACAGGCAATTAGAAAACAAAAGCTAGATCAAAATGGATTCGGTTCGGTTTTGAACGCCTACTTAGTTACTCTATCATGTATCGAAGTTAGGCAACAACTTGGTCGGCGGTTTGACAACTCCGGTTGGCAGTTTGACCGGTGACCGGAAACAGCCAACCCCATGAACGATGAAAAGTCAAAACGGCAAAGAAGATGGATCAAGCAATCACTTAGGTTTTCATTTGTAAAAGATGGAGCGTGTGTTGGAGCAAAGACGCACGAGAAAGTGGCCGGCAATGGCGCGCGCAACCCACGTGCAATCGCTGCTTCCCAACCACCGCATTTACTAGCGTTGGATCCATCTGTGCTGCACTGCAAATAATGGCTTCTGGTTGACTCATTAATCCTCCGATCTCCTTCCCCAACCCATCTTCTAATCTCCCCCTAATTATCAATTCAGTGATCGAGTTTATGGCTTAAGCATGATCAGAATTCTGATCTACTGGAAAGAATCCGATGAGATTCCATAACTAAAACGATGAATAATGATGATATATAAGGCTGAAATACAGCTTTTTCTGCATAGTTTATCAGTAGTTCCTTCAGAATTGGCGACTTGCGAAGAGGGAGATTGAAAAAAGCAGATAAATACAAGTAAAAACCCGAGCTTCAAACATGTCTGCGAGCATGGAGTTGATGGCGTTTTTCAATGGTCTTAAAGGAGGTGGGATTGACTTGGATGAACAAATAGTTTCCGGCAAACAGATCGCCGAAATGAGACTGACCCTCTTTGAATCTCTTCAAAACCTTGGAGTAAGAACCTCTAACTGCAGAAAAAAGCCGAGCTTTTCTTCTCAAAATCTTCCTCAGGATCGGAACTCTCAGCCTGAATCTCCTTCTTATGGGCACCCTTCTGAAACTGAACCAGCTTCTCGATCTCCCTCCACATATCCTCTCTCTCTCGTACTCCTCCTCCGCGTATCTGAGTCTCTGATATGGAAGCTTGGAAACCATTTCAATGGCGGCCGACATCGTTTTGAAAGGAAATTGTTTGGACAAAGCTTATAGCGCTCGATGCTTCTTCCTTGCAATCGTGTGCATTGTTTCGATACAGATGATTATAAGAGGTGGAGGAGCTCGAGTTTCTGTCTCAGTAACTGTTGGAGACATTAAATGGAGGATTTTTAGGAGCTTAATTTATGACTAAGAATGAGCAATTACTTGAATTATAGTCTTGATAATTGACCCATGATCGTCTATCTGTGTCATTCTTCGTGTGTTATTGTCGTTTTGAATGTAAAAAGCGACAACCCACCAACCTTCAACAAATTCCTTTAATGGGGTTGGATTCAGAACTCAGAAAGTAGAAGATGATTTGCTCAGAACCGTTGATTTAGACTGCTCGATCTTTCTTTCTTTTTTCTGTGGCTTAGATTTACTCTCTCTCTCTCTCTCTAGGGTCTGTAAAGATGTGCTGAGATAAGGGAGTCCACCTCGAGTGGACCCGATGATATTAGGCCGAGTTCACCCAAATTTAGTGCTCCGAGACCGAGCCGGATTGCGAGTCAGCTCAGTTCCCGGATTGGTTTGGGCTTGCTGTGCTGGTTTCGAATTCTGAGGGCTCTTAGTGGTGGGCTCGGACTTTTAAATTTAACTAAAATTATCTCGTTATTATATGTCTTATCAGATATCATAATGTGTTAATTATATTTACATTCATTAAAATAATAATAATAATAATAATGTATTATAGTGTTGTATTAATTAATGTAGATACATCAACATGCTTATTAAAATGATTGAATAAGTAAATAAATTATCTTCTTAGAGTTCATATAGCATGGTAACATGTCAACTATTGATTGCTTTAAGGTCCATAATATTAAGGAATCATGTCTTCCAAGAGGGAAGTCAGGGGCACTAGAAGGATCGTTTCTTTTTGGAAAGGGAATAATTGCTGACATTGGTAACTTGTATTTCCTGAGACTAGCAAATAAGGAATCATGAATTAGACTTCTCTGCATTAGCAAGGAATGTTAATTCATCACGCTACTTCACTAGTCCGTGGCAGTAATTACCTTTGAATTCAACCCTCGTCCTCATCACCTGGCTCCTCATTTTGTACCCAAAAACGAAATCTCTCGCCCTCAGGGCCTTCACACCTCGACCCGACAGTTTGTAAGGGAGTTAAATCACGGTGTTCAGCAGCCCAGAAATAAGAGGTTTTTACCTGATATCCCAAGGAGCTACTCCAACATTGGAGACTTGGCTCCTCATCTAGTACTTCAAATCTGCATATCAAGTTAGATATTTAACCAAGAAAGATAATATCTACATAAGAATTTAGAAATTCTAAAGTTCTTTTTTTCCTTTTTGCTTCAACAATAAGAATCTCGTGTAAATGATATATTCAAGATCTTTTTATGCCAGAAATAGTGCTTGAAGTAGTGTACTACTAGCTCATCACGCCACAGATTAATGTCATGATGATTGAAGGCAGTAATAACCCAACTAAGCCTTATACTTTAACGGTGACTCCAGTAAGTAGGGAGTGCATTTATTTCCAACTGAATTTGTTAAAGATTATCTGATAGAAAAAATAGAAGACAATCTGGTTCATATTACGATCAGCATATAAAATCAGTATTCTTGAATATATATGACATGCACAGCGGTCAGCAGTAAACAAATAAAGAAAAAAAATTCGAATCCTGTGTTTCATTAATGCAAAAAAAGAAAACAGATGTAATCTCATAAATAATATTAATTTTACTCTCTTGTTTCTTTAACGAAATGCATTACTTTCACGACAATCCATTCGTCCTTATCAGCATCATCTGGTGTAACCCTAGCTGCTACCTGAAAATAACAGTACATGTCAACAGAACTGCATCTTCCCAGGCACATCAATTGTTCCACAATAGTTGCAATGCTATTGTTCCACACTAGAAGGTTCAGTAAGTAATTGCAATGACTATCTCCCAAGTCAACACGTACCTGCTCACCCTCTTCAGACTAGCACAAGCCTCAAGTTGGCTCCTCATGGCAGGTGAAACTCTTGCAATATCCGAATCTGCCTTCATTCTTTTTCTTCTTTGATCATTACCTTCTGAAATTCATGAAATAATTAATTGGATTAACAAAATAATTTGGGTTTCTCTGATGGAATAACCTTGCCAAATTTAACTAATGACATTGCACTGTCAATATACACTAACAGTTCATTTGTACTCATTAGCAGAAATTAATTTTGTTCAAATTCACCTAGTGTAGTTGCCATAATAGCTAAAGAAAATCAAGCACCTAATAGACAAGTCCCTTTTAATTATCATAATGAGTATCAGAAAGCTTTCAAAGCATAGATACCTATGTTTCCTTTACCTGCGTGGTTTAAAAGAAATAATAAGCATATTCCTTTTAGTTATCATAATGGGGTGAGAAACATAATAAACTTTTAGTAATCTAGATATAGACATGCTTTAATTCCTGAAATGATAGTAGGATTCATTATGAGTGTCCATTCCTTCACAGATGCCATAGCAAGAAAAGAATCAAGTCAACAAATTAATTTACACGATTACTTAAAAGAACATCGTGATGATTATGTCTCCAAATAAGAAACAAAATAAAAGGAAGCCCGATCATATTGCTCTGCCAAAGTTTGAAACGCCCTTCATCCATGTATGCAACAGTGTCCCATAAAATTAAATATAAAAAAGAGTTCAATTTAGCACAAAAATCTGGGAATGCACCTATTCTTCTTCGTGTTTGCCCAGGTGGTCCACTTGGCAGCAGAGAATCTAGAAGGTTCAGCGAGACATTAAATACACTGCACTCATATATATGGTATGGAAAACACCGTGAGATACTATGCATACAATCAAGTCTCAATGAAAAATAAAAACTGAAATAAATAAATTAAATAATCTTAAAGAAATAGAAATGATTTCAGTTCATTGTTCATCAAATAAAAGTAGCTATCCACTTTCATGAAATGATAATATAATAATAATAAATTGAAAATAAATAACAAGCATACGTCACTTCGCTCTCCAGGCTTTACAATCGCCCTGCTCCTTCCGTAATCGATCGAGCTCCTTCGCGCTGTCCAAGAGCTTTACAATCTCCGGCGAAGACATCGGTTTCAGGCGAAAAATCAGCCACTGAAAGACTAGGAACAATATTATCGTTGCTACAACCCGATCGTCTCGATCAAATCATCCATCGGAGCTTTTAATTCAATCATACTATCTTCCTTCCACCTAAGGAGAATCTCCCGTAAGTATTATGCCGATGTTAAATAAATAAATAAAAGAATATTCAGAAATTGTTGTATGAAACGACGTCATTTCCCACGGATGCAAATTGTGAGCTGGATACTAAGGCTGGCACCCGTGGGTTCGAGTCGGATTTTTGACAAAAAAATAACTGATCAGGTGCGTCGGTTTTTGGTTTAGATAACCGATCCATACCCGATCTTAAATGAAAACCGATCCAATTTTCGGTTCGGTTTTGGGTCGGTTTCGAATATTACTCATTATGTTGGACTCGATTTGGGTTCGGGTCATGGCCAGTTTTTGTGTCTGGTCATGGCTAGTTTTTGTGTCGGGTCATGAACTAAGATCAATTCTAATTCCAAACAATATCATCAACCAATTAAAAATTTTAATTCTAATTTTACGAAATTCAATTCTAGCTCCAAACACTCAAATATGTATGCAAATATAACAAATTCAATTACAAAACCAAACAATATATTTAAATATCAATTAATGAGATGTTTTGCACAAATTAAAGATCAATTATCTGCGTCTTTTCGATCCAAGTGTAGAAGATCTGAGCAAAACAAAAAATTACACAATTTAGTAAGCAAAAATACATATAACTAAGCAAAATAATGTAAACGTGGTGAAGAAGTCATTACCATAGGCTTGTAATGGTTCGGTTATCGTTATATCATCACTTTTTTAGTGGCACAATCATATCAACCTAGAGCTAACATCAAACAAATCAAATTACATTAAAATAACTTAATTGTATATAATAAAACAAATAAACTATGTTATTTGAACTCAATTATAGCAAGAAATTGTTATACCGATTTCGAATTATGTTTCTTCTTGTAATGAGTCATAAACAGTAGACCGTTAATCGGAATCACGAATCCAACTTTGGAGACAAATGATGCGTTCTACCGTCTTCAGAGCTAAAGAACTTTGAAAATGATCCAAAACTTGACCTCCACAGCTGAAAGCCGACTGCGACGCAACTGTTGAAATAGGAATAGCGAGAATATCTATAACTATTCGACTCAAAGTATGATACTCAGCCGTATACATTTTCTACCAATGCAATAGGTCGATGTCGTCGGTAAAGTCTTCAAGTTTTGCAGAAAAATAACGATCTACTTCATTTGCTTGACCAAAGTCATTTTCCCTATTAACAAGGTTGCTATACCTCAAAATCTTCGACGATAGCCATACAGTCATCCTCAACGTCAATAGATTTTGGTAGTTGATTCAGCATACAACAGTCTAATTGTATCAATCAAAGTCATGAGTATCTCAGTGGTCAGCTCTGGTGAATGGAATTTCAACGAGCAATGTTGTACAAACTTTAATTTGAAATTATGATCAACCACTATAACCACATACATTAAGTGATTGATTTGCGTGTAGATATGAGAAGTATGTTGTCCATTTTTTCCCTAAAAACAGCAAAAAAAGTTCAAAAAATGGAACTTTACCTGACAATAAACAAAAAACAGCAATCAAGTTCTAAATTTTTCACAATTTATCAAATTTATACCCAAAAAAACGGAATGTTTCACATTCACCGAACATCAAACATTAACTGATTTGAAAAAAAAAACATCAACCAAGTAATCGAGTTCGGAGAAACACTAACCGAAAGTCGAGTGAGGTGCGGGCGTCGAGCGAGGTGAGAGTGTCGAGTGTGGTGAGGGCGTCGGGCAGAGCCGTAGAGGTGAGGTGAGGGCGTCGGCTGCCAGCTGGTCAAAAACTGAAAAGAGAAGGAATGAAATCAAATTTAACTTTAAGTTTAGTATTTATAGGTCGGTTTTCTTACGGTTCAACGGTTTAGCGGTTTTTCAAAGAATGTCAGTTCGGATTCGATTTTCATTTTAATAACCGAAAACCGGACTGACACCAATCGATTTTCATCAGATCGGTTACTCGTCGGGTTTGTGTGTATTTATAACCTTACCGACTCACTTCATTGGGTCGGTTCAGTTAGATTTTTGAGTTTATCCAACTCATTTGCCAGCCATACTGGATCCACAATGATTACTATTAACTGCATCAAATGTTTAAATAAATATTTAGAAAAGTACTAATCATATAGTTAATTTTAATGAATTTTGAACCGTTCAATGTTTGATGAAATCTCATCCGTTGATTATATGATTCACCAGCGCCATCAACGTCATATTTAGTTCCACTCCGCTCAATTCTAGTTCAAATAAGTTGAGGTGGTTACGTACGGTCGTTTTTCTTTTTGGCCGAGGGCTCTCAGCAGTAGCAATGAGTGGTGCTAATGGCGGGAAATGGAGCATTGGCAAATGGCAACCGCGAGGGCTTGCCTTCAGTTACGAGGTTAGGAGGCTTCGGCTTGATCTAACTGCATCGATCTCTGTTCTAGCATTGGCTGTTCAAATTTCTCCGAAGCGGAGGAAAAAAAATTGGCGAGATCGGAGAAGGAATATGCTATTGAAACTAAATTTACGGTATCCGAGAGAAATTGTAGTTGGTACGGCAGATTTTTTCATGGTCTTGATCGAAGGACGGGGAAGATGAGTGATCTTCCTTGGGTGCCTGATGAAGGAGCTTCTTTGTCGGGCCAGTTTTCTTTTAACAATTTCCTTTTGATTTTTTACTCTGGTGCAATCAGGGCTAATATAAACGCAGTCCGAATTTTTTAAAATGAAAACTTGCGTGCTATTGTTTCAGATTGAGGTCAGCGGTTAATTGCAGTATTTTCTACCTCTGTAAAATCGTGAAGGAATTGATCGAAGCAGAAGAGGAACTTTTGAAGCAGCTCTTAGTCAATCTTCCAATTTTGGGATTCACCTCGTGAACTTAATTTCAAATTCAAGAATAAGGTTGAAGTAAGATATTGATCATGTCAAGAGGTTTTATGTTGGAAACCGGTAAAGTTTATGGTTGTAGAAGCTTTTAGTATCGTCTGATTTGGAAGTTTCATAATGACAATTAAGATAAGGGAATATTGGTTTCTCTCAGGGGGACCAGTGCAGTTGAACCGAGGATGAGTGTCTGAACTATGGCTCTGAGTTGTATCACAAGTTTACAGTTAAGTAATATCAAGTGTTCATAAACTTTTCTGACTAACCTGTATTGTTCTCGTTTTATTTTCACAGCATGATAAGTTATTTTTTGCTGCAACATTTGGGGGAGATCAATTTTTTTCTTATTGAAACTTAAATCACCAGGCATTAAACTTCATTTTCACTTTTTGGTAGCAATTATAAAATTTAGAAATTTGCGACGCCCAAGTAATACATCTTATATTGTATAGGCAGCTGTAAGTTACATTTTCACCCAACACGGTAGAGTATACAATACATGTACACTTTCTAACCTCCATTTATTTCGTTAGCATGATGGTTAGAGGAGGTCTGGGGTCCGCTTATCAAATCTTGTGATCAAATGATTATAGAAAATTTTCCTAGCTGGTATGCATGAATTTTCAAAGCTGGGTATGTCTGAGAATTTTTCTGCAAGCTTATTCGGAAGGGTTGATGATTAATTTTAAATTGCATACTTACTCTTTGGAATTTTTTACAAACTCTGAGCTTTCCACTGGATTGCATTGTCCGCAGCTTGATTAATAAGGAATCATGTTCACGGCTTATGTTCTTTTAGTCTCAGATTCCCAAATCATGTCCCTCCCCACCATTGTTTGTCATTTTTTCATTAAAAAATACTGAAAGGAAAACGCCAACTTCAAAGACAGGATTAGCTGGCAGCACTCCTACCGATGAATGATGATGGCTCAATTCGGTTAATATCTCTCTTCTCCTTTTTCTTGTCTTTTAGCTTTATCATCATTTTTTAATCACTTAACCAAGACAAGCATGCATGATAGGAGGCCATCTGCGATTATTTATTTCAAGTCAGCATGGCATTTGTAACTGCCCTTAAATTATTATTATTTTTTTTCAAATATTTAACTGCAGATCTTTCTTAGAATGCAACGAAGCCTTTCATAATCAAGGGGTATTAAAATTGTAAATATTTTTTTTTTGTCAAGAAAGAATCTGTTGATAAGCTGGCAAAGCTTGTGAGATATTATTTTGCTGATTCGTTCTATGTTTAAGAGCCAACGATTGTTAAGGACATAAAACTTTGTGATTATCGAGTAGGACCTCGATTAAGATGTAAATGTTGAAGTAGCTGACAACTAAGCCGATCAGTAAGTTCAATAAATTTAGACACTCATAGCATGAGACTATTTTTTGATAAAAGATTAAGAGTTGATATCTTAGGTGGGCAAAAATGAACAGAAGTAACAACAACATCCCAATATTTATCAATATAACTGACATATAAGATGATACATCGCTAATCTATTTATGGATAAACAGTTTGATCTGTTATATCGTCGTCTAATAATTTTTTGTTGTATTTGAATTTTTTTATCACATAGGATGAACTCAGATAAGATTTAGGTGTTGCATAAGTTGACAAAATTAAGCTTTCCATGAAGTGATAGAGTGAGAGACATGGCATGAGCTTATTTTGATAGAAAGACTAAAGTTTCTAATTTCTGTGGGTAAGCATGAATTGGAGCAACACTCGCATCTAATTATTTATCAATATTGATGATATGTTTCTAATCTATTTTATTATGACTAAATAGATTGAATTGTTTACATTGATTGCTTTTTTAGATGTTTAGTAATATTTGTGAATTGTTTATATGGATAGCTTTTTTAGATGTTTAGTGATAAATGTGTCACAGTTTTCCTATTTTGTTGTATCGCTTTTTATATTTTGAGGCTACTAGAGAAATGATGTGGCACGTGGTGGCCCCTGCTTGTTGTGATTCCAATTATTCCTAGACTTTGATTTCCTACGTAGACATCAAATTATTTACCAGCCACATAATAATTCAATGGTATCACACATATGGACCCTTAAATTTAGGAGTGTCGAGATAATAGATCATTCTACCTTATAACGTTAAGAATTTATGGGAGTCAATAATCAAGTACTCGAAGATAAGATTATATTCGAATAATTGCTTTTGTCAAATGATCTTCTTAGTTGGAAGGTGACGTTCAACGATAAATTAGGTTATGGAGTTTGGTATCCTTGTCAAAATTTTCTCTTGTATTTGTTTTTTTCTAACTTAAGTTCTCTAGGAATTCCCCCACCATTCCATTCAAATTCATGTGGTAAAACATGATGTCTGTGAAGGCAACCTTAATGACAAGAATTCAATTCCTAACATCTCTAATTTCATAGGTTAATGGCATAAAAACTGCCATCACATACTTGTTCTTTTATCCCTAAGTTCAAAAGTTAGTATGCAATTTATCTTAGTTGAAATTGGGGGTCATTGAGAATATGAGTAATTGGTGGGTCTGAGAGCAATCCAGAACGAGTGCTTGTTTTATGGTTTTTGATGTAGAGTTGGATATGGAAACTTGAAAGCAGTGGTATATCCAACCATCATCAATCAAATTGGTCCAAACAAGTGAAAGAATATGCTTTGTCTGAGTTGTTTTGTCTTTCCCAAACTCAACAAAACTACGTCTTCCCCACTGAAGTTTCCTCGAAATTTCTTGTTTATGGCCGCCTTCTTCCACATTTTTCCAAATTTAACCCTACTCTGCTGGTCGAGTCCACTCAGTATGTCTATTTGAGGAAGACTTTTTGAGTCGGAAGAGTCGATCAAAAGAGTTAATCCTTCTGATTGACGTCTCCGCGTTTATTTCTATTCAATGTCAAGTTTACTAGTCCTCCCAATCCCATCGTTTCTCTGGCGTCATTGCCAGGTCGTCACTCTCCCACTAATCAAACCATTAATTTACAGCTAATAATTCTAGGGAAGTTTTTGAGACATTGAAACGTGGCCGAGCTGCTTCTAAAATGACACTTCTTGTCCTTATATTTTCTTTAATCCTTAAACTTACGCATTAATCCTGAATATTTTTGCTGTTGTTGAATCATTGTTAACTCATTTAGTCTAAACATAAGGTCTGGATTTGCTGATCTTGATGTGTTTCAGGAGAGTTTTGTTATTGTCATTGAATAAATAAAATTAGATTCTGAAGCATATCATATCTTACATTCCAATATCGTTAAAGTTGATAATTCTGAACCTTTTGTCATTTAACAATTTATTGGGCAGTCAGGACAACCTTTTTGGGGTTAAGAAATCTTTAAATTCGTGACAATTGATTGGCAATCACAGAAGCATCTGGTCTATGGGTTTAAATTTCTGGTATCCACCAAACTGTTGCTCGTTCTTTCGACGTTTTGATCAAAATTTTACTTTAACTGTACGGATTAAAGGAAGGTAGCACATGATAGATTGCCAGGTTTTATCTATTTTCGAATCTACTCTGTCAACCTTTTTTTTAAATCGAGAAAATGGACGATTAATAAATACTTGGGTCAAGGCTCGAAGTTCTCCCCCCCTCTCTCTCTCTCTCTCTCTGGCTCTCTCTCTGTCTTCCAAGTTCCAAGTTTTGGAAGAGAGGATAGATGGTGGAGCGCAAAACCAACCACTAAACGGCTATAATTCACTTTATAAGAACTCGAGTTGTGGAAATAGAAGGAGAGAGCTTCAGAATCTTACTCGTTCTCTTTCCACTGTTACTTCCGCTCTTTGTTTGAAGATCTAAATTTTTATTTTTTTTCTCTGCCATCTGTGTCCTGTGATTTAGAAAAGAGACGGACGCCGGAAGATTTGATAGTGCATCGGAGGACAAGCTTGACATTTTAATTTTTCGCCATGTCTGATGGGTATTATAGCTCTAAAAAGACTGATGATATATGTGAAGAAGTTTTTGGCCAGGTAATGATGATTTGAAGCTCTATCTTCTTCTTCCTTTTCCATCGGAGTTTGTAGTTTTTTTTTTTTCCTATTCTGGGCATGCTGGAGTTTTGCTTTGAAACTGGTATTTTTCAAAATCCTGCAATCATTTATTGGGTGAATCGCTCAACTTATGAATTCCGGTCGTCAGAGACCATTTGTGGCATTTGACCAGAAAAGATTCTCTAATTTCATCGTCGTTTGTTTTATCCATCTGAATCAAAGAGTTCTTTTCTACTTGGGTTTAATTAGATTCAGATGCTTTTATAATTGAATCTCAATTCAGGATTTGAGTAAAGTTTCTGTTTCTATTCTTCGCAGGGATCTCGTTGGCCTTTGAGTATATCAAGAATCAAATGTATCTTTCAAGGATTGGATTTGAAGACTTGTGTTGTTCTATTAGTGTTCTTTCCGTTTTGCGTCTTTTTCGTGCATCTTCACGGCCCAAAGATCACATCTATCCTAAGACCTATTTGGGATTCACCTCCAATGTCATTTAACCAAATCCCTCATTACTACCACGAAAATGTATCAATGGACACTCTTTGCAGGCTTCATGGGTGGGGAATCCGCGAATCTCCAAGAAGAGTTTTTGATGCAGTTTTATTCAGCGTTGAACTAGACATTCTCACAATTAGGTGGAACGAATTGTATCCCTATGTGACCAAGTTTGTTCTCCTTGAATCAAACTCAACTTTTACCAGTTTGCCAAAGCAACTGCTTTTTGCTGAAAATCGAGCAATGTTTGAGTTATTTGAGCCCAGATTGACTTACGGAAATATTGGAGGGAGATTCAAGAAGGGCGAAAACCCATTTATCGAAGAGGCATATCAGAGATTAGCACTTGACCACCTTCTTAGAATAGCAGGCATAGAAGAAGATGACTTGTTGATAATGTCTGATGTGGATGAAATTCCAAGTGCCCATACTATTAATCTTTTGAGATGGTGCGATGAAGTTCCTGAAATCCTCCATCTTCAGCTTCGGAATTACCTGTACTCTTTCGAATATTACATCGATGACAAAAGCTGGAGAGCATCGATTCACAGGTATCGACAGGGAAAAACTAGATATGCACATTATAGGCAGGCAGATATTATCTTGTCTGATGCAGGGTGGCATTGCAGCTTCTGCTTTCGCCGAATAAGCGAATTTATATTTAAGATGACTGCTTATAGCCATAATGACAGAGTCAGATTCTCTCATTTCCTGAATCGAAAAAGAATTCAGGACATAATTTGCAAAGGTGCTGATCTGTTTGATATGCTTCCAGAGGAATATACATATAAGGAGCTAATTGGAAAGTTGGGGCCAATTCCTCGTTCGTTTTCGGCTGTTCATCTTCCTGCTTTCTTGTTAAAAAATGCAGACAAGTTCAAGTACTTGCTACCTGGTAACTGCAGACGGGAAGATGGCTGAGTTTTTTTTTTTTTTTTTGCGGAATGAGGTTTTCTCATCTGGTGTTTACTGTGGAAAGTGTACATTGAACTAAAAAGGGTCCTAATGCGGATTGAAATCCTAGTTCGAACTTATATTCTCATCAGCAAAAGCTAGCGTTTCTGAGTAGTTAAATGTGTTCTTCCATTTGAAGAACCCTTCTGTAATTTTTCTCCCTTTTTCATGACTGTTGGGTGGGGTTATTTAATGTGAAGAGAAATTTTTCAAATGGAATGCACTTGTTCCTGCCAATAACTTTTTTCTACACAGGCTACTGTTTTGCAGGCTGATATCTTCTGGGGCTGCAGCTGGAGGTGAACATCTTGGGCGTTACAGCTTGTCTTCTTCAAAAAAGAGGTAAATCTTTTTGTTCCAACAAAGTCTTTTTTTAATATATAGTTTGATTATCTGCTGTGACAAATGATGGGGTTAGTATTGTTTGAAGATATAAAGTTTAGCAAAAATTAGGTGCCATAAATGTATTGCAAGTGATGGTCCTCCACTCTCAACATCTTCCTGCAAATAAAAATGTCTTTTTTCTTTTATTGGTTTTTTGAACATTACGACTTATAGAATTATTGCATTGACATTAACAACTTAGAAACCGGGACCAATTGCTGTAGTAGGTGATTGAGTCAACTCAATGCCAGTCCATTCTCCATTGTATATAACTTGTAATCCGTGGAGGCACGTGTCTGAAATCTCCATGGGGGAAATCTGGGTGAATTTCGTTTCTAAATATTTCGGGTATTCTTGCTAGTATCTACATAAAACAATTCGAATCGTGATCGAGAGCCTAATCATCTACAAAGGGCGTGAATTAAACGTTGTTTTGTGTAATATACTGTCGAGATTCCCCGGCCAACCATGCCGATTGCCGGATGATATGCATCTTCCTNATATTTAAATATCTCGGTTCCGGATTTATTGTTCAAACTCTGATTTATTTCTTTTTTTCAAAGAAGGAGTTTGATGTACTCGGGAGATTTGAATGTTTTAATATCTCCTGCTTTTCCAAGTTAATTAATTTTTTAATATATATTATAATATTTTCTCGCAGTAGAATGTCGATTTGAGCTGATTAGAATTTCACCGGAGTAGGTATGAAACTCCAGTGCCGGAGGTAGCGACGGCCATGCATTCTTCAGCTCCACGGTTACCACCGCTTTATCACTATCAGGGATGTTAATCTTTTATTTACGTGAGAATCTGCCATTAAAGGAGGTTGTTTCATAAAAGAAAGACTATCGATTGACTGAACCAAGAAAAAATAACACAAATCAAGATCGTCTGAACAAGCTATCTGGAATCTATGAAAAAAAAGGAAGAAGAAATCAAGATCGTTGCAGACCAACAATGGCGTCCGGCGTCTTCTTCGCCCTCAAAACCCAACATTCGTTAGAATAAAACCTAGGTACTCCGGTAGCCGAAAAGACCAGAGCTGAACCTTACGCCCTCTCTCAAGGCTATTCTCTTCTGCCTCCGCTATACCTCTCCAGCCGCCATTGAAGACGTACATGAGGTTATCTCTCATGTACCACTTTCCCAGCTTGAGGACGGCCACGCCCTGCAGAGACGGTTCCACCAGAAGAACTTGTTTCCTTATCTCTTCCAGCTCTTCGTCTTCCTCTTGCTTCAGAAACATGTTCTTGAGCTTGGCCGCCGGGAACATTATCCGATCGTGGTGTTTGTCCAAATCGGTGGTCGTTATTTCCTTCTCTGTCACGAAAACCGGGTCCTTTCCGCCTATGGAGTCGATCAGGTACTGGACGATGTGGGGCTTGTAGGGCTCCATGGCCTCCACTTCGGGGGCTTGGCCGATCTTCTGCCTGGCCACCGCCCTCTCCTTTAAGTCTGCGCGGCTGAGCTTCTTGGTTCTCGACGGTCTCCTCCTCATGTCTGCTACCAGATCTTGCGTAGAAGATGTGTGCAGGAGGAAGATGCAGGGGGCATAATTATATAGAGACAAGTTGAGTCCTGCTTCGACTAGGATTCCTTGATACAGTATTAGTGTACTAATTGGTTCATTTCAATTTTATCTTAAAATAAAGAATAAAAATAAATTTATGCCTAAGTTTTTGAAAAATATACTAAATCGGGCCTGAATTTTCAGAAAATCAAAATCGGGTTCTTCGGACGCTTAAAATCTTGCCTCATTCGTCCGACCATCGTCCGAGTGAGGCACGAGTCTGACAAATGATGCATAATCTTTTATCGCTCTGACGCATTCATGTCTCACACAGATGCAACATCTAATTTTTTTTAATTTTTTTAATTTTTAATTAATTTCACTAAATAAATCTTATAAAAAATAACTTGAAATTTTTACCCTACATTTAGAACAATAAAAGATACTACTATGCAAGTTTTTAAATT
>QAOC01009001.1:0-25268 GCA_003255005.1 Begonia fuchsioides | reverse complement strand
CTGTCAATTTTGGGCTTCCCAGATTTCCTACATCAGAAGCTGTGCAGAGACCATTCCATACCTTGTGTACTGCCTAATCATTCCTACACTTGGCAGTTTTCCTTTCTTTCATTACCCTTACTTTGTATCCGACACTCCCCATCCTTTGGAGCGTGTCAGGTTGGTTCCACAATTCTAAATCCTTGCATATGCTTCCCTACAAAAAGAGCACACGTGTTAGAAAATTCCCGAGCTCGGGCTCGGGTAATGGCTCTGTGATGTTCGGTTAAGGGTGAGGTATTTTGGGGCATGTCACCCGTGCTCGTCGGGATCACGTCCGTGGCCGTGATGGTGTCCGTGATGTGCTCCGGTTGCACATCATCCTCCCGAGGTATTTGAGGATTTGCCCTCAAATCCACCTCGTCCTCGTCCTCGTCGGCATCTAAATAAGGAGATAAATCCTTGACGTTGACGGTGGTAGTAATGCCATGCTCGCCCGGGAGCTCGATCTTGTACGCATTCGGGTTGACTCTCTCGGCCACCCGGAAAGGACCCTCGGCCCTCGGCAATAACTTAGCGTGCTTGTATTTGAAATACCGAAGCTTTAGCCACACTAAGTCGCCTTCTTGAAAAATTTTCTCCTTGCGGCCTTTATTTCCCGCGGCGGCATTCTTGGCATTCTTGTGCTCGATGGTCTTCTTAATTTTCTCGTGTAATTTAAGAACCATCTCGGCCTTCTCAAGGCCATCCGGATTAGTATGCTCTCGGCTTGGTAATGGGAGGAGATCCGTTGGTGTTGACGGATAAAATCCATAAGCCGCTTCAAAGGGTGTCATGCCCGTGGTACTATGTCGGCATTGGTTATAAGCAAACTTGATGAAAGGTAGCCGCAAGTCCCATGCTGTGATCTTGTTGTCAACGATACTCCGTAGTAAAGCACCGAGTGATCGATTGACTACCTCGGTTTGACCGTTGGTTTGGGGGTGGAATGCCGTGCTAAAGAGTAGCTTTGTTCCGAGCCGAGCCGACAAAGTTCTCCAAAAGGTGCTAAGGAACTTTGAGTCACGGTCGGACACTATGGAATGCAGCATTCCGTGTAGCCGGAACACTTCTTTGAAGAATAGGTCGGCTATGAGCGGGGCTTCGGCCGTTTTGGTGCTTGCCATGGTTGATCCGGTACCGGGAGGGGTAAGTAAAGTCCTTGGGCCAAGGTACGGGTTTTGGTCTTTTTACATATCGTGCATCGCTCCACAAAGTGGTGTACATCTCTAAAAAGGTGGTGCCAATAAAAGTACTCCTTGAGCATCTCCCAAGTCTTTTTCTCACCAAAGTGGCCCGCAAGGCCGCCTCCATGGGCCTTGGTTATGAGAGACTCACAGATGCTTCCTTTCGGGATGCATATCCATCCTCCACGGAAAAGGTATCCGTCGGTCACATGGTAGCCCGTTAAATCACCATTGACCGTGGCCTCAAAACGTGGGCCAAAATCCGGGTCATCCTTGTATCCACATTTTATCCAATCAAAACCGAAAAATCTAACCTTTAATTCAGTAAAGAGGGCGCTCCTTCGGGAAAGTACGTCGGCCACAACGTTCGTGTCCCCCTTTTTGCATTTGATGATGTATGGATACTTCTCAAGGAACTCAATCCACTTGGCATGTCTTCGGTTAAGATTCCCTTGGCTCTTGAGAACTTTAGGGCTTGATGGTCCGAGTGGATAATAAACACCTTCGGTAGTAAATAATGTTTCCATACTCCGATGGCTCGAATTAAGGAATAAAGTTCCTTGTCATAAGTAGAATAATTTAAAAACGCACCTTTAAGTTTCTCGCTAAAGTAAGCAATCGGGCGGCCCTCTTGCATCAAAACCGCTCTGATGCCCGTTCCCGAGGCATCGCACTCCACCTCGAAGACTTTAGTAAAATCCAGAAGGGTAAGGACTGGTGCTTCGCAAAGCCGGGTCTTGATCAGGTCAAAACTCTCTTGACACGGCCTAGACCATGTAAATTCCTTCCCTTTCTTCGTAAGCTCGGTTATAGGTTCCATTATAGTGCTAAACCCTTCAATAAATCGCCGGTAGAAATTGGTGAGTCCATGGAAGCTTCGGACGTCCGAGACGCCCTTCGGTATCGACCACTCTCGGATGGCCGTGATCTTGGCGTCGTCGACCTCGACACTGTCCTCGGATAGCACAAAGCCGAGGAAGTGTATGCGCCGTTGAGCGAACGCACACTTCTTGCGGTTGCCAAATAATTTGGTCCGCCGTAAAATAATAAAGATCTGTTCTAAATGATCCAAATGGCTCGGTACATCCGCACTATAAACAAGAATATCATCAAAATAGACAATGATAAACTTACCCAAATATTCCCGGAGCACGTGGTTCATTAGCCACATGCACGTGCTCGGTGCGTTGGTGAGTCCGAAGGGCATGACTAGCCACTCGAACAAGGCGCACCGTGTCTTGAAGGCCGTCTTCCATTCATCGCCTTCACACATTCGGATTTGATGGTAGCCGCTCTTTAGATCTACCCGGGAAAACAACTTAGCACCGCTAAGTTCGTCAAGCAAGTCATCGAGCCGTGGCATTGGAAAATGATATTTGATGGTAATATCGTTTATGGCTCGGCTATCGACACACATGCGGTGGCCCCCATCCTTCTTCGGAACCAAGAGTGCCGGGACCGCACATGGGCTCAATGATTCTCGGATATAGACCTTAGCAAGGAGTTCCTCCACTTGCTCTTGTAAAATCTTGCTTTCCTCCGGGTTGAGGCGATATGGTGGTCGGTTAGGTAGCATGGCTCCCGGTTGTAGGTCAATGTGATGCTTGATGCCGCGGAGCGGTGGAACACCATCGGGTAGGTCGTCCGGGAACACGTCTCGGTATTGGTCGAGGAGGGGCCAAACTATCTCGGGAATAAGCTCTTCTTGATCATCCTCATGCTCTCGGTGTAAGAGCATGATGATAGGTCCCTCTTGCTTCACCGTGCGTCTCAATTCCTTGCGTCCCATAAAAAGGGTCGCTTTGGCTAATGCCTCCTTTCGATCGGCCTCATCGTTGGAAATTTGAGCCGGAGTCAAAGGAGCCAAAATAATATTGCGCCTGTTCCATTTGAACGTGTATTGGTTGGATCGAACGTGGTGTAGCACGTCTCGGTCAAATTGCCACGGCCAGCCAAGCAACAAGTGCGTGGTGCTCATCGGCACCACGTCACATAGGACCGCGTCCTTGTAGTTACCGATCACAAAGTCTATCCGGGTTTGTTTGGTGACTCGGATGTCCTCTCGGTCGGTAAGCCATCGTAGCTTGTACGGGGTCGGGTGCTCAGTCGTGGATAGCGCTAGCTTCGTGAGAAGGTCGCGGGACGCGACATTAGTGCAACTACCGCCATCAATAATAAGTGAACATACCTTGCCCTTGATTAAGCATGGGCTAGGGAATAGAGTTTCCCGTTGGTATGTGTCTTGTTGCGGTTGAGTTGAAAGAACCCGCTGGATCATCAATATGACCGGTCCATCTTGGGCTTGACATAAGTCGTCCTTTGCCGGGGCCGGCTCATCCTCGGCCGCCTTGGCCGGCTCATGATCGTTCACGATCTCCTCGGTCTCCTCGAGAATGGTCATGACTAGGCGATTGGGACATTGGGCCGCAACGTGGCCTCGTCCAAGACACTTGAAGCATTGGATCTCACGGGCTCTTGGTTGCTCGCCTACTGTGTCTCGAGGCTTGGGATCCGTGTCTCGCTTGGGGGCCCATGGCTTAGGTGTTGGGCCACGTTCCTATAGTCTTGGCGTGGGCCGGTATGGCGTGGGCTGTTTTGGGGCCGGGCGTTGAGCGATCGCCTTGCCCTTTCTCTTGAGTTGTCTCTTGACCCTTAGTGCCATTCGAATGAGTGCATCAAACGACTCCACGGGCTGCAATTCAACCACGTCGCCAATCTCGTATCGTAGGCCTCGAATAAACCGCGCCATTACTTGTTCCACGGGTTCGGCTAAATCGCACCAAATCCGTAATGTCTCAAAGTCCGTGAGATAGTCATCCACGCTGGAATTTCCTTGGCGAAGGCCTTGGAGCTGTAAAAATAGATCTTGACGGTAATGGCTTGGTACGAACCGTTTCCGCATCAAATTTTTCATTAATCTCCATGAATTAATTTCCTCCTCGTGGTCTTTCCTTCGTTGTGTACGAAGACTATTCTACCATAATGAGGCATAATCCGTAAGTTCCAAAGATGCCAATTGGACTTTAAGCTTCTCAGAATAATTGTAAAGGTCAAAAATTTTATCGACCTTTTCAATCCAATCCAAATATCGATCTCCATTGGAGGCTCCATTAAAAGAGGATAAGTGTACCTTGGGGAGCTTCCAATCTTCATCGTGATCCGAGTAATTTTTGGGCTCGTAATCGTAGTCTTCCTCGGATCGGTCGGATTCATGCGGTCGCGCTCGGGGTTGCTCTTCGCGTACCGGTCTTCACCTATGTGGTGGCGTAGGCCGTGCCAGGCGGGCTCGGTCGCGCTCAGCCAAGTCGTCGAGCCGCTGGAGCATTGCATCCATTCTTCGATTCATAGCTTCAAATTGCTCTCGGTTACTGTCCTCGGGATCCCGATGGTCACGGGGATCAAAGAACATGGTTTGCTCGCTCGTGGCTTGGTCACGGGCGGCGTTGTGAACGGCACCGCTTCGAGTATTCATGAGACAAAGTTCTGGAAAATTTATAGAGAGTGTAAAAATCGAACCTTTGCTCTGATACCAAGATGATGTGCCTTCCTTGGGGGTCGGCGCACCGTGGGTTGGGAGAATGCACGCACACGGGGCTCGGATGAACGTCGTGCAGGACAAACGGAAAATCGGGTCTTGCAAATTGTGGGGTTGTGTTGCGGAAGCGTATTGTGATGGAAATAAGGCGTAATGGTCGAGCGAAAAGTGGAATGGCTGGGGTAAATAATGGAATGGCTCGGATGATGTAAAAAGGGGTGAAATTGGGTAATGGAAGGTTTGAAAGCTCGGGGAATGGAATGTTAAACTCTTGCGAGTTTAGGTAGGTGATGGATTAACAATTTGAACACTTGAGCAATCAGAGTGTTCTCCTCGGTAGTCCTCGCCCGCACTCAGATATGACTCACCAAACGTACGTGCAAAGGTTTGACGGTCTCGGCCGGATATGACTCACCGGAGAAGTATTCGTCGGAGAGAGCTTCAAGCCTTTCGGGAAGAAGTTGCAATGCACAATTTTTCTCTAAAAATTCACTCTATTGAAAATAGGGTAAGTGTTACACTTAAATAGAAAAACGTAAAATATAACAAATCTACTAAAGATAAACTAAGAAGTAAAGCTAAGCTCTTCGATGATTTGAATGCCTTGGATTAGCTTTGGAAACCTTCGGATGACTTTAGGCTTGGTTCAACGGATTTGGTACGGTCGGGTTGGCGCTTTGACCGGTGGTGCGAGCGGTTGACCGAGAGGGTGCTTCTGGTGAGCGGAGCTCCGAACGAATGAGAGATTGGCTCGAGCCAATTTGGATCCGGGACTTCTAAAGTCTCCTTGGTGGTCAACTTGACGTAGTGCACGGTCTGGTTCTTCGATGGACCGATGATGACTCGAGCGTGTGCGTGGGCACGTCTAAATGGACCGAGCCGGCGGTCGGGCATGGGCGAGCTTCAAGGGATCCTTGCGTTTGTTGAGGATATCTGTTGATTGAAGATCCTCTGAAGATTTAGCAGCTGCTCCATTGATTTGGTGCATGACAATCCCTTGTGGTTCGCTGGTGGTTCGGTGATCGGCCATGCTCATGCGTCCGATAAGTGATCAATGGTCATCATGAAGATTTACTCATGCGATCCTGATCCTCCTCCTTTCCTTAACCAAATAACAAAAATACTTAAAGATTAAGTAAGTTTGGCCGATAGAATTTGGCGAAGTCCTTGAATGGGCCGTAGGTGGGCCGAGGCTTGACCGTGGGTCGGTCAATGATCAACCATGGCGGTCCTCCGTGGGCTTTCGCTTGAGCGTTGAGTTCTCTTCCTCTTGGACTGTCTTTCCTTCCTATTCTAAGGCTAAATGCTTGCTTGAAAGGAAATCTCCTAAGCGTGACCAAAAATAGGGCCCATGGTTGAACACTCGATCCAAAGAGTTTGGACCGTGCGTTCACCCATGTCGGTCACGTGCTCCGAAGCCCTAGTGGACTTTGGAGGGGCCGACGACCGGGGTCGTCGGGTCGTGGTCATGGGGCGCCCGTTGGGCGCCAGGCGGGTCTCGGTCACAAGCTTCGTTTGCGTCTTGTGTCGGGCTGCTGGGTGCGCCGTGTCCGGGTGCGTCATATGTCTCAGCTGTGTCGCGGGCCGGGCTGTCGGGTGCACCGTGTCCGGGTGCGTCATATGTCTCAGCTGTGTCGCGGGCCAGGCTGCTGGGTGCGCCGTGTCCAGGTACGGTCAGAGAAGGCCCGGTGTACGCGTCGGGGCCGGGAATGGCCGAGCACCAAGTAACGGAGTGCTTGGGCTGTTCCCGATCATGCTCGGTCGGTATGTCCGAGGCTAAGATACCTGCAAAATGAGCAACTACGTTAGAAAAATCACCAGTGCTTGTCGGGATCACGTCTGTGGCCGTGATGGTGTCTGTGATGTGCTCCGGTTGAACATCAGGCCCCGAGCTATCCCTCCGGTTCTTCTTCCCGGTGTTTCTGGTTATCGCACCAAATTTGTCATAGCCTCCATTCTTTGCATCAACATGTCAAACCTTTCCTCATCACGTTGAGTTAGGTCATCAATTTGGTTTTGGAGTCTAACCTCTGGTTCTTGGGGAGTTGCTGGCTGAGAGTGATGTGCAATGGCCGACCACCATCTCAGATCCCCCGATGCACCGTCCTGACCTTCAAGTTTTATGTAACTTAGTTGCTATTTTTGCAAGTAACATTGACCTTGAGAAGCCCTCGGAGAAAGATAAAGGGTAGCCGAAGTACTTGTTCGAATGGAAGCTCTAGGATCACGGCGCGCACACGCCCACCATCGAGACATCGCGCCCAGCACGCACGCCCACTACCGAGACAGAGCGGCCAGAACGCGCGCCCACTACGAGACAGCACCAACACCCGTGCGCGCACAACTTAGCAACACGCCAACAGCGCCGCCCGCGCGCGCAGGACTTAGCTTGATGACAGCAGCGTCACCCGCTCGCGATCAACTTAACATCTCGTCAGCAACCGCGCGCACCCTAGCAACATTGCGCGCGCACACTTCATTACCCCGCAGGCCCACGATCACAACCGAGGACTGATAGCCCAGCAGGCCCACGATCGAAACCAAGGACACAGCACCCTGCCGGCCCACGATCGCAACCGAGGACACAGCGCTCAGCCGGCCCACGATCGCAATTGAGGACACGTCTGAGGCTGCCCAGCCCACCCGATAGGCCCATCGGCCTTTTACTCTATTTTTCCGAGTTTATCTAAGTCTTAGAATAAGGAAAGGAACCTTAAGGGGCCAGCCGCTTTCCTTGTCGGGAACCACCCCCATGGGCCCTCGACTTTCCTTAAAGGGACCCTTCTGGCACTCTATATAAGTGCCCCTGCCCCTTAGTGTTTTCTTAGTGAAGTTTATCAAATAAGAGAGCCTTGTGCCTTACTTGATAGCCATCCTCCGACCCCTCTTCTCCGGTGAGTCATATTCGGCCAAGAAGCATTACCCCTCGTTGAGCGCACGGTGCGTCACATCCGAGCGCCCCCTTGAGGTCTACCGAGCTTAGCCACTCAGCCGCCCGAGTGTCTAAGTTGCCTCGCCGTCCACCTCCGCCAACCTTTAGAGCCACGCCCGCCCGAGCGATATTTTCCCTTCTCTCTTTTCCATCACGTTTGCGCGCACTTGTTGGCCGAGACAGCACCTGTCCGGACACACGAGTGCGTCTTGCTCGTCAAACGCCGTCTATCTTCTTGGTAGCGCGGCCTTGACCTTCGAGCATACATCTTTCCACACTAAGTGGACCAACACTTGATCCACGTCATGCTAACCTTCCGGTAGCACATCAGAGAGTGATGTGGCTCACTTGTTGATGGATCTTCTCGGCTAGATGGTAATAATACCCTTCTAGTCGTCATTTATCAATCAAAAGGTTTTCACAAGATCAAATGAAATTAAGAGCTAGCAAAGGAAGGATGGGAAGGGAAAACTAAGCTCTGATACCAGATGACACGCTCCAATAGTTGTGGAGGTGTTCGGGAAAGAGAGGACACAAAACAAGTCACGGCCAAAGGCCAACCGAGAGAGAGAGAGAGATGACGAAAGGGAAATGGTGACATTACTCTGCAAAATGCATACAGGCATTAAAACTATAACTTGGCAGGGTTATAATATAAGGACTTAACTTTCTTGTGTTAAAATTTGAGGTAAAACGCACGTGGAAAGCTTAAAATGGCACGGGACACATTTCAGTACACGGACACGCCTAGAACAGTGCATGTCGAGACTGAAATGGGGTTAAGATGGCTTATGCACAACTCCCGATTGAGAAGAGCTGTGCACACAAAATTGGGGGAAAACTTCACAAAAACAGAGGGGAAGAACTCAGCCAAAAATGAAAATAAACGCACGGGAAAAACGGAAAAAGGCACGGAACACAAATAGAGAACCTTTGGGGGTTCTCGGGTGGACAGATTCACAACAACGAATACAAATGGCTGGCTATGGATGATGGCTATGTGATGTTCAGACTTACCTTGGTCCATCTGAGGTGGAGTAAGGCTGAACTAAGGCTTAGTGGCTCTAGCAAGACACCAACACCATTCACAACCCGAAACAAAGGATATAACTCACCTTTGAACGAATTGCCGAGAGAGAAAATGAGCTTCAAAGCTTCAAGTTTTCATCAACATTTTCTGCTGCAAAAAATGCAGAGAAGAAAGGATTAAAACCTTCCTTCCCACGAGCTACATGAACCACTTAATTACCACCTACATGCCTAAGTATTTAGCAAACATAACAGTATGGCATGTGGGCCCCTCTTGGACTTTTAATACCAACCAAGGGAATGGACCTCTAAGGTAAGGTATCCTACATTCCTTGGTGCTTCCTAGGGTTCCCACTTGCACCCACGTCCACCTATAAACATAATTAAAAGATGGCAATGTTCTTGCATGGTTCTTACGTAAACCATGCATTAAAGTTCACAATCGGTTTACAACAACCAAACCAACAAAAACCGACAATTCCTTCCAAATTTCCACTTCTTTAATCATGTCCCTCACCTTGCTGCGTTATTGGACTTTCTTCTCCTTGAGCTTCTTGGTGTTCCACTTGTATTATTGCATTATCACCTCCACGGCTCCTCCAAGTAAGCATGTGACAAGGAGCTTCTCAGTCTTCCCATGTTAGTGCGCCAATGGTCATTCCTCCTCGGTCATCCAAGAGCTTCTCAGTCTTCCCATGTTAGTGCGCCAATGGTCATTCCTCCTCGGTCATCCAAGCCTACATCAAGAGCAATTAAGTTAATGTCTTCTTTTGTTCAGCTTCTCGTCATGACTCCCTTGGTAGTAGGTTCCAAGGAGGTATCCCGTGGCATGTCAGTATGATTGGTTGAAGAACTTTCTTTTGGAAAGAGAGTTCAAAAAGGGAAAAATGGATTCAACCCTATTCACTAAACATGATGGTGATGATTTGCTTCTTGTTCAAATTTATGTGGACGATATCATCTTTGGAGCCTCAAACAAAAAGCTTTACGATAACTTTGCCTCTCTCATGCAAGATGAATTTTAAATGAGCATGATGGGAGAGCTTAAATTCTTTTTAGGACTCCAAATTAGACAATCCTTAGAAGGAACATTCATTTGTCAAGAAAAATACGTCAAAGAATTGCTTAAGAGATTTGGATTGGACTCTTGCAAATCCTCTAGAACTCCCATGAGTACCACAACAAAATTGGACAAAGATGAAAATTGTCAAGATGTGGACATTAAGAAATATCGTGGTATGATTGGATCTCTTCTGTATCTAACCGCTAGTAGACCCGATATTCTCTTTAGTGTATGTCTTTGTGCTAGATTTCAAGTCTGCCCTAAGGAATCTAATTTAAAAGCTGTCAAAAGGATTTTCAAATACTTGAGTGAAACAACAAACTTAGGATTATGGTATCCCAAGGGAACCTCGCTTAACTTATAGATATACAGATTCGGATTATGCCGGGAGCCTTGTGGATAGAAAGAGCACTAGTGGCTCTTGTAAATTTCTAGAAGAATCATTAGTTTCATAGTTTTCTAAGAAACAAATCTCTGTAGCACTTTCAACTGCCAAAAATGAGTATATCGCAGCTGGAAGTTGTTGTGCACAAATGTTGTGGATGAAGCATACCTTAGAAGACTACAATCTCTCATTCTCTAAGATTCCTATCATGTGTGACAACACTAGTGCAATAAATATCAGCAAAAATCCTATCCTTCATTCTAGAACTAAGCATATAGAAATAAGATATCATTTGATCAAAGATCACGTCCAAAAAGAGGATATTATCTTGGAATTTGTCAAGTCAAGTGATCAATTAGCTGATGTATTTACTAAGCCTTTGGATGAAAAGACCTTCAATGGAATTAGAATTCGATTGGGAATAATTCGGCTTGATGGTGTTTAGAATTATCTTCTTGTTGTCTCCTGTGACAAAGGTTGACATAAAGAAGAGTTTGTCGACCGGGCTTTGAATTTGTAGCAGAAGGGGTCGACATAAAATCGGGTATGTCGACCGGTCCATTGTTTCTGCCTTCGATCAGTCGACACAATCGAGAATCGGTCGACCGGTATCGTCGTCTTTTTGATTAAAACCCTACCCGCGAATGTTCTTTCAATAATTTCATTCTCTCTTGGGTATACACCAAAAAGGTCGACACAAAATGTTTTGGTCGACCCAAAACTAGTTTTTAACGCGATGTAATTAAAATCCTGTCGCGCTATTTTCAATCTTCAAAATCTCTCTCGCGCGCTATCTCTTTTCCAACGATATTTGCAGTCTCCCTTCGGTCGACCCAAACCTCCAGCCTCCGATTTCCTCTCCTCAAATGGCTTCAACCTCAAAAATTCCAGTAAGAAGGAAGAGGGCAGCCATTAAATCTAAGGATATTGCAGCCTCCTCCTCTGCTCCGCCCACAAAAACTCAACCCTCTGGGTTAGACAAATTCATATTTCGAAAACAAAGCAGCCAAGATAAGTTTTATTCAATTTTTTTTAACAAACCTCTCATTTTCAGTAGGATATATGAGCAGAATTCTATTCCTGGAATAGATATCCAAGAAGGCTGTGAGTTTCTAAGAATTTCAGAACTATTATCCTTCTATGGTCCCTATTCTGAAAAGGTTGTGAGATTATTCTATGCAAATCTATATTACACCCAAAATATATTTATCCTTAAGAGCTACGCATTTGGAAAGAAGATACAATTCACGAGTTATCAACTGAATATAATACTGAATTGTATATCCAATGAAAGAACTGATACATATTATGAGCAACACTCCGAGCCTGATGTGCCACGGATTAGCACATCTAGAAGCGGAAGGCTCTAGCACCATGGACTTGGTCTCGGGTTTCTAAGCCAAGGCCGAGTCAATATTTTGTCTAACAAATGTGCTAATTTTGTAGGTGCCAACATGAAAAGGATGATCCAACCATCCTAGGTAATGATAGCACCATTTTTGGTTTCGGCCCACCATGACCTCCGGGGGTTGTGGGGCTGTTTCGAACACCTTCCAGACCTGATTTGGTCAAGCATGCTTCTACAAAATTGTGGAAAAAATCCTAAGGTTTCCATCATGGGCCAGATCATCAAATTTGGACAAAGATTACCCGGTCAACCATCTCCATTACAGAGGCATCCAGAAGGGGTGGCTATCCGAGAACAGTCCACACACCTTCCATCATGCAACGAATAGCCACGGCCTAATGGAGTCCAATGAACAGCTGAAGGATGGAGTCCAATTTGGAGCCTCTAAGGAGCGGCCTTACACGTGAAAAGATGAAGGAAAGCATTGGCCCAAAAAGGAAGATTGTCGGTTTTTATTTATTTTGGTTTTTTTGAAAACCGGTTTTACTCTTCCTTGCATGGTTTGCGTGAAAACCATGCAAGTATGTTTGTCTCTCTTTTGTTGTAAGTTAGTAAACGTGGCTGCAAGTGGAAAGGTCTTAGGAATCCTTAGGGGATGGGTTTTACCTTCCCTTAGTGACCATCACTATTGTTAGTGATGAAAGTCAAGGGTGGGCCCCTTTACCATACCTTGATGTTGGTTTAGCACTTAGGACTATAGGTGATAATCATGTGCCTTTTGTAGCTCGTGGGAAGGAGGGTTTTAACCTCCATTTCTCAGCATTTTTCAGACTAGAAAATGTTGAATGTTGAAGCTTGAAGCTCTCTCCATTTTCTCTCACGGCAACAAAATTCAAGGTGAGTAATATCCTTGATCTTTGGTTTGTAACGGTGTTGGTGCCTTGCTAGAGCCACTAAGCCCTATTCCAATCTCCCTTCCTCACTTTTTTAGGATCAAAGGCGAGTTTGGAAGTCCCATAGCTAACCTTCCATTTTGTTGTTTGCATTTGTGTTTTGTCTTTGTTGTTGGTTGCTGTTTTTTTGGTGCTTACCCGAGTGAATTTGTGCAACGAAAGTCCAATTCGTGCCATTTCTGTTTTCCGTGAACAAAAGTCCCCAATTTTATGGCTGTGAGTTCCTCTTTCATGGTTTGAAATAACTGTTCTTTCCGTTTAGCCATAGCCACCTCCCTTTAAAAGTTATGCATGTGTTTTCCCACTGCTTCCTACCCGAGTTCCTGAAATCGGGCAACTCGGTCCATTAATTTTCTATCCAGCATAACTCCTAGCCTACTCATGATTTTTCTGTGAAACCACTTGCATTGTCTTCCACTTTCATTGAAGTTGTGCAGAAAGCTTTACCCCTCCACGTTACTGTTTTCTGTTTTGTGTCTGTTTGTACACTCAAAAGTATTCCCGTTCCATTTTATGTCCTCACATGTTTTCAAACTGTAAATTTGGCCCAGATTAGTCCACTTCCTAAAGTTTCATTTGGCTGAGTTTTTTTGACTTAATCCTGTATGCATTTGGAACATTAACCGTTACACCTCACTGTTTATGTCTTGGACTTTCTCCTTGGCAGATTACCCTTGTGTCTTCTTTCTCCCGACACTTCTCATAACCCCGAGCGTGTCAGATCATGAAGTATGAAGAGTATTGACCTTTCCTTAGAAAAATCAGGAAGGATCCCGATTCAGTGCCTTATCGACCTAAGGCCAGTGATCTCAATATTCTGGCGCGCTTAGTCCATCACATTCTCACATATAATCTATTACCCAAGGATGGCCACAGAGACTACATCAGCAACATGGAGCCGTATGTACTCTTCATGTTCTTTAGGAGACGTCGCATAGACATAAGATACATAATCATGCGATGGATGATGGATGTCATGGATAAGGAATCCAAGTCCTTGCCCTTTAACCTCTTAATAATGGAACTTCTTCGACAAAATGGGGTTGAGATTCCTTCAACTGATCCACTCACTCGGGTAAGAAAATTTGATAAATATAGTCCTTCGACACTTGCTCGAATGGGCTTAGCTCAACACGAGGGTGGGATCTTGACACGCTCCAAGAGTGGTGGAGGTGTTCGGGAAAGGAGAGGGATAAACAACCACGGCCAAAGGCCAACCCGAGAGGAAAAACCAAGAAACAGGGGAGGGTGTTGGCTCTATCACAACTTCAATTGCATACGGGTTTTTAAGTCCGAAACTTAGGGGACATTAATTTCAAGTATTAAACTCAATCTAGTCCCAAATTTCAGACGAAATGCACGTGGGGATTTTAAGTTTGCACGGGACACTTTTCAGTGTACAGTCAAACCCCAAAACAGTGCCCACTATGGCTAGAAATGGAGTAGGTTGGTTAATGCACAACTCCCGATTGGGAAGAGCTGTGCACACGAAATTTAAGGAAAAACTTCACACAAGAAGAGAGAAATATCTCAGTCAAAAATGGGCTGAACCGCACGAGTGAAACAAAAATGGGCACGAAACACAAGTTAAGGTCCTTTGAGGGTTCTCGGGTGGACAAATTTGCAACAAACAGACACAAATGGCCAAATGGCCGGTTATGGATGAAAGCTATTGGAATTCCAGAATTAACCTGAGTCCATGGAAGATGGAGGAATGCCGGAGCAAGGCTGGAGGCTGCTAGCACAACTTCACCACCCTTGGAGATCGCTCAAACCAGATATTACTCACCGATTTGGACCAACCGCCGAGAGAGAAAATGGAGCTTTAAGCTTCAAGTTTTTTTTAACAAACATTTTCTGCTGACAAAATACGTGAGGGAAGAGTTTCATACCCTCCCAACTTACAACGAAAGACAAAATTAGACACTAGCCTATTTTAGGAACTAATGAGTGGCTAAAATAGGAGTTTGGTGGACATAGGGCTCACCAATAACTTGCCTCCTACTCCAGCAACTCTTGGCCCTAAACCACGACTAAGTTGCATTACAAATAACAAACTTACTTAGGAAAAAAATATGTTTTCCCTAAGTCCCAACAAGATGGAACTTGAGTTGGCAAACCGAACCAACACCAAGTTACAACTACAACCCAAAAATGATTGGTTATAACTTTAAACGACATAAAGCATATATATATATATATATGTTTGATCACGTGATGACCAAGCAGCCCTCCCATTGCTATAATATTCTCAAGCTAGAATGAAGAATGCCAAAGAGAGCAATCCACTAGGTCACGGCTTGGTGCACCCTCGGTAGGATGCTTCGGGAGGAGGATTCTTTGGTACTTCGGTGGTTGTCACCCTCACTTCATGCTCCCTTTGTAGGCAATGCTTGGGGAGCTCTTTGTAAATAGAAGTGGGAGCATCTAAGAGGCCTATTGGAGGTAATATTTTCCCTGCAAAATCAACAAACAAATTAGAAACCCGCCTTGCATGGCTGCGGGTCACTATGCCTTTCGATGGGTGGGGGTTCTCGGGCACATCATCCCCTCCGGGAGAATGAGGATTTGTTCTCAAATCCAGGGGCTGCTCCTCCTCATCTTCTTCCATTTCTCCCAAGGGGAAAGGTCTTGGATATTAAAAGAGGCGGATACTCCATAGTCCTTCGGGAGCTTTAACTTGTATGCATTTTTGTTGATTTTCTCGGTGACTTGAAATGGTCCATCGGCTCTAGGAAGGAGCTTAAATTTTCTTTGGCTCGGAAACCTCTCTTTCCTTAGGTGCAACCACACAAGGTCTCCAACTTTGAACTCTACATCTTTACGGCCATGGTTAGCAAATTTGGCATAGGCTTCATTCTTCCTTACTATGGCTCTTTGCATCTTTGTATGCATTGCTTGGATTTGTTTAGCCTTTTGTACTCCATCGGGATTAGCTAGTTCATGGCTCGAAAAGGGAATTAAATCCAAGGGAGTTGAAGGATTGAACCCATAGACAACCTCAAAAGTTGAGGCTTGAGTCGCACTATGCACACTTCGGTTGTATGAAAACTGCACATGTGGTAGTTGTATATCCCAATCCGAGAGTCTTTTCCCAATAATGCTTCTTAACAAGTGACACACTCGGGGTAGGAGGAGGTGTCGGGGAAGATAAGGCAAATGCGAACACAATTGCAATCTGCCGAGAACAGTGGGGTCAGTAGAAAACAGGGGAGAATACTGGACGAGGCAATAGATGGACCCGTGCGTTTGGGCTAATATTTTGGGGACTAAAAATTTAAGGGACGGGCTAGGCTTGGTCCAAAATTCAGAGCAATATCACGTGTAGAACATAAAATGGCACGGGACTAGTTTCTAATACACAAACAGACAAAACAGGGCTTGGCAGTGCAGTAGGTAGTGAAAGACTTCGGCACAACTTCCAATTCAGAGAGTATGGGAATGGTAAAATTGGCAGAAATCAATTACAATGAAAGGGGAAGATAATGCAAGTGGTTAGAGGAAAAACACATAGGTAGATTAAAATATATGAAGGATGGAAAATATGTGGACAGAACTGCCAGGTTTCAGCAGTCCAGGTAGAGGGCAGTGGAAAAGATGAAGGCACAACTTCTAATAGATGAAATCTGGGAGTGACATGCAAAACCAAATATTTCCTGATGTAAATGAGGAACTCACAAACCAAATATCATAACATTAGAACACGGAAAACGCAAGTTGGCACGAGGTGGCTTTTGATGCACAAAATCCACTAGATAAAGAAATAACAACAACAAATAACACCAAACAACAAAAGACCCAAAAAAAATGAGATGGAGTGAGGGCTATGGGACTTCCAAGCTTGCCTTAATCTTAATCAAGTAAGGAGGAAGGTTGGAACAAAGGCTTAGTGATCCTAGCTAAATCAACAACACCAAAGACAATCCATAACAAAGGATATTACTCACATTTGGATGAAAAGCCGTGAGAAAAAGGGAGAGGAGCTTCAAGCTTCTTCTTTTATCCAATATTTTTCTCCTTTACAGTAGACGTGGAGGAGGGTTTCATACTCCCTCCAAATTACACAAAAGAAATAAACAAAAATAAAAACCTAAAATTAGGGCAAATGAGTGGCTAATGTAGGTTTTAGGTGGGAAAAGGGGCCCACCATCCACTTGCAAACCACCCAAACCCTAACTCACGTCCAACTACAATGAAAACACAAAGGACCTTGGAAGAATAGAACCTTCCATTAGTTCCAATAAAGTGGGGGTTTGATTGGTTCAAACCGAACCAAAAATCCAACAAGAATGGTTCAAACCGAACCATCCCTTAGGCCAAACTTCAAACCCTAGAATAAATACATTATTACAAGTATCCCAAACAAGAAAATATCTCCAAGGGGACAAGCAAACCTTCATTGCTGGGCCTCACTTGCCAAACTTTGTGGGGCTCTAATACGTGCTCAAGGTTGATGAGGCTTTAGGCAAGGTTTGGTCCATCAATTGTTGGATTGCCCTAGGCCAATCGGCGTTGATCATTTGCATCCTTCTTGGACCAAGGGTTGGGCACTTCCTTGGGCTGCTAGCTGCTGCTCCAATGGTGTAAAATGATGTAATTGGGCCTTCCTTTCCGTTGGGCCCAAACATGGCCACGGATCGGCCACCATGGGTTGGATGCTCCCGGGCCGCTCCATCTTCTGGATGCCTCTGTAATGACATTCGTTGGCTGGGCAATTGTTATCCAAATTTTATAATCCGCCACATTCTGGAAACCTTAGGATGTTGGCCACATATTTGTAGAAGCTAGCTTGGCCAAATCAGGTCCGGAAGGTGTTAAAGACAGCCGCACAACCCCCGGAGGTCATCTTGGGCCGAAACCAAAAGTTGTGCTATCATCACCTAGGTGGTTTGGATCATCCTTCCATGTCACGGATGCAAAAGAGTTGTAAAAAAGAAAGCATGTTTTCCCCTTCATAATTGGCTTCTTGATAAGCCTTTTAGGAAAGGAGCCTCCTACAAAATTAACAAACTCATCAGAAAAATAGTTTGCTTAATTAATCGAGTGGTGTCATCCGTGGCACATCAACAAGGCCCCCAAAAGTCAATTCACTACCTCCGTTTGGCCATTGGTTTGGGCACTTCCATGGGCTGCTAGATGCTGCTCTCATGAAGGACAAAGATGAAATTCAGCCTTCCTTTCCGTTGGGGCGAAACATGGCCATGGATTAGCCACCATGAGTTGGATACTCTTGGGCCGCTCCATCTTCTGGAGGCCTCTGTAATGGCGATTTTTGGATGGGCAGTTGTTTTCAAAAGTTAATGCTCTGCCCCATGCTGGAAACCTTAAGATGTGGGCCACATTTTTGTAGAAGCACGTTTGTCCAAAACAGGTCTGGAAGGTGGTCGAAACGGCTGCACAAGTCTCGAAGGTCAGCTTGGGCCGAAACCAGAAATGTTGTTTTCATCACCATGGATGTTTTGATCACCCTTCCATGCCACGGGTACACTAAGTACCCTTACATGTGCACAAATTTAAGCTACTAATTATCCTCCTAATTATTACATAAAACTAACTAAATTATTACACAAAGTTGTCAAAAGGAAAACATGCTTTCCCCTTCATGTTTTGGTGATTTGGGGCCACCTTACTGTGCCACCCTGGAACTCCTCTTCCTTCATCAAGTGTGGTTGGCCCATGAAATGCATCAACTCCACTTGACAACTAGGGCTCACCATGCCCTTCATCTTTGGCTTCTTGATTAAACCTTTATAAAACAAGCTTCCTACAAAATCAACGAACTCATTAGAAAATAGTTTGCTTCCGCTTCTAGATGTTCTAATCTGTGGCACATCATCCTTGAAGAACAAGTTGGCTACTTGGTTGGCATCATCGGTCTTGTGACAAGCAGTAAAATGAGCCATCTTAGAGAAACGATCAACAACCGCCTATATTGCTTCTTTACCTCTAGGGGTCCGAGGAAGCCCCAAAACAAAGTCTACACTAACATCCACCCAAGGTTGAGAGGGAACCGGCAATGGCATGTATAACCCTTGGGGAAGCACTTGACTTTTAGCCTTCTTGCAAATGATGCATCTTTCTATCCACTTGTGCACATCTTTGATCATATGTGGCCAAAAGAAATGCTCTTTAACTATCTTCAAGTTCTTCTTCTCCCCAAAATGACCGGCTAGGCCACCACTGTGAGCTTCCTTTAGCAAAGATTCCCATAGGCTACATTGGGGAATACATAGCTGCCCCCCTTTGTAAAGATATACATCCGCCATGTGATAACCACAATTTTCTTTGTTCACACTCTTTTCATACCACTTCTTGAAGTCGGGATCTTCTTTGTAGGAAGTCTTCATCCATTCAAACCCCAAGATTCGAGAATTGAGTTCGGTGAGCAACACAATTCTTCTTGAGAGAGCATTAACCACCATATTTACTTCTCTTTTCTTGTACTTGATGATATATGGAAACCTTTCAAGAAACTCCACTCACTTTGCATGTCTCTTGCTGATTTTCCCTTGGCTTCTAATATGCTTCAAGGATTGATGGTCGATGTGTATAATAAACTCTTTAGGGAGGAGGTAATGCTGCCACACTTCAATTTTTCTCACCAAAGCATACATCTCTTTGTCATAAGTAGAGTAATTCAAGGCTGCCCCTTTTAGCTTTTCACTAAAGTAAGCTACAGGTCTTCCTTATTGTGCTAACACAGCCCCTATTTGTAAACCCGAAATATCACAATCAATTTCAAATACCTTATTGTAGTTCGGGAGCATAAGGAGGGGAGCATTGCATAATTCTTCCTTGATCCGATTGAAACTTTGCTGACATTCCGGGGTCCATTCAAAGTCCTTCCCCTTTTTGGTGCAATCCGCGAGAGGAGTCACAATGGTGCCAAATCCCTTTATAAACTTTCTATAAAATGAAGCCAAACCATGAAACCTCCTAATGTCCGAGACACATTTTGGGATTCGCTATTCCCGAATTGATTCAATCTTGCTGTGGTCTACTTCCATTCCTTCCTTAGAAAGTATAAACCCAAGAAAGTGCACCTTTTCTTGGACAAAAGAACACTTCTTCAAGTTACCAAACAATCGTGCACTTCTAAGTGTTTCAAACAATGACCGAAGGTGTGCCAAATGCTCCAAATAATCTCCACTATAAACCACTATGTCATCAAAGTAAACTATCACAAATTTTCCCAAGTAATCTTTCAACACATGATTCATCATTTGCATAAAAGTACTCAGGGCATTAGATAGCCCAAATGGCATGACTAACCATTCATATAAGCCATATTTGGTTTTGAAAGTTGTTTTTCACTCATCCCCTTCATGCATCCGTATTTGATGATAACCACTTTTTAGATCAATCTTTAAGAAGAATGCTGCCCCACTAAGCTCATCCAAAAGGTCCTCAAGCCGTGGTATTGGAAACTGGTACTTGACAGTAATGTGGTTGATTGCTCGGCTATCAACACACATTTGGGATGAGCCATCCTTCTTTAGTACCCAAAGAGTCGGCACCGCACAAGGGCTGAGTGACTCTTGGATATAGCTCTTCTCCAAGAGCTCTTGCACCTGCTTGTTAAGCTCCTTGGCTTCTTCGGGGTTCATCCTATATGCTGGTCGGTTTGTAAGCACCACACCTGGTTGGAGGTAAATCCGATGCTCAATCCCCCGGATAGAAGGTCAGCCAATCGGTAGCTCCTCGGGGAACACATCTCCATACTCCTCAATTAGTGCTAAAACTTCCTCTGGAGCTCCTCCTATTTCTTCCATTCTTTCCCGGAATAAGATCAAAACAATCGGTTCTGCTTGGAGTATCACCCGAGAGAGCTCCCTTTTGGTAATGAACAAGACTTTGTTGGAAGAGTTCTCCCTTCTCAACTTCTCATCTCTAGCAATGTCTTCGGGTGCTAATGGTGTAAGCTTGATGTTCCAGTTTTCCCACTTGAATGAGTATTCATTGGATAGAACATTATGCATGGCGTGCTGATCAAATTGCCATGGTCTCCCGAGAAGAATGTGTCTTGCATCCATAGGCAATATATCACAAAACACAGAATCCTTGTAACTTCCAATTGAGAACTCCACTCTTGTGCGCTTAGTCACCTTAAGGTCCCCTTTATCATTCAACCATCGGAGCCTATAAGGAGTGGGATGATCCTCGATTTGAAGCCCCAATTTTTTGACAAGCTCGGTGGAGGCTACATTTGTACAACTTCCACCATCAATGATTAAGGAGCACAGTTTATCTTGGATCAAGCACCGGCTGTGAAATATGTTCTCTCTTTGGATAGAATCTGGTCGACCGTTTGTAGTGAGGGTTCTTCGAATCACCATTAGGAGGGGGCCCTCTTGTGCTCGGCATATTTCCTCCTTCGGTTCAGCCACTAAGTCTTCCTCTTCCTCCATGGGTTCATCTTCACTTACAATCTCTCCACTACTTTTAATAAGCACCATCACTCTCTTATTAGGACATTGAGCAGCAATATGTCCTAATCCAAGACATTTAAAGCACTTTATCTCTCTTGACCGTGGCTTATTAGTATCTTCAATCGTCTTAGGAACAATGTCCTTCTTTTGTCTCCACGACTTTGGTTGATAAGTCTTGTCTTCCTGCCTTGGAGGTGGCTTGTAAGGGGTATTGAAAACAGGAGCTGGCCGCAGGATATTTTCTTGCCATTTTTCTTGTTTTGTCTTTCCATCTGTAGGGCCAATTGAATGGCTGCATCCAGGTGTCAACGATTTACAGCTCCACCACATCACCAATGTCCTTATGCAGCCCCTTAGAAACCTTGCTAGGATTTGTTCCTTCGGTTCTTCAAGATCACGACGGATTCGTAAGGTTTCAAACTCCATCAAATACTCTTCCACCGAGAGGCTTCCTTGCTTCAAATTTTGGAGTTGAAAGAACAATTCTTGTCTATAATAACTAGGTACAAACCTCCTTTTCATAATCAATTTCATGGCCCTCCAAGTGCTGATTTCCTTCTGACGGTCACGCCTCCTTTGAGATCTCATGCTGACCCACCATAAGCTAGCATAACCGTGAAGCTCCAAGGTCACTAATTGTAATTTAGACTTCTCCGAATAGTTATAGCACTCAAAAACCTTATCCACCTTATCTACCCAAGTCAGAAATTAATCTCCATCACAAAAATCATTGAAAGGTGGAATGCTCACCTTTAAATGCCGCAAGTCGTACAACCGGCCTCAGGCACCTTCGGCTCTTCTTCCAGGAGTAACCGGGGGAGGCGGCCTAGGAGGATTTAGAGCCTCCATTCTTTGTAATAGCATGTCCAATCTTCTGTTAATGCCATCTATTTGGCTTTGAAAATTGGGCTCACGTTCTTGGGATGAAACTAGCGGTGGAGGTGGTTCACTCGTTTAAGGGAGGTCTCAGCTTTGTTGCAAAACCGCTCCACTCCTAATGGTCATGCCACCACTTTTATGTGCCATTAAAGATAAAGGAATTGACGGCTTAATAGTAAGGAAAGAGGGAAGGAAGAGCTATGCTCTGAGACCAGATGACACGCTCCAAGAGTGGTGATGGTGTTCGGGAAAGGAGAGGGATAAACAGCGACGGCCAAAGGCAAACCCGAGAGGAAAAACCAAGAAACAACGGAGGGTGTTGGCTCTGTCACAACTTCAGGTTTTTAAGTCCAAAACTTAGGGGACATTAATTTCAAGTATTAAACTCAATCTAGTCTTAAATTTCAGACAAAACACACATGGGGATTTTAAGTTGGCACGGGGACACTTTTCAGTGTACAGTCAAACCCCAAAACAGTGCCCACTATGGCTGGAAATGGGGTAGGTTGGTTAATGCACAACTCCCGATTGGGAATATCTGTTCACACGAAATTTAGAGGAAAAATTCACACAAGAAGAGAGGAAGATCTCAATCAAAAATTGGCTGAATCGCACGAGTGAAACAAAAATGGGCACGGAACACAAGTTGTGGTCCTTTGAGGGTTCTCGGGTGGACAGATTTGCAACAAACAGACACAAATGGCCAAATGGCCGGTTATGGATGAAAGCTATGGGAATTCCAGACTTAACCTTAGTCCATGCAAGATGTAGGAACGCCGGAGCAAGGCAGGAGGCTGCTAGCACAACTTCACCACCCTTGGAGATCGCTCAAACTGAATATTACTCACCAATTTGGACAAACTACCGAGAGAGAAAATGGAGCTTCAATGACATGCCCGAGAGCCACAACCACCCGGAGGGCATGATGTGCAACGGGATTACATCATGGACATAGCCTCGATGAGCACGAGATTTTTTACTAACTTAGTTGCTCCTTTTGCAGGAAACATATCCTCGGAGACAATATCTAAGGCAATTCGGGAGCGGCTAAGGACTTTTCTGAGTTGGCATCCGAGAATCCCTGGCAAAGACATGGCCAGCTCGCTCGGCCACGACAAGCCCGACGCGCCCGGCCGAGACACACCCGGCCCTGATGTACAATGGGACTCCACTCCATTGGGCAGAGAGTTTTATGCTAACTTAGTTGTTTGTTTTGTAGGAAAAATAACCTCGGAGACACCAACGAAGAACGACCAAGAAAAGCCCAAGACGTCCATTGTTGGCTTTAAAAGGTTTTAAAGCAATCAATTATTTTTTATGATAACTATGTTAATTATGTATGAAAGATAAAATTAAAGTCTAGCAAGTGCTGCAGAATTCAGTAAGTTTTTTTTTAAGGCTTATGTCGACCGAACTACTCAGTATGTCGACTGGTTGAAGACAATTAAAGTTCAAGAGATTGGATCATATGTCGACCGGATGAAACTTCTATCGACCGCTCAAAGTCCAGAGAATTACATATGTCGACCGCCTATCAAGTATGTCGACCGATTGAAGACAATTAAAGTTCAAGACATTGGATCGTATGTCGACCGGACGAAACTTATGTCGACTGCTTGTAATCCAGAGACAAATTGTCTGTCGACCGTTAGGAACATCTGTCGACCGTTCAAGTTTCCAGCGGAAGAAGAAATTAGAGGTTATGTCGACAGTTAAAGATCTTATGTCGACCGGATAAATTCCAGAGAGTTTTCCATGTCGACCGCCAAGAGTAGATGTCGACCGAAGAACTTCGAGATACTGAAGTTATGTCGACAGCTCCAAAGTTTATGTCGACCGGTCAAGACCAACGACAGGAAAATTCTTCAACGGCTACTTCCTTATGAGTCTCAACGGCTATCTCTATGTCGACAGCCCCCGAAGATATGTCGACAGCTCCGAAGTCTGACAGACGGAAATCTATAAATTGCTGACGAGAAGCCAAAACAAACAGCTGATTTTTGAGAGAGAAAAGCACGTCCAATCTCTGCCAAAATTTCTAGTTAGCTTTTTCTCTTACTCTCTCTCTTCATTGTAAATCATATAAGATCATTCTCATTGTGATCGAGAGAGTAGTTTCAAATCATTCTCGAAAAACTTCAAGTTATTATTTGTGAGAAATTGTAAAGGGGTGACGCCTCTCAGAAGGAAGAGTCATTTGTAAGGTTTGATTGACACCCGGAAGTCAATCATAGTAAAGCTCGAGGTAGAGCGAAAAGGTCTTGAAGGAGCAACCTTGAAGCGCGGACGTAGGCAAGGTTGGCCGAACCGCGTTAACAATCTCAGTGTTATCTCTCTCTCCCTTAAACTATTTAATTATTGTTTGTGCCTAGTTACTTAATAGATAACCAAATTTAGAAGAGAAATCTAAGAATTTGCATTAAACTTATAAAAATATCTATTAACCTAATTCACCCCCCCACTTAGGTTAAACACGATCATACAATTGGTATCAGAGCGGGTGACATAGAAAGTTTCTATAAGTTAAACATACGTGTGTGATCATTTAAAATGGCATTCTCTATGAACAACTCACACACTGAGGGGCAATCAATTACTAGACTCCCACTTTTTGATGGAAATAACTATGTTTATTTGAAAACTAGGATGAGAATTTTTGTCCAAGCTATGGACTATAGTGTATGGAACATAATTGAAAATGGTCCATATATACCAATTAAATTTGAGAATGGGATTAATATTCCAAAACCTAGTAATGAATATGACGAGAACGACTTAAAAAAATTAATTCTAAATGCCAAAGCAATGAACACCTTGTACTGTGCTCTAAATGTAGATGAATTTAATAGAGTGCAAGGTTGTGACAATGCTAAAGAAATTTGGCGATTGCTTGAAGTAACCCATGAGGGAACTAACCAAGTAAAGGAAAATAAGTTAAGTATGCTTGTACATTAATATGAACTATTTTCTATGCATACTGATGAAATGGTTAGTTCCATGTTTACTAGTTTCACTAACATTACTAATGGGTTGAAAGTGCTTGGCAAAGTTTATACAGACAAAGAATGTGTTCGGAAAATTCTTTGAGTTCTTCGAAGGACTTGGCAACCAAAGGTAACTGCAATTCAAGAGGCTAAAGACCTCAAGACACTGAAGGTTGAGGAGCTCATCGGATCTCTCATGACTCATGAGATCACGATGAAGGCTATTGAGAAGGACGAGATTAGGGAGAAGGAACCTCCTAGAAGAAAAGACATCGCTCCCAAGGCATCCTCCAGCAATCAAGGCGAATACAAGAGTGATGAAGAGGATGATAAGGACGTCGCCCTCATAACAAGGAAATTCAAGAGATTCCTTCAAAGAAAAAGGATGCATGGAAAGGAATTCCCAAGAAAGGAGAAGCATCCTAAGGAAAAGGAGAAGGATCTCAAATGCTATGAATGTGGGAAGCCATGCCACTTCAAAACTGATTACCCGCTAGCAAAGAGACATCCCAAGGCTTACAAGAAG
>QAOC01008999.1:0-17877 GCA_003255005.1 Begonia fuchsioides | reverse complement strand
GGTAAAGCAAATTTTTAATCAGTTCGGGAGTCCTCCCTCCCCAAATTAGGGATGATTTTAAGCTCACTTTGAGCTCATTTGGAGGAAGTGAAGTTTCAAATTAAAGATTGCATTTTGCATCTCATTTCCTTGGTGGTTTCTCCTTCTCCAAGACTCGGGTTTTTCGGTGAGTTACATCTGGAAACCACCGAGAGCTCCACTCTGGTTTTGGCTGCCATTCAAGCTTGGGTTAGCTAAGCCATACCACACTCCTTCAACCACGTTTAAGTGGAATCCAAGGTAAGGGTGTGAACCCCAAAGCTTCTCCTCCGTTTGGGTTTATCCCTCCGTTTACCACTTTCCGATATTCCTTTCCCGAGAGCTCATTTTTTAGCACTCTAGCCATTTTTTACATATCTTCGGATTCCCCCATCCATTTACCGTGATATTTTGACCCATAAACCCCCATCTACCTTCCTTCCAAATTTCAATTTATAAATCCATAGGCCGCCGGAGATCTGGCCAGAGACATTTAACCCTGTGTTTCCTTCACCCGAATCAACCTCTCCCATTTTCCCCCTCTTTTCTTTATCCATTTCTCCTTAACAGACCCAACCATCATTCCATTATCACATCAATTTATCGAATAAATCAGCAATTCTTTGCAGAGGGTACTTATTCTTTATCGTCAATTTATTCAACTCCCGATAGTCAATGCACATTCTAAGAAATCCATCCTTCTTCTTAACAAACAAAACCGGTGCTCCCCATGGCGAGAAGCTTGGTCGTATAAAACCATTATTAACTAACTCTTCTAACTCTTCTAATTGTGCCTTTAATTCCTTTAATGTTATTGGAGACATCCTATAAGGGTTCTTTGACATTGGTTCTGCCCAGAGTATACATCAATCACAAATATTGGAACAATTCAAATATTTATCACGGCTTTTCATCCCCAAACTGATGGTCAAACCAAAAAAACAATTCAAATATTGGAAGATATGTTACGAGCATGTGTATTGGATTTTCAAACTACATGGAGTAAGATGTTACCATTAGTGGAGTGTGCATATAATAATAGCTACCAATCAACAATTGGTATGGCCCCGTATGAGGCATTGTATGGGCGAAAATGTTGATCTCCATTGTATTGGGATGAAGTTGGAGAAGCAAAGTTGTATGGTCCAGAAATTTTACAACAAACCGCAGATCAAGTGAAAGTTATTCGAGAAAGAATCAAAATAGCTCAAAAGCGACAAAAACATTATGCAGATCAAAGGCGAAGAGAGCTAGAATTTGAGGAAGGCGATGAGGTATTCTCAAAGATTTCGCCTTTTAAGCGAGTAATGCGGTTTGGAAAAAAGGGAAAGCTTATTCCACGATTTATTGGACCTTTCCCTATTATAAAGACGTTAGGCGAAACAGCTTACATGTTGAAATTGCCATCATCTATGGCTGGAATCCACAACGTTTTTCACATTTCAATGTTAAGGAAATGTGTACGTGATACTACTCATGTAATTGAAGATAGAAGTATTGACATCGAGCCTACTTTGACATACGAAGAAAAACCGGTAAGGATCTTGGATTCAAAAACAAAAGAATTGAGAAACAAACAAATCCCTTTGGTCAAAGTCCTATGGAGAATTCATACTATAGAGGAAGCCACGTGGGAAAGGCAACAAGACATGATGAAGAAGTATCCGGAACTTTTTAACATCTAAATTTTAAGGACAAAATTTTGTTAAGGAGGGTAAAATGTAACAACCCTCATTTATTTTATGAATTTTGTGATTTTAAGATGTAAAGTTCAAGAGTTATTTCATGAATGTTGGGTAGCTATTGAGGAATTTAAGTATTGTGAATGTTAGCAATGTAGTAGGTTGAAGGTGATGAAGAAAATAAGGTTTAAGGGGTATAATTAATGTTGTTATTCGGAAAGGTTAGAAAATCTTCTAAGTGTTTTGGAACACTTTCGGTCGACCCCAGAATTGAGGAGGGGTTGACACAATTGTGTACTTTAGGTCGACCCCAGGATTTAGGAGGGGTCGACACAATTGAATACTTTAGGTTGACCCCAGGATTTAAGAGGGGTCAACACAACTGAATGCCTTCGGTCGACCCCAGGATTGAGGAGGGGTCGACACAATTGAATACTTTAGGTCGACCCCAGGATTTAAGAGGGGTCGACACAAGTCACTCTCGGGAATTACTTTCAGTTGACACAATGGACGAGCGGTCGACACTTTGCCCGATTTGAGTTGAAAAGTCAGCCCAAAACGTGGGGAAATCCAATTGATGGACGTAAAGGAAAGGTTAATTTTGTTGATTAAGAGACAAGAAGGCATGGTCAGCCATTTCCTCACCAGCACGACTTCTTCTCCCCATTTTCCTCTGAATTCTCACATCTTGATCAAGGGGAGAGTAAGATTAAGAAAGAAAAGAGAGGTGAGGTGAAAAAACTTTGAAGCTTTAGTGGAGACTGAAGTCCAGAGTAATTTTCTATCCTCTGAGTTTCTTTTAGGTTCAGTAAGGATAATATGATGGTATTGGCTGAATTGATGGATAAAAATGAAGGATTTCATGTAGATTGTTGAAAAATCAGTTGATTGTGTGCAAGGTTAGGGTTTTTGAGATTCGGTCAAATTGTAGCACGAATTTGAGTTTATGTCCTTCATAAGAGTTAGAGTAAACTTTTAGAGTGATTTATAGCAGTTAGAATCACTCAATTCGAAGCTATGAATAAAATGTTATCAATGTCGCAAGTCAGTGTACAGAAACTAGGGACAGCTGCGGTCGACCCCTTATAGGTTGGGTCGACCGATTCTCAAATTAAAAACACACGGTCTCTATTTTGTCGACATGGGTCGACCCCTTATAGGTTGGTTCGACCGATTCGGGGTTCAAACAGTGAATGCCCTTTGTTTTGTCCACATAAGTCGACATGCGTTAGTTTTGTGAAATTGGTGTCTTCTAAGAAAGAAGTTAGGCAAAACAACTTACATGTTGAAATTGCCATCATCTATGGCTGGAATTCACAACGTTTTTCACATTTCAATGTTAAGGAAATGTGTACGTGATACTACTCATGTGATTGAAGATAGAAGTATTGACATCGAGCCTACTTTAATAGTGTCCCATCATAATCGTGCGTCACTTTCAAGCATAAATGCCGAACATGTCACTTTCTCCCAATCTTCTATTTTGGCATAATCAAATATATCTTCCAGCTTCCTAATCCATTCTTTAGCGTGCATCGGATCTGCCTATAGACCATCATAACTTGGTGGATGAAGGCGGTGAAACCTCTCATAACTCGGTTCACTATGACTATTCCAACAATCACCGCCTTGTACCTCCTTTGATCTATACTGTTCTAAATATTTAAATTGGTGACCCACAATATCCACCAATGTGTCAATTGCTTCATTACTACTTCCTTCACCTGGTCTATGTCCTTTTGGCATTTTCTATTGATTTAAAACAAGCAAACAAGTTACACAATTGAACTAAAGACTTACAGTGGGTGAAGTAACTCCGTGCAAATTCTTGAACCGTTAAGTAGTCTACATAATCGATTTTCAAAGCTGGTTGGCTCTGATACCATACTGTAACGTCCCGCCTTTCTTTACACTTATTATTATTTTTATTATTATTATTATTATTATACGTTTTATTTTAACGAAAATGTGTCAATTAATTCATTTACGTTAACATATAGTAGAAAACTTTATTAAAAGAAAACCAATTTAAATTATAAAACCAACTCACAATTTACATTTCATGTGAAAAAAAAACATAAGGTTTACAAACAATTACAAACACTTATTTTACAAAATACCAAAAGACATTCTTAAAAGCAACTTTCAAAACACATATAAGTTCATTTTTACATGCCACACCACCGGTTAAATTAGCTTAACGATCCCAAGAATCTGCACCAGACATACTTCCTCCATTGCATCAATCTAAGAAACAGGAGTAAACTCCTCACTTTCAATGTCGTCACCTGCATTACAAAGCTTAATCTAATGAGCTTAAGACTCAGTAAGTAACATACAGTGTCCTAAACATGAACTACATGACTATGCATTTTATAAAACCATGCAATTTTTCCATATACATTTATTTCATTTCTTTTCACGTATTTACTTTAGTGTGGGCAACACATTGTACAGGGATGAAAGGCACTATATGGTCCAGCACAGCCAAATTAGTGGTAACGGTACAGTTCACAGTATAGGATAACCAAGTTCAATCTCACCCAGAACATTAGATAATTACGTACATTATGCGTTAAATATTGAAAGTATGACCAAATTGAGGATTAGCACCGTATGGCCTCCCTCGATGCAGCTTTACTCAATTTCGGCTTCAATACTCAGTTGGGTTACATCATATAAACCATGCATGTAAAATATTTTCGTACTTTTATGAAAACATGATGCATGACATGGTGACATACGATTTTTGCATACCCTCAAGTAATGACATTAAATTCTAATAAAGTATATCAAACAATCAATCAATAGCAAACATGCACACAAACAATTCTCAAATGCGTTGAGGTCGGTGTATTGTGCGTTACACCCCAAACAGTCCAGTATCATGCATGAATTATAAAAAGTCATGTTTTAACTATAACAATTCCCATAAATCCTCAAGAACTACTCTTTGTAATGTAGACCAATTTCTAGGCCAAAGACAAGTGATGTTGACTTACCTTAGACTTGGTCACTTGATAGCTTAATTTCTTCCACTTGATTACTTGGTAACTCTAATACCATAAAAGAAACTCAAATGAGAAATCTCGAAAATGCCCTGCTTTTGCAGCAACTTCAAACCTATGTAACTTGAGCTAGACTAATCCTTTTAAAGTGATTCAAGCGTCACAGTCATCCCTATTATGTGTGCTTTAAATCATATAAAGAGGTTAAAGTTAATTGATGACTTAAAGACCACTTAAAACTACAAATTCCGAAACAGCACATAATTGTCCGAAATTTTGCATATCTTGACATAATACATGCAAATCATGCACAATCAACAACTGAAGGCTAATACATCAACTTAGATATCATTTTATGGTGAGATTGGATACATTAGAACAGAGAACTTCAAATCCTAAACCTCTTGGTCGTGTGTTTCTCCTCTCCTTTTTTTCCTTGCTTTTAGGGTGGACTAACTTCACTTTAGGTGCACAAAACTCTTTTCTTCCTTAAATTCTAACCAAAACTTTACCACAACTCTCAAATATAGAGATGATACAGAGAGAGAGAGAGAATTTTCGTAGCTCAGGTGTGGCTGAAGATGAAGTTTAGCTATGGTTAAAATAAAAAGGTAAATTATGCAAGTTCGAAGTGGAAAGTAAGCACGAGGTGTCGTCAATCCATTGCACCTCTTCTAAGCTGCTCCTTAAAGTCACCAATAATCTTAATCTAACTTTAATATATTAATTTGATTTATCCTAATTTTTTATATAAATTTTGGCTGACTTTTCAACTTAAGTCGGTGAAGGTGTCGACCGCTTAACCAATGTCTCGACCGAACTTAGTTACTATTCATAACTCTTAATTCCCGAGAGCTATTCTATGTCGACCAGTTACTAAGGTGTCGACGAAACCTAGTTGCTATTCATAACTTTCAATTCCCGAGAGCTATTCTATGTCGACCGGTTACTAAGGTGTCGACCGCTTAACCAAAGTGTCGAACGAACGTAGTTACTATTCATAACTCTCGATTTCTGAGAGTTATTCTATGTCGACCGGTTACTAAGGTGTCGACCACTAAATAATGTGTCGACCTATACTTCCTTTAAGGGTCAATCAATCATCACAAGTGTCAACTGATCCGTCCAACAATCTAACATTAACTTCAACAAACTTTAATAACAAAACATTTTGTACCCAAAACTATATAAGTAATGTACATTAATAATTTACTTATGACATGTTTCAAAAAGTGCGGGTGCTACAAAAGTCTTCTAATAATAATAATCAAATAGGCCAACAATTAGAAGAGGGAAGAATAAGGAATCTAACAGTGCAAAAAAGGCCGAATCGCACAAAAAAGGGACATAGAAAGACCCCGAACAACGCTGCTTAGACCAAACAAAGCACCCCGGTCCCAATTGAATCAGTCAAGGATGAATCTGATTAGCACTGTCCATGTCAAACCAGTTTGGTTTAAATTGATTCGGGTAAGGCAAACCCAATCAGGCTGACCAACCAGTCGGGATAGGTTGGTCCTACCTTAGCCATCCCACCTTGGTCAGGCCATGTTTTCGATGTTCTTTATACCAAAATGTTTAGAGTTTTGAGATGGAGTGTTCTAAATCAAAACTCTCGAACCCTAACTTGTACAGTTTCCTCAAAAAATTGATATAAAATACTTGTTAACCTTCAACGATTCTTTCAGCAATGTTTTTCAGCTTGTCGTTGTTAATGTTTTGACGCTCATTTTGTGTAAAACAAAGTAACAACGAATCCAACCTCTTTCTCCCTATCTCTCAGTGTCGACCAAGGTATTTGGCAAAGAAGATCTTGCGTCTTCTTCATCAAATATATATTATTTTTTTAAATATAATAATTTAAATTATATTATATAATAACATAATACATTATAATTTTAATTCAAATTACCTATTTCCTAAAATTTGTTATATCTGGATTCTATTCAGATTTTTAGCCAATTTTGGCTCCACAAAAATCAAAAAATTTATGACGAGGGTAAATATCCAAAACTCTATATACGACAAGTTTTAAGTCAAACATCACAAAATGTTTTTCCTAAGAATCATTGAAAATTTTGGGTTTTACAGCATGTGCCCCTCCAAAGAATTTAAACCCCGTTCAAAATTTATTTAAACAGATGTGGATAGTTTTTCAACATATAAAACACCAATTCTCATGTAACCTCCTCCTCCGTATGTTTTTTCCATAGCACACGGACTACAAAAGCTAATTTCCTACGAATAACAAGAATTTCCTAGCTAATAATTCATTCAATATCTATCTTATACGTCACATCTTCTTCGATAGGTACATCAATCCACTTGAGCACATGTAAAGGGTCTGACAGCTCTTCTGCTTGATCGGCATTATAACCTGCTTCAGAAGTTTCACGAACGAAGTCAGGGCCCAAGTAACACTCTCCTCACTCTAAGCCCACAAAAAGGAGAATGATAAGGCCTACCATAAAAAACTTTAAACGGGGAAACCTCGATACTTAACTTAAAGCTGTTATTATAAAAAAAACTTGACCAAAGGAAAAAGGAACACATAAATTATATCCAAAGTGCAAAACACATTATCTAAGCATATCTTCCTAGGTCTGAAATATGCGCTGAGGTTGTCCATCAATCTGAGGGTTGCATAAATTAAACTTCAGATTCAAATACTCACATCAGCCCCTCAAAAATTTTGAAGTGAACCTGGGGTGACGGTCACTTACAATGCTCTAGGGAACTTCAAATTCTCAATGTAGAAGCTGTTGAACTTGGTAATCAGAAAGTTCACGCAAAAAATGATGAAGTGCGCGACTTTAGTCTGGTGGTTTACAATAACACATGGAATCCAGTCCCTAGGAATTTTTTGGTAGACCTACTATAAAATCCATAGTAATGTTGTCTAATTGCGACTCTGTAATAGTTAAAGGTTGTAACAAACTAGCAGGCTTCTGTTGTTTAGATTTAACTTGCTGATACACTGACTGTGCCACAAAATCAGCCACCTTAAGTTTCATTCTAGACCGCCAATACTGTTGGCACAAATCAAAGAGGACCCTAGAAGAATCCTCACAAGGAGCCAGACTCACAAATTGACTAACTTGTTTGCTCGTTTTGTAGGTAAATATTTGGAGAATGTTGGAGATAAAGAAGTTACCCCGAAGGACAAGGAATTGTCATACCATTTGATTACTTGGCAGCAAGATAATTGGTCTAGCCAAGCCATCGGAATATCGATCACAATGGCGGTCGAACTAATCCTCCCTTGATGAACAACTCACACGTTTTTTTGTTGTCCACCATGTTTTAAGACAAAGCATGAGGTGGAGAGCTGCTCTGGGGTCCCACAATCTCTTTTGCAGCCACTATTTTAGTGTTACAAAGTTACCTCATTTTTTAGCCAATCGGATGGAAGCTTCCAAGTCTCCTTGTGTTCCCTTCTATCCAATCCATTTTTCACATTAAAATTCAGCCATCCCTTGATAAGCTTTCAGCCTTTTATCACCTTTTCATCATCCAATCAGATTNACTTTTTCCATATAGAGCTTCATAGGTTGTCATATTGATGGTAGCTTAATAACTATTGTTGATGAGAATTTTACTAGTGACATTATCTTGCTCCATGTAGTATCAAACTCAAGTACACATGTTCATAACATATCTTCTAATGTTTTGAATGGTTCTTTTTGTTTGCCCATCAGTTTGGGGATGGACTTCGCTACTAAAATGCCCATTGCTTCATGTAAAATTCTTCAAAACTTTAACATAAATCCCGAATTTCAACCTGACACAATAGATAGCAGTACTCCATGAATTTTTACAATCTCTTGTACGTAGAGTTTAGAATATTGATGATGTTGAGAACGTCATCTTCACTAATAGAAAATTGTCAGATTTTGTTAAAATATCTATAACTACACATATGCCATTATGTTATGTTCATAGTTTTTGTCAATCTAAAATCAAAATCTATTGAAATATATTTTGACTTCCATTTTTGGATAAGTCAGGATGGGATAGTTCCTACTAGCATTGGTTCTTTGATTTTACTTATGGAAAATTAGACATAGTCTTTCATAATTTGCAATGTCTTCTTTCATATTTGGCCACAAAAAGTGTAACTTCAAATCCCAATACATTTTTGTAGTTTCACTATGTATCGAGAACGTAGATGAATGTGCTTCAGATTACAGCTTTCATCATAAATCTGAATCTTATAGCATATACCATCGGTTTCTGAATTGTAAAATACTATCTTCAGAAAAAATAAAATTCAGAAGATTCATCAAGATCCATTTTGGACTTATCATCGTAATACCTTGGATCTTCCAACTATGCCTCTTTGATCTCATCCAAAAGTGTTGGTCTAACCGATAATGCAACCATCTTACTGGTAACTTCAGTTATAAGATCCAGATTGAATCTATGGATCTCCAATTGTAATGCAATTGATAAAGCCAATAATTTTGGTTGCTTAAAAATTATTATTCGGCTTAACGCATCGGCAATGATGTTTGCTTTTTGTGTGTGGTACTAAATTTTAAAAGTCATAATCCTTGATGAATTCGAACCACCTACGTTAGTGCATATGGTCTTTCTATGTAAAAATGTACTTCAAACTATTATGATTTGAATATACTTCAAATGACTTACCATAAAGATAATGCCTCCACATCTTGAGAGCAAAAACTACATTAACAAGCTCTAAATCATGTGTGGGTAGTTGTTCTCATATTATTTCAATTGCCTTGATATATATGCAATTACCTTCCCATCTTGCAAAAGTAAGCATTCAAGTCCTATTGTTGATGCATCACAGTAAATACTGAAATGCCCATCTCCATTTGAAAGTTTTAATACTCGGGCTGTAGTAATTTATCTTTTAATTATTGAAAAATTGGTTCGTAATCAATTGACTACAATAATTTCATGTTCTTCTCGGTTAATCAAGGTAAAGGCATAACAATTTTTTTAAATTCTTATAAGAATTTTTTATAATAGCTTGTAAGCTCAAAAAAACTTCGTACATCTCCAACATTCCTTGGCTATGGAAAATATTTGATTACCTAAATTTTTGCTAGATCCTTACAAAGACTGCATTCGGTGATAACATGGTTGAGAAAATTCACTCGATATAGTCAATATTCGCATTTGGAAAATTTTCCATGTAACTTGTGCTGCCTCACTTTATCTAAAACTATCTCCAAATACTTTCCATGTTTTTCTTTGCTTCTAGAATGGATGAGGATATCTTTAATAAAGACAACTACAAATCTGTCTAAATATTCTCGAAACAATATGAGTTTCGGTCCTGTGGCAGGGTATACATCAATTATAAATTCAATCTTTATAAATCTGTCTAAATATTCTCAAATACAACCATTCTATATGAGTTTTTAGATATAAGTTGTACGCCAGGGTATACATCAATTATAAATTCAATCTTTCGGTCCTGTGGCAAACAAGGATTAATATTTGGACACTCAATTGTTTTCGAGCATCAGTAATACTTGCCAAGAATCCTTCACACCTGCTATTTAGTAGTTGTTGAGCATTACCAGTTATTGTAGCATCCTTCTTGGCTCGAGATATTAGTATTTTTTTTAGTTACAGCAAAAAATAATTTCTCATAAAATTGTTTGGTGCAAAATGAAAATCAAATTTACTAAAATACATTTACAACATGTTAGGTTGAGTAAGTTGTTTACAAGCTATATATGAAAAGTTGAAAACTTCTTTTCTTAACCACATTTCTTAAAAATGCTTGCCCATAGGTCAAACGACATAAACCACCACCATCAACAAAGCAATTCATCATACAATTTCTAATTATATCATTTGACAACTTAAAACACTAACTATGTACACTGATACTACATAATAATTTTAATTCAAATGATTTTTTTCTAAGATCCATTATATCCTGATTTCTTTTGATTTTTAGCTGATTTCGGTTTCACAAATATAATAAAAATTACGAGCATAAGTATAAAAAACTCAAAATTCAAGTTTAGTCATGGCACACGAGATTCAATTGATGCTCTGTTTCCATGGGTTGGTTTGGTTGATCACTTTCGTGTCATGTCGCCAAATGATATAATAATTCTTCGTCAATGTAAGTAGCTTGATTCTCCCTGAGTTGAGTTTAGAATTCTCCTACAAAATTAAAAAACATGTTAGATAATCGGCGCACCTAACTCATTGTGAAGGATCCTCATGGGATCTCCTCTGATTGGGCCATCGTTGGCTTATCATCCTCGAAAGGTAGTTCAAAAATTTTCCTCAAATACAATGAGAGTTTATCAATGCTATCGCCCTATTCATGAACATGTTTAGAAAGGTCTTGCACATTGAAGATTGGCCACAAACCATACTCTCTAGGAAAATCTAGTTTGTAGGCGTTATTGTGTAGCATCTTTATCAATTCGAAAGAGGTAGGAGTTTCATTTAATAGACAGCCACAAATTTTACTCAGATCCCATCTCTCTAGGCCATGTTATTTTTTATTGAAAATCACCTCCAAAAACATACATTTCGACAAATCTGACAATAGGTCACCCCTCCGACCTCCAAAAAGTCCCTTTAAACTATTTTTCGTCTACACATGTTTTTTCTTTGATTTTTTTACAGCCTTTTTCCATTAAAATAAAGCATTTTTCCATTAAATTTTAGTTTGTAGCTCGCTGTGAATCGTACAATATGAGTGTTTCACTTAGACCCTAAAATCCATCCTGAAAAACTTTTTACTTTCTCTCATTTCTGACAACCTATAATCCAAAACCCATTATTCTAGTTGCATATGATTTTTTGGCCATTCGTTTGACAAAATTCTATAACCCATCATTTTAACAATCCCTTAAAAGCTTTGCCCAAAAACCCCTTTCAAACCCTTGCAAAGAAGCCCCTCCAACCAAGCTCAAAAGCTTTTTACCAACACTCACCCATTTCCCTTGAACTTAAACAACTTTTTGCCTTGCCTTTCAACCTCCTGGTTTAGGTGCCCTTAAACTTTATGGGTTTTGGAGCACGTCATTTGGTATTGGAGCCTTACAAAATAATTGGTGTTTTGCCTCTAATTTTTGGGTCATTTTTGAGTGACATTTTAGCAAAAGTTCGAGCACACACTAGATCAAGCCGAGGAGTAAAAAGATTGTCAACCGTGCACCTTGAAATGAACATCCTAGAATTGTGGTACAAACTCTGGCATTTGTTGCAAGAAGCACACAAAGACTTTCAAAACTCAAAATTGAGCTAAAGAATGTGACATGCCCCGAAATACCTTACCCTTAACCGAACATCACGGAACCATTACCCGAACCCGAGCTCGGGAATTTTCTAACACGTGTGCTCTTTTTGTAGGGAAGCTTATGCAAGGATTTAGCATTGTGGAACCAACCCTAATGGACCAAGAGAGGCCCAAGCACTCCTTGAATTACATAGAAAAGCTGGCAGACGTTGTTAATATCCCGAACCCGAGTTGGACCTTCCAAGCGAGTTTTGAGGAGGATTATAAGGAGACCAGCCCAATGGGAAGAAAACCCAAGGCCAATTGAAGTGGAGGAGGAAGATTTTTACTTTACATTTTTGTGTGTTTCTTTTTGTGCACAAACTTTAACGTTGGTTTTTGCATGCTTTTGCATGAGAGTCTTTTGACTCCCTTAGGGTATCATCTTAGGTGTGGCAGCCCTATTAATTAGGCTGAATTTTGGTGGCTCTAGGGTGGCTCACGCAGGTGGGGATGTTGGCCTAGAGTTTTCCCAAATCAGTTTGGTCAAGGGGTCACTTTTCCCTCCCTTTTTCTGTGTGTGGTCAAATCAGGTAAGCTTCCATGAGCCATCCGATTTGAGCCCTTTTCCCATGTAGCTTTGTGCATGTTTAAAGCTCAACTCTCTGAGCATTGTGGGGGTCTTTGGTTAATTTGAAAAACTTTGCTTTGCATTGTCGATTTCCTTGTCGATCTTCCGATCTCAAGACTCGACTTCCCGGTGGACTTCCGGCAACCGAGAGCAACCCCGGAGTTGGTCATCCTTCCAAGCTAGGAGGACCTATCCTTACTACATAATTCCAGCCATACTCGTGGTCTTGAGGGTGATTGTGTAGATCATTAGCTCTTCCTTCCATTCTTCATCCTGAAAGCCCATATTTTCTGAATCTACCTGCACATACCATTTTCCGACTACCTTCTGTCCATTTTCACTCCCGTCTACATATCTTCCATTCTACTCGTGAGACTTCTTTCATATTTTGAGGTCACCTTCTAGCCTTTCCCATTTACGCCTCCTCAAAATTTCAAGCCAAATACAACCACCGTTTTTGAGATCTGCTATCCACAAGTTCCCTCTGTTTTCTGCTCATCAGGATTTCAACCCTTCTCCACCCTAATCCAGAAAGTGTTCGTTTCTCCATCCAATTTTCGTGTCAGAATGTCTCCCAAAAACAAGGTGAGGAGAAGGTGGGAGTAGTTAAAGAATCTTCTGAGAAGGTTGGATGATAGCATTGTTCTTGAGAAGATGGACACTTCCTTTGAGTTTAATGGCCCTTGCTATTCCTTGGAGCCCTTACATTGACCTTGGTTTGGTTAAGAACATGAAGAAAAACGTGAGGACAGTGCCTTGGCAGCCAAATATGAAAGGGGTATTGACAACACAATTTTTTTTTTCATGTATGCACCACCCCCTTCGCGTTAGAAGAAAAAACAACCAAATATGCTAGTTCCTTACACAAGTTGAACCAAAACTACAACTTAGGTGTTCATATTCAAATTTGTGCAACATCTATTTTTCATCGAATAAGGAAACAAAGGATCTGGAAGAGCTTCTATTGGACAGAATCATGGCTTAGGTGGTCAAGTGAATGAATAGCTAAACTGCACAAGGTTATGTTTGAAAGGTTGTATTCATTTAACCAAGTGCTGAGTTATCTTCCTTTGATTGCTTTTGAGCATGCTAGTTTGGAAGTTGAGAATTTTTGTTAAGGTGGGCGAGATTTTTTGTTACCATATTATGACACTAAGGTTTTAATGAGTTCAAACCTTTCTAGAAATTAATATATTAGCATATATGTAGATGCAAATTTCTAGCATGGATCTGTTGCATTTTTAATTGATCATTTGTGCAACTTTTAAACGGATTAGAATAAAGTGGTGACTTGAGTGGTACCCTCATAATACAAAAACTGTTTATTGGTGCTTAGAGGAAATGCAGCCCTACTTTATACTTAAAAAAACAATGGTTAATGAAGTTTGAGCTATGGAATTTATTCAAGTAGACTATTTCAATTGGAACATTGCAAGTCACCTTTGGGAGAGAGTGTAACTTGACTCTAAGGGGGAAGTCATGGATGAAACATAGACGTTCGAGCAAATACATTGAAAGAAAACAACCAAGACCAATTATATTGAACAATTAGAAAGGGAGCTGAAGAAAATCATGAGGGTTTTGGATTTGAGAACAAATCTTTATCAACCCTGGGAGGATGTTGTGTCTGGAATCAAGTAGAGAATTTTTGCTGTACCAAGTGAATTTTATCGGTAGTGTTATCTCAGAAGACAATATTTTCGTGGATCAATCAAAGATTTAAGTAATCAAAGATTGGACACAACAAAGAAATGTGGGATATTTATGGAATTTCTCGGGCTCGGAGGTTCATAGAAGCATTCTCAAAAATTGATATTTTTTAAACTTAATTAACAAAAAAGAAAGTAAAAATTTAGGTGGTTAGTTGATTATGAACAAAGTTTTCAAGAATTAAAGAGATAAACTTCCCATCGGCCCAGTATTAAAACTTCTGACTTAAAATGGACATTTTAATATTTATTGTAATGCATCAAAAATATGACTTGAATGCGTACTTATGCAAGAAGAGAAGATGATAGCATATGCATAAAGGCAATTCAAGGAATATGAGAAAAACTACATGGCACATGATTTAGAGTTGTTGTTGTAATTTTTCTCTCTCAAGGTATGGAGGTACTATCTATATGGAAGTATATTCCGACCGTAAAAGTTTGAAGTATATTTTTACATAGAAAGAACTTGATATGCGACAGCGGAGGTGGTTGGAATTAGTCAAGGATTATGACTTTGAAATTAAGTACCACCTAATAAAAGACAACGTTGATGCCGATGCATTAGGCAGAACAACAATTTTTAAGCAACCAACATTATCAGCTTTGTCGGTTGCCTTACAATTGGAGATCCAAATATCAAGTCTGGAGCTTATAATAAAAGAGCCTAGTAAGATGGTGGCAGTAATATTAGACGAACACTTTTGGAAAAGATGAAAGAGGCACAATTAACAGATCCAAGGTATTTGGATTATAAAAAAAATTGATCTTGATGAATCTTCTGAATTTCATTAATTAGAAGATGGTATTTTAAAATTCAAAAAATTATTGTTTGTACCAAAATATTCGGATTTACAAATAAATGTGTTATCTAAAGCACATTCATGTATGTTCTCATACATCTTGGAATTACAAATATGTATAGAGTTTTCAAGTTACACTTTTGGTGCCTAAATATGAACGAAGACATTGCAAAATATGTTAAATTGTGTCTACTTTGCAAACAAGTCAAAGCAGAGCACCAACGCCTAGGAAAAACTCTCTTATCCTAGAGTGGAAGTGGGAACAAAATTCAATACCCAAAACTACGAAAGGACATGATGGCCTATGGGTAATTATCGATCGCTTGACATTAGTACTAGGCTAATACTTAAGATTAGCTAGGAATGAGGTTACATGTGAATAACCATAAAGTCATACCTCTTGATTCATAGCTCAATAGATTCCTCTTGATTAGGCAAACACTTCTCCTCAAAGGCTTTGAACTCGATTTCAACTTCTTTCCGCTCAATTTCACATTTCTCTCTCTTAAACTCTTTTTTCTCAGTTTGTCTTTCTTTTTCACCAACCCTTGAGCATGAAAATTGCTGATGATAAGTCATTCTCTAATATTTCTAGATTGTTCATGGGGTAAAAATAACTTTTTGCAAAACCTATCTCTTTAGTTTTATCATTTCACCATTACAAGCTCATTTAATTGCTAAAATATTTTCATCATTAATATTTTTAATCATTCTTAGCTTAACTAATTAATTCAAAATAGTAATAAGCTGATTTTTAAGATTAAATTAATTAATAAGGATTAATGAACCTTAATTACCACACAATTATCACTAATTATTCATTAATCATGATGAGGCACTAATCCTATAGTTACATGCGTCATATTCGAGTGCCTCTGGTTCCTAATTTTGATTCAACATGTGTAACTTAAAAAAATTTCTAATTACACCATTTAATACCTTATAGTACTTAATATGTACATGTGTAATACAATAAGGCTTAGAGCGGAAGCCCTATGTGTTACGGCTTAGAGCTTAGAGTTTAGTTATTAGGGTTTAAATATTTTGGCTTAATGCTTAGGGCTCAAAGCTTAGGGCTTGGGGTTGGGGCTTAGGGCTTAGGGCATAGGGCATAGGGTTTAGCACTTAAGGCTAAGGTCATAGGGTTGAGGTTTAGACCTTAGTACTTTGGCTTTAGATCTCAGAGCTTTGGACTTACGACTCAGGGCTTAAAGATTATAGACTAGGGCTTGGAGCTTAGAGCTTAGGGCTTTCGGGCTTAGGGCTTAGGGTTACATTATAGGGCTAGGCCTTTAGGTGTACATCCTAAAAATTTGTGCTTAGAGATTAGGGCTTAAAGCTTCATGCATAGGCCATAGGGTTGATGACTTAGGGATTATTGTTTACGTGTTAAGGCTTACAGTTTAGGAATAACGTTTAGGGCTTATGACTAATGTCTTAGGGATTAGTGCTTAGTTTTAGGTTTTGAATCATAGGCCTTAAGGCTTAGGGTCTACATCTTAAGGCTTACGGTTTGGGGCTTAGGGTTGAGGGGTTTAGTCTTAAGGGTTACGGTTAAATCTTGGGGATTAAGGCTTAGAACTAAGTGTTTAAGTATAATCGCATAGTGGTTAGGGATCATGGTTTAGGTCTACATCTTAAGGCTTAGGGTTTGGGGCTTAGGGTTGAGGGGTTTAGTCTTAAGGGTTACGGTTAAATCTTGGGGATTAAGGCTTAGAACTAAGTGTTTAAGTATAATCGCATAGTGGTTAGGGATCATGGTTTAGGTCTTAGGAATAAGAGCTTAAGGCTTAAGGATTAGGGCTCAGGGTTTAGTTCATAGATCTTTCTCCTTAGGTCTTGGGGCTTAGGGTTTATGTCAAAGGGCTAAGCCCTTACAACTTAGGGCTTAAGGTTTGCGTATTAGGGCTTATGGCTGGCCTCAGTGCATAGAGCTTAGTCCTTGGGGCTTAGGGCTTGTAGTTTAAGTCTTAGGACTTAGGCTTAGCGATTAGGGATTATGGTTTAGGACTTAGAGATTTGGGCTTACAACTTATGTCTTAGGGCTAAGGGCTTACGGTTTAGGGCTTACGTTTTAAGACTTTGGCTTTGGTCTTAGAGATTAAGGCTTAATGCATATGGCTTAGGTCTTAGGGACTAGGTCTTAGGACTTAGGGCATATGGCATAAGATTAAGGGATTCGGGCATATGAGTTATGGCTAAGGGCTTAGGCAATTAGGCATTGGGAAAAGAAATTTGGGCTTAAAGGTTAGGGCTTGGCCATAGGGCTTAGGCCTTTGGGATATAGGATTTACGTTTAAGGCTTAGGGATTAGGGCTTATGACTTAGGCTTTGGGTTTAGGGCTTTGGGCTATGGGCTTATGACTTAGAGCATAGGGCATAGGACTTAGGACTTTGAAATTAGGGTTTTTTTATTTAGATCTTAGAGATTATGGCCTAAAGCATTGGGCTTTGGGACTAGGGTTTTAAGCTTATGGCTTTGGGGCTTTTAGCTAAGTTATGATGTAAGGCTGGCTTAGGGTTTTATGTTTAGGGCTTAGGGCTTTGGCCTTTAAGGTTTAGGGCTTAAACATCAGGGTTAGAGCTTAGGGCTTAGAGCTTTAGGTTTAGAGCTTAGGGCTCAAAGTTTAGGGCCGAGAGTAGGTCTTAGGGCTTAAAGATTACATCCTAGGACTTAGGCTTAACGCTTTGAACTTACGGCTTCACATTTAGGACTTAGAAATTTGGGCTTCTAGCTTACATCTTAGGGTTAGGGCATAGGGTTCATGGCTAACATCTTAGGACTTGTGCTTTAGACTTTGGGC
>QAOC01008986.1:0-14212 GCA_003255005.1 Begonia fuchsioides | reverse complement strand
TGATATACACAAAACTTATTCCTAAATCTGAACCAAGTAAAGAGATTCATTAAAACATACTGATTTATCAGGCTGCAACTTAGCTGAAGAAGATTTCTCTGATCCGCCTGAAGCTGGTTTTGCAGGCTTTGATGCATCACCATTACCTTTGTCATGTGACTTCATGAACCACTTTCTAATGTCTCCCTGTTTAAAAACCAATGTATAGCTTGGTAACAAAACGAGATAAAATGATATAAAATATAAAAATCACGGCATAAAATCACAGAAGTCAGTTCAGATAGAGATCGAAATAAAGATTCCACATCCAACGATAGTTAGAATAACAATGTAAAGCGAAATACTGTAACTCACCATGACCGATTTCAAAACGGAGTTCCCAACAACCGACCTCCACTCTTATGTTCAACTTCAAGGTTCAACCAGAGGATGAGAAATGCCAAAAGTCTGTAACATCAACGAAAAAAAAAACCATAATATGACATAAACTAGCACAAGAAACATAACGAGTCCCAGTGAAAAAAAAAAATCAGGGGGCTTCCAATTAAAGAGAAAAAAATGACCGACTGAGAAGCAATTTTTTCAGATAAAGGAGTGAGAAAATGCAAGTTTATGGTAAACAGAAATTCCAGTATCCTGCGAGCCCAAAAAAACCGACATATCTTTCTGACAGAACTCTCGGTCACTCAACGAGAGAGAGAGATTCCACGCATACCATATCAAACGCAATGACAAGAGAACGTGTCAGGCCTTCGGCAATCGTCTTCGGAAATCAGAAAGCTCGACGGGGGAGTGTTCGCGGTAGTCTTTCGGAGGGCAACTGGTTCAGAGTTGACGATACTAAAACGGCTTTCCCCATGAAGCACCGTTTTACGAGATCGAGATAAATCATTCATTCATTCGTCCCGCCCTTTAATACAAAGAGTCTAGTTGAACGTTTGCGATATTTTATTGTATGAGTTATTATTCTTAATATTGAAGTAGTTCTTTGTGATATCAAATAAAAGCTTCTTATTTTTGGGCCGCTGAGTCACCGTGATTTAAGCTCACACAAATTATTCATGGTTTCGCATTAAGGACAAAGGGATAAATCATTCATTCACATAGAAATTTTTAACTTTATTTAATACCTTTATTTTAGAAGAACAACTTTAACTTGATTTAATACATTTATTTCAAAATCTGTCCATGATGAACCCGCTACTGCTGGCCAGTGTGGTTGTGGTCGTGCATCTCTCTGTCGCCATGCTCGTCTGAATATCTAATCAATGAATCGATATAGTTTGTCATTATCGTAAAACATCCGGGCAAAAAATAAATGTCTTTCCATTGCTAATCTTGCTATTCGTGGTGAGGTTTGAGTAAAAAATTATGACTAATCGTTCAACAAACCAATATCATCGATTGTACGCCCAATGCCTAAAGAATTGAACGCTAAAGAATTGAACGATGAGAATATAATTGATTTTCGGCGATATGACAACTCGATGAGCATAGTCGTCTTATTCCGCCGGATGAAATTATCTAAATTGAGCTATCTTCGGTGATCGAAGCACACGTGTATGAAGTTGGGTTGTTGTAGGTAGTGGTGGGCAACGGATCGGATTGGATCGGATTGATGCCGAACTAATCCGATCCGAATGTTGTCGGATTGGAGTTTTGGATCCGATCGGATCGGCTCCAAAACTTCATCCGAATCCGATCCGATCCGAATCCATTTCAAATTATCGGATCGGATCGGATCAGATTACTTAATCAATCCCGAGCTGAGCATCAAAATTTCCGAGGCTGAGGCAGAGACAGAGAGTATTTTTCCCGAGAAAGAGGGCTGCATGTTGAGGATATTTAATCGAATTTGGAAAGTTTAATCGGATTTGGAAAGTTTAATCGGATTTGGAAAGTTTAAATATCCCCAAAGTTTAATCGGATTTGGAAAGTTTAATCGAATTTGGAAAGTTTAATCGGATTTGGAAAGTTTTGATATCCCCGAAGTTTAATCGGATTTGGAAATTTTCGAGAAATTTAGGGATATTTAATAGGATTTAGAGATTTAGGGATATTTAATCGGATTTGGAGAATCCGACGTTCGGATTGGATCGGATTGGATCGGATTGGCTTCGAATCCGATAGCCAATCCGATCCGATAACGATCCGAACGTCGGATCAAATTACATATTATTCTACCGAATACTTGATCCGATCCGACCGAATCCGATCGGATTGGATCCGATCCGCCCACCCCTAGTTGTAGGTGTCTGACTATCACCTTGATCCTTATGTTGACTGAACTTGTCTAGTATACTTTTCTGACCTAGAATGCATAACTTTTTGAAAAATTAAAATTTTTGGCTGATGTTTAGTAGAAAAATTGTGCGGAAACGCAGCCACATCAACATACTTCTAGAATTTTCTTGAAGCGGACGACCGATTAACGACTTTACCGTCCGCAACAGACGGCCGAAAGAAGTCCTAAGCGATTGGCTCTTCCACGGCTCCACTGAACGATTCATATTGACGAGCAGACAATCAAGCTAAACCTAATTGAGCGGCCGTCTGCTAGGATTCAAATTCTCTTTTCTAAAACTCAGGGTTTGGCATACTTATTTTCTGAAAACTGGAAGCTTTATTACCCTAGTCTTCTTCAGCCTGGTTTTGTCAACCAAAAGAACCGATTTCGGTTTCAATTGAATTAAAATTGAACCAAACGGTAGGTCAAAAAACTAACCCAAACCCAATCGAAACAAAATCCAAACCCGAAACTAGCTAAACCTGTCTGAATCCAACCGACCCAAATACAAATGGAACCAGACCGCTCCTATCCATTCAACGCACAATTATATGGACCACATGCCAACCATACAAAGGTTGACCTTCGACCCGGAATAGGTTGACTAACCAGTACCTCCACCGAGCCAGCGGACCAAAGTCCAGTTCACCTGGTCCACTGACAGGGCTCAAATGTCCCTGAACAAAAACGGAAATAAGAAACTGGTCTCAAACTGTAAAACATGGATTACTATGATGTCCCGTTCATACAACAAGACAGAAGAAAAACATAAAATTGCACTTCTTCCTCTTCCTCTTTCTCTTCTCATTCTTCTTTTGCCGCACGATTTCATTTCAAATCGTAGACTGCAACGAACGACATAAGAACACTCCCGATCCAAAGCTTTCCGTCCCGTTCTTCGACCTCACTCGCAGCTTTAACGACCTTTCCTTCGCTGTCCTCCAATATTTGTAAAAGCTTACCATCCTGGCTATACTTCACCACCACTGCATGAGGCCACCCACCAATATGGATCAAATACTGAGTTCTGGCTGAGATTGGGAGCTTCAGAATGAACTTTCTTAGCCTCGGATATAACGCTAAATAATGTGCTACATTGGTTCTTCGACAATGGACTGCTACCCAGAACTCGCCCTTTTCATTCGTTCTCACATTATCTGGAAATCCCGGCAATATCGCAAATATTTCCCAAGTTCCAGTTTTATCGCCTTTCAGCCAATACTTCAGTAATCTACACCAGAACAGATCAAAATAAAAACTTGAATACATCCTTCATTGTATCATATTCTACAGAATTGAGAGTTAAATCACAAAATTTAAAGCTGGGATTTTTTCCCTGTTTCGGAACGGAATCACCTGCCAGTCGAGCCTTCGCAGAAGACGAGGAAGGTTCCATCCTTGCTCAGAGACACACCATTAGGAAACTGAAGATTTCTCACAAGAACAGTGGTTTCCTTTGTAACAGGATTGTACTTTAGAAGCCTGCCACTCTTCTCAGCAGAGAAAACCAGCTGCATGAAATTTCTGCATAGTTTCAAACAATATATGAAATTATATACAAATCCAGTCCAGTTTCAACCATTAAATAATTATAAAATCATGTGAACCCAAAGTTTTTCACACCTTCTTCGGTATTTTGTGCTACTATCAGTAAAATAAACATTCCCTTCATCATCAATGTCAAGATCATTAGTAAAAATCAATGGCTCCCCTTCTGCCTCGGTTGCAAGTCTTGTAGCCAGACCACCTTCTGGCCCGACCTTCCTCAGTCCAAGATAAGCATCTGCGATGTATAAATCGCCCGTTTTCTTGTTAAACCGAAGACCTAATGGCCTCCCACAGATGTGCTCATTCCTCAAGTAGCTCAATGGTGATGGTTTCGGATCACATAGGCTTGATCTGCATCGTAAAACACAAGAATCAATTATCACTCCACCGAAATAATTTCTCCTGGCCTGAAGACAAACTAAAACCATAACAAAATCATGGCCGGATATATGACAAGAAATTAGTGAAGGAACTGATAATTAGTTCATCGGATTTTAGCATATTTTCTTCAGCCCATTCTCTCTCTACATCATGGATTAGAACTATCCTCAAAACTAAATTTTATCTCATTTTAACCTTAAAATTTGATTTACAGGAAGTGATGTTTTAGCCATGGTTGGTGTTCATATTTAGAGAGTAAAACGTCACACAAAGACTATTTTAATCTCTGAATTCTACAGCCTTATATCCAAGTCCAAAATTTTCAAGGAAATACATACCTCCAAGCTTCAACAACTCAAAAAACTCAATTGAAAAAAGATGACCTGTTAGGTGAAGTGTAAGCGAAATCGGTCCAAGATTCACCGTTCCAGAAGAGAATTCGTCCATCAGCAACACCAGTGTACGGTCCTCGGCCTTGGGGGTCGAAGGCGATACTCTCAGGGCCCTGAACTTGGTTCCGAAACTTAATTTCCGATTTCTGCAACAAATTCTCAGCGTCTTTCTCCGGTGGGACCTCCGACCAAGGAGACAAATCCACTTTGACGGACTCAAAATCGGGAAAGTTCGAAATCGCGCTGTGCTCAAAAGGGTCAGTCCCGCAGTAGAGAGCAAGCAAAAAGAAAAGCGCCGAGAAGAGCCAAGTCGGAGACATCGCCGGAACTCCGACCGGTAAACACTAGGAAATGAAAATGAAAGCTTTTCTCCGAAACCCAAGGAAGAATCAATCGATGCTTTCAAAGCTAGCTACTTATTGGATTTCCTATAGACATTATAGATTAAAGACGGTTAGGTACCTTGGTTTTGCAGGTTGGACATGGGGTAGATAACGCTCCTCGTCGTCGATATTGAAAATAAATATTTTATTAATTTTGTTCTTATGCGTGACATTATAATTTTTTACATGGATTTAAAATGTGTCATATTCGAATATATTAAATAGACAAATCATAATTTATACAAAAAGTATGAATAACACATTTTGCATGAGACACCTTAAATAATTAGCTACCATATTTATATAAGTATAATTCAATATCTTCGAGCCAGACTCGAGCCCAGTAAGCGAGCTTGGCTTGAGCACTAATTAATTATTTTTATTTTTTCTATAGAATTATTGATACTAATTAATGTTGGGTCAAGCCTATTTTGTGGGCTTGACCACTTAAGTTCATTAGGGCATCTTAATCTAATTAAAAGGAAGAGGCTGCTAGGTTAAGAGTGAGAAAGAGTAGCCTTGAAGAAAAGAGAGAGAATAGAGAAATAGAAGAGGGGTTCGGATTTTTCTGCGTTAGAAAAATCGATTTCCGTTTTCTCCTTATTCAACCGTTGGATCGGCTTAAAATTTTGACAGTAGCTTCGTGACACACAGAGGTACGTTCTAAACGGTGAAGATCGTATTTTCTGCTTTCTAAGACTGTCTGTTGGGGTAAAAACGGAATTGTCATTTTTATCGTCGTTTATCTTCTATCTCTTTATTTGTTGAATCCAAGATAGTTGTTTGATCTTGATGAGTTATTGTAATCCTCTAGTTTGATGATCTAGAGAGAACTTGGTGTACCCATTATTTAACATAGTGGAGGTTTGATTCGGTGGCTCCTCGCCCGTGGTTTTTACCTTCGATTTGGAGGGTTTTCCACGTTAAAATATCGGTGTCTCATTTTTATTTATTGCTTGATTATTTGCTTGGATTTCATTAATATTGTTGGCTTGGATTTGGTAATCTCATTTAGCACACAAGAACTTTGAGAATTATTTTTCAGGTTAATTATCCGATCGTTTCTTAACAATTGGTATCAGAGCACAAGTTTGATAACAAAAGGAACGGATAGAAATCTGTGTGTATTAAATGGAAGAGCATAATTCTTTTGGGATGATGAAATTGAACTCAGAGAATTACGCTATTTGGAAAATGAAGATGTTAGATCTTCTTTATTGTAAAGATCTGTTTATGCCGGTATCAGGCAAGGAAAAGCCAAAGGAAATGAGTGATGATGATTGAGAAATTTTGCACATGAAAGCTTCCGCTACAGTCAGGCAATGGGTAGATCCCAACATATTCCATCATATCGCGGAGGAAACCAAAGCAAATATTTTGTGGAAAAATTTAGAGGCACTGTATGAGAAAAACACGTTTAGAAACAAAGCATTGTTGATTAGAAGACTTGTGAATTTAAAATTCAAGGATGGAAAAAGTATGACTGAGCATACAAGCGACTTTGTGGGATTAGTAAATCAATTGGCTGGAATGAAATTGAATCTTGAGGATGAATTACAAGCTCTATTACTTCTGGGTAGCCTACCGGACAGCTGAGAAACTTTAGTTGTCTCATTGAGTACTTCAGCACCAGGTGGAACATTGACCATGGAAATGGTTAAAGATAGTTTACTCAATGAAGAAACAAGAAGAAAAGAAAAAAGTAAATTTTCTTCAGATGTACTAGTTTCTCAAAAGCCTACGAGACGTGGAAGAAGTAAGAGTAGACAACCACATGGACATGGTAAACATGAAGAATTCAGGGGGAAGTCTAAAAACATAAAAGACTTCAAATGTTTTCACTGCGACAAGCCAGGTCACATGAAGAAATATTGTAGAATTTTGAAAAGAGAACTTGCAGAAGCAAAGAAAGAGGAAGTAGAGACTAATGCAGTGAGTCATGAGAGTGAAGCTGGTATCGTTTCAGACGACAATTGTGTGAGTCTGGTTTGCCAGGATACTGACTGGGTGATTGATTCTGGTGCATCGTTTCATGTTACTCCTCACAATGATTTCTTTAGTACATACTCTTCGGGTGATTTTGGCAATGTCAAGATGGGCAATAGCAATGCTTCAAAGATTATGGGTATTGGTGATATTTGCTTGGAGACTAACCTTGGAAATAAGTTAGTTCTTAGAGATGTAAGACATGTCCCAGATATTCGGCTTAATTTGATTTCTACTGGAAAACTTGATGATGATGGATTTGGCAATTATTTCGGTGAAAGTAAATGGAAGCTCACCAGAGGATCGTTAATCATTGCCAAAGGAAAGAAGATAAACACGCTCTATGTCACTCAAGGGAAATTATACAAAGGAGAGACAAATGTTATTCAGAAGGGTATTAGCATTGATTTGTGGCGCAAGAGACTTGGCCATATCAGTGAAAAGAATATGCATATCCTCGCTCGGAAGCAATTCCTACCATGTTTGCAAGGTACACCTCTTAAAACTTGTCTTGACTGTATTGCTGGAAAGACGCATAGAGTTGCATTTCATTCCTTTCCGCCACATAGAAAGTCAAATATTCTTGATTTGATTCACACTGATGTTTGTTTTATGCGAGATAAATCTCTTGGAGGTGCGGTCTATTTTGTGACATTTATTGATGACCACTCAAGGAAAGTCTGGAGTACCGCTTTGAAAACCAAAGATCAGGTGTTTGACGTCTTTAAAGAATTTCATGTCAGAGTTGAAAGAGAAACAGGAAAGAAGCTGAAGACGGTTAGATCTGATAATGGTGGTGAGTATCAGGGGCAATTCGAGAAATATTGCAGAGCCTATGGTATCAGACTTCAGAAAACTCCAGCTAAGACACCGCAGCTGAATGGTGTGGCTGAGAGGATGAACATAACAATTGAAGAAAGAATCAGATGTATGTTTTCTCATGCTAAGCTTCCAAAAAGCTTTTGGGCGGAAGCTATGCGAACTGCAGTAGATATAATAAACATTTCACCAGCTACAGCTCTTGATGGTGATGTCCCTGATAGAGTGTGGAGTGGAAAAGACGTCTCATATGATTATTTGAGAGTATTTGGCTGCAGGGCTTTTGTTCATATCCCGAAGGATGAGAAATCCAAACTTGATGACAAGGCAAAGGCATGTATCTTCTTGGGTTATGGTCGAGATGAATTTGGTTATAGACTATGAGACCCAGTGAGCAAGAAGATTGTAAGAAGCAGAGATGTTGTGTTTCTTGAAGATCAGTTCGGTGAAGATTCTGATAAAGGCGAGAGTTCTAGTTCCTATGCAGAGATCCTAGTTAGACTGGAAGTTCACCCTTCCCCAGTAAGTTTGGATTACGGGGGAGAAGTGCCACAAGATAGTGGCGATATTGCTAATGAAAATCATACTCCGATAGATGATGGTGTTGAGCCAGTTGATCAAAGATCACCTCCACCATTGATTGAACCTGTTTTGAGAAAATCGATGCGAGAACGGCAACCAAATAAAAGATACAGTGACAATGAGTATCTTATGCTTACAGATTGAGGAGAACCTGGAAGCTACTCGGAGGCTATTGTGCATGAAAATAATAAAGAGTGGTTAAAAGCCATCAAAGAAGAGATGCAATCCTTGCATGAGAACCACACTTATGAGTTGGTTAGACTACCAACAGGTAAAAGGGCACTCAAAAACAGGTGGCTCTACAGGTTAAAAATTACAGAAAATAGCTCACAACCAAGGTACAAAGCAAGACTGGTTGTGAAAGGATTTGCTCAGAAGAAATGAGTTGATTTTGAAGAGATATTTTCTCCTGTTGTGAAGATGAGTTCTATCAGAGTTGTTCTAGGTCTTGCTGCCCGTCTGAATTTAGAGATAGAACAACTTGATGTTAAAACGACATTCCTTCATGGAGATTTAGAGGAGGAAATTTATATGGAGCAACCAGAAGGTTTCGAAGTTAAAGGAAAACAGAACCTGGTTTGCAAACTGAAAAGGAGCTTGTATGGATTAAAACAAGCACCTAGGCAATGGTACAAGAAGTTTGACTCGTTCATGATGGGTCAAGGGTACACCAGAACATCGTCTGATCACTGCGTATTTGTGAAAAGGTATTCTGATGAGGATTTTATTATCCTTCTGCTGTATGTGGATGACATGTTGATTGTTGGTCATGATAACAGCAAAATTGAGAAACTTAAAGGAGAATTGAGTTCCTCATTTGCTATGAAAGACCTTGGGCCGGCGAAACAGATACTTGGCATGAAGATAATCCGAGAACGGAAGAATGAGAAATTGTGGCTATCTCAAGAGCAATATATCGATACAGTTCTTAAGAAATTCAACATGAGTCAAGCTAAGGCTGTTTCTTCTCCTCTTGCACGACATTTCAAGCTTAGTGCTAAGCAGTGTCCTACAGAAGAGAAAGAAAAGAAAGAGATGAGCACAGTTCCATATGCATCTGCAGTTGGCAGTTTGATGTATGCCATGGTTTGTACGAGGCCGGATATAGCTCATGCAGTTGGAGTAGTGAGTCGTTTTCTCGCTAATCCTGGCAAGGAACATTGGGATGCAGTGAAATGGATCCTCCGATACTTAAGAGGCAGTTCTAAAGTATGTCTATGTTTTGGTATTGGAGAGCCGATTTTGGTTGGATTTGCAGATTCAGATTTGGCAGGCGACATTGATTCCAGCAAGTCCACTTCAGGGTTCTTGATGAGTTTTGCAGGGGGAGCCGTGTCTTGGCAATCCAAATTGCAAAAGTGTGTTGCTTTGTCAACTACAGAAGCCGAGTATATTGCCATCACAGAAGCTTGCAAAGAAGCTTTGTGGATGAAGAAGTTTTTAGAGGAGCTTGGCCTAGAACAAGAGAAGTTGATTGTCTACAGTGACAGTCAGAGTGCAATCCACCTTTCGAAAAATTCGACATTTCATTCGAGATCCAAGCACATTGATGTCAGGTATCATTGGATTCGTGATGTACTTGAGAGTAAACAGCTGAGCTTAGAGAAAATTCATACATCTGAGAATACAGCAGACATGTTTACGAAATCCTTGTCTAAGGAGAAACTTGAAGCTTGTAGGCAAGGAGCGGGCTTACGAGAGCCCACAAAATGACTTGACGGGGGAGAATTGTTGGGTCAAGCCTATTTTGTGGGCTTGACCACTTAAGCCCATTAGGGCATCTTAACCTAATTAAAAGGAAGGGGCTGCTAGGTTAAGAGTGAGAAAGAGTAGCCTTGAAAAAAAGAGAGAGAGAAGAGAGAAATAGAAGAGGGGTTCGGATTTTTCTGCGTTAGAAAAATCGATTTCCGTTTTCTCTTTATTCAACCGTTGGATCGGCTTGAAATTTTGACAGTAGCTTCGTGACACACAGAGGTACGTGCTGAACGGTGCAGATTGTATTTTGTGCTTTCTAAGACTGTCTGTTGGGGTAAAAACGGGACTGCCGTTTTTATCGTCGTTTATCTTCTATCTCTTTATTTGTTGAATCAAAGATTGTTGTTTGATCTTGATGAGTTATTGTAATCCTCTAGTTTGATGATCTAGAGAGAACTTGGTGTACCCATTATTTAACATAGTGGATGTTTGATTCGGTGGCTCCTCGCCCGTGGTTTTTACCTTCGATTTGGAGGGTTTTCCACGTTAAAATATCGGTGTCTCGTTTTTATTTATTGCTTGATTATTTGCTTGGATTTCATTAATATTGCTGGCTTGGATTTGGTAATCTCATTTAGCACACAAGAACTTGGATAATTATTTTTCAGGTTAATTATCCGATCGTTTCCCAACAATTAATTGCCTAAACCATGAGGTGTTAATTTGGTTGATGGTATTGAGGTAGTGGTTGATAAAACCATATTTTAAAGGCAATTTTTATTTTAAGCTTTGATTTATTAATCACCTCATAATTCGAGGGTAAATTTAATAAGTGTCAATAATTCTATAGAAAAAAATAATAATAATGTCGCATTAGTAAATGACTATTTTGCAAGAGATGAAATAGTCATTTCTAACCTAATTGTATTGTGTGAATTTGTAATTATAATGAAGATTTAAATACATAAAAATAGACATTTGGAAAAGTCAAAGAAATCAATGTCTCCTCAAGTGTCAAATTATGAACTAGTTTAATGAAAGTTGAGGTGAGACCCAATCTTTATAATTCTAACTAAGGGCCCCATAATGAATATTCCATTTTTGGTTATTTGTTCTTTTCTTTGGGTATTTTTCATTTTAATTTCTTAAACGTGAGATTAATTGGTGCAATTTATTTCTTGTGAAAATTGAATTTCTTAAATAATCAAATCAAATTATAGATATTTATAATTTCTAAGGAAATTTCACCTGTAAAAATTGAATTTCTTAAAGAATCAAATTAAATCGTCCATTCAATTATCAAGAAAAATGATGCTATCACTAAATTAATATCGTCCTTACATCAAACATTTCTCATCAAATGCATCACCTGATCTCTCTACGTTGAGAATTCGAGATCTTTTGACTATAAAACTATAAATAAATTTAATTTAATCAATAAACACCTGACCGATCAAGAAGATCTAGTATAAGACAATTGTGTAATTTCTTTACTTGATGACTTCAATTGTAGGTCTTCATTCCAACTCGAGGGTCCGATTGCAAATAGGAGGGCACAAAACTAATTCATTTCTAGGCTAAGGGTGGTCTTAACATATCTCTAAGAAGCATACTAATTTATCAACTAGTCTATCACATATTATGCATTCGAAGTATGTTAATTTAGAATGAATTCTTTGAGATTAGAATTAAGGCAATACAACATTATAAACTTTATGTCGAGACACGTATAATTTTCTTTTTGGGTTTTTAGCTCAAAATATGTCGTATTAGTCGAAGATGTGTTACATATATATAATGTTTCTCAACACCACATTTTTCAATATGAAGTATTATTCACGTTACTTAGTTTGGGCCACAACAAGCCTTATAATTACAAGTCACCTCAGTTGCTCTAGCTAAAGACGTGTGACATCTTTGTCGGTCTTATTTTGACATGACTCTATTACAATTCAAATTAGACCAAATATTATAATATTATCTATTTTAGAGTCGAGGGTACAGAATTTTGAAATGGAACTTTAGCCCGTAATAAATTGTCCTAGTTGGAAATGCAACGTGTATGAAGTATTCATCGTGGTATTGTCTAGTTTCAAAGCAATTCCAAAAAGGGTTACAAATAACAATAGTTAATGAGGACAAATATAATATTTCATAGCTAAACTCCGACATCTTAACCTTTTTATGTCATGTTATCGACTGAATGATAAAATTAAAACAATAGTCACAACCCGAGAAATAAACACATGCTCTAAAGAATTAACGTTGTTTGAACGATAAGTCCAACATCAAATAAAATAGACTAGAAATCTATAGATGACATGTACAGAATAACAATAATACGATTAGAATAACAATAGTATGATCAAAATGAAAAAAACCTAGACGAAAAAGACATTTAGAAAACCATATATCTGCAAGCCCGAATTTGACGCATACAATATCGCTTCTTTGCTTCCTTTCTCCATCTCTAGATTTCTCTCAAAGCCCTTATCACGAATATAGACTTTAAATTGTATGGAAAAGTAATAACTTCACCTCTAGTTATATGAAATATGAATGCCTCCAATCATACCTCTTAATCATCATTACTCTGATCCCAAAGGCCAATTTAATATGATCGAAATCTTATGACATTATCCATGTTAATGTATAGAGTGTGAAGACTTTCTCTTAGCACTCTAATTTTTTCAGGTAACATTGTCAAAGACGAGCATAATAAGTATTAGACTTCAACGTGACTAAGTTCTATTTAGGCCATCAATGATATGCTCACGCGGGGAACCCCAACTAGAATTTTTTAATAAATTTTCTTAAGATAACCTCACGAAACTCGCGATTATATTCAATATTATACTAAAACCATCTTCTACAAGTGTTTTTCCTCTTAAATACGATGTTTTGTATAATGTATTTTTTTCGGCTATCGTTCTGTTTCTAACAATAACATTGCGTTGGGTTGATGGAACCATATTAAGAGATTGCAAATGTGAACCAAAAATTAACATTATACAAATGGAGAATACTAGGTATTTAATTTGACAAATCAAAGGAAAATAAAGAATAAAGAATAATCCAAGATTAGACATCAAATTAAGAGATGGGACAGTTTAACAATCATATACTAAGATGTTTGGAATATTAAAAGTTGTAAACTACAAACCTTCAATCTTACCTACCTAAGCATACAGAGTTCTTGGCGGGTTTCTCACTCTTCCCTAAACATTCCGGCATTAATGTCTCGCCCCCCTCGTCCGCTACAGAAAGCCAAGATTGTTAGAGAGATTGATAGGTCAATCCCAACCACTCATTCTCTCAATCATAACTCTCTTTCTCTCTCTACGTTACCCTCTCTCTTCTTCTCTCTGCTCAACTCTCTCCTGTTCTCGCTCTACATTACCCTTATTCTCTCTCCACTTAACTCTCTCTTTGTTCCTCTACACAACCCTTATTCTTACTATACATTGGTCTCTTTGTCTCTCTACTTGACTCTCTCTTTATCTCTCTACATCACCCTTTATTCTCTCTACTCAACTCTCTATTGATCTCTCTACGTGGCCGATTAACCTTCTTTCTACTAAACTCTCTCTTTCTCTCTCTACGTTATCATTATTCTTCTCTCTACTTAATTCTCTCTTTCCCCCCTTGTGTCTACATGCTCTCTAAACCATAATAAGTCATGATCCAACTTTCCCATGAATCAGAGAGTGTTGTTCGCTAATGGAAGAAAACCCACTAACCCGTCCCTACTTCTTCCCCCACTTCGCCAATCTTTTCCAACCAGACCAGTCCCATCTTCACCCTAGGGGGTTTTGTACACACTCTCTCTTTCTCTCTCTATCTCTTTGTGTCTTTGTCTTTCTAGTTTCATACCCTGCTATTATGAGTTATTGATCGACGAAATCTTGGTTTTGTTAAAAACCTGATCTGGTTTCTACACACACCTTCTGCGAATTTCCTTTCACTAAGAAAAATGTCTCTGGACTCGATGGTCGCCGAACGTGTTGGTTATGTCGACTGCAACTTCTGCAACACTGTTTTGGCGGTACAACCCCCGTCTCTTTCTCTCTCTACTTCTCTTTTCTCTCTCTCTTTGTGCGTCTTTCTGAGTTTTCTTTGTGCCATAACTTTTCTAGGCT
>QAOC01008984.1:0-12992 GCA_003255005.1 Begonia fuchsioides | reverse complement strand
GTAATACAGTCCCCGGAATTGAAAAACTCAGACAAATCAACACGATTGAATAACTCATGAATCGATAGGTTACAGATGGAATTTGGTTAGAAAACACGCTTGGAATAATGGACTTGCATTGAAAATCAGATAAAATTTTTTGTTGACATTCTAAATCAAGGTACAAATTAGAATCAAACAAGGGCCCTACATTAGGTTCATCCGGAATCGAAACGGAGGTAACCTTGCATTTTTTGGACAATTTGCACTTTTTTGTACGCGAGGTCGATGTCATTTCAAACTTGTCGAATACGTAAAATGAAGGAGGAGAGGTGATATTTACCTCTACACTTGACGATTCGGCACAGACGAGAGCAAGAACACGAAGTAATTGGAGTGAGGCATCAAAAGTCGTCGAAAACCGTCGAAAAAATGTGATTTTAGGGCACCGGTTTGAGATTTAATGGGGCACGCGGTCGACATTTAGTGCAAATGCGGTCGATACCTTGAACTGGTGGTCCGCAGTGGTCGACACATGAAACACTCTGGATTAATCTGCGGTCGACACCTTCACATGCGGTCGACACCATAAAACGCTATGTCTTAATCTGCGGTCGCTACCTTTATATGCGGTCGACACCATAAAATGTTCTGGATCGAGCTGCGGTTGACACTTTCAACTCGGTCGACAACTTCAAACGCTCTAGAATGAGCTGCGGTCGACACATGAATGTGCGGTCGACACCATAAAACGCTTTGGATTGAGCTGCGTCGACACCTTAGTATGCGGTCGACACCATAAAATACTCTGGATTGATCTACGGTCGACACCTTGTTATGCGGTCGACTCCTCAAACATTTTGGCGATGATGCGGTCGGCACCTTCGTATATATGCGGTCGACACTTACTCTTATTTCAGGAAAATGACCTACCGAAAGAAAAATGGAAAGTTGCTTACATTAGCATTGTTGACATTTGCATCACTACACCTTATGTACAACGTTTATAGGAAAATGACCCATCTAAGCTTCATCTGCAATCTTGAGGTACCCTCGGGTAAGGGCCTGATGTGCAACCGGAGCACACCATGGATCTAGCCCCGACGAACCCGACGAGCCCGGATGATTTTACTAACTTAGTTACTCGTTTTGCAGGTAACTTAACCTCGGAAAGTCCTTCCGAATATGATCAGGAACGACCCAAGCATTCCATCACTTGGTGTTCGGCCATTCCCGGCCCCGAAGCGTCCACCGGCCCACCTACCGACCACCCCTCGACGACCAGCGGACTAAAGGCCGTCGACGTGGCCGAGATTCTAGTGGCCGACGTAAGAGAACGCATGGTCTGACCCTCTTGAATCCCGTGTTTCTCCCACGAGAACCAACTCATCGGCCCACCCAATGCCGAGCTCGGCCACATTAGTTTGTTTCAACAAATAAAGACTTAGAGAAGGAAGGCAAGGAAGCCCAAAGAAGAAGAGCGCGCAGTCCACCGAAGGAAGCCCACCGTAGCCGCACCATGGTCAAGCCTCGGTCAAGTCACGGTCAACCTTCGGTCAACTGGGAGACCTTGACCAAAGCTCATCGGCAACTTGACTTCAAATATCAAGAAACCCGATTATTTGGTCAAGAAAATGACAAGTTTTGGATTAGCACACGCGGATTATTCGGTGTCCGAAGCATGGACACTCGCGACGCCTACATAAAGACATCCACGGTCAACCGAGGCTTTGCAGCCGAATTGGTCGTGCCAATGTCTGCATTCGGACAACAAATGATGGTCAAAGAAACCCTTTTCAAAATGGCATGGACAAATCCCGTGATGTTCGAAGAAGAGTTCAGCCGATCAACATTTGAATATGCCCGCGCGCGCCCGAAGATAACTCATTGAACCACCAGCAAATAATCCGAGATTTTCAATCAAAAGAGACCAAGTTCAGAATGTCGAGATTCATGGATTAGCGTTCAGCAACAGCAACAGCATTTCAATCCCATGAAGTCCGAGATAAGGTCAACTTTGGTCGTGATTTTGAACAAGCCGCGCGCGCTCCCTGACCATCAGCAACCGTCGGAGATCTTCTTTTCAAATATGGTCCGCGCGCGCATGTATCTGGATGTCATTAAGCCATCTGGGAGCTGTGTTTGAATTTGGCCTGAGCAAATCCCGAAGTGCACGGGAAACGGTCAACCCCGGTCAACGATTTGAATGAGCCGTGCGCGCCCACGAGTCATCATCGGCCATCCAATGATTTAAATTCAAATGAAACCGCGCACGCCTCTTCTCAAGTAAACTAAAGGTCAAAAAAGATCTTCAATTCAAAATGGCACGAGTGAATCTCCCGATGTCCGAAGCATTATCCACTCGGTCACCATTTTGAACAAGCCCGCGTGCACTTACGAACCATTGCCAACCAACCGAGGAGCCACACCACGTGCTACTGAATTCTGACCACCGAGAGAATTTTAAAGACTTCTTATCTAATTTGGCCCGAGCCAACCTTCACATGTTCAGACCTAGCCCACCCGGTGCCAGCTCTCGGTCAACGTAGGGTCATCCTCGGTCAAGCTTCAAATTCAGCCGCGCAAAACCTTAGCGGATCGAGCCTTCAACAGAAGGGGAGCGTTCTTGGTCAACTCCAAGTCCATGAAGATCTCTTCCAAGCCAATCTCGAATGTGCATGCAATCCAAGGGTTGAAAGCTCTTCCCTCTTGTTTTATTTTCATTCATTAAATGATGTATCGACCTTCACTTTTAATAGAATTTTGCTTTGCACCTTCATACCCTTTTGGTTGAAGCTCTTTCCGACGGTTTCTTCTCCGGTGAGTCATATCCGGCCAAACTCCGTCGACCCTTGAGTTCCCGATCGGTGAGTCACATCCGAGAGCATCCAAGGTCTACCGATTCCAACACTTTGATTGCTCAAGTGTTTGAATCGTCCGACCACATCCTTCTTAAAATTCCATCCCATCTCCCAAGCCTTCAAAATTCCTCCACCGCCGATTCCGGTCCACATCTCTTCACCCTAGCCATTCCTCTTTTCATCCTAGCCATCTCCATAAATTTCCCTCTGATCCCCTACATTTTCATCCCATTACACTTCCGCACCCCAATTCCTAAATTCGCCCGAACCCGTTTTCCGACCACCGTGCACGGTACCTTACCCAGGTCACGTGTGCGCACATTTCCAACCACGGTGCGCCGCTCACACTTGGATGGCACATAAGGGCCCTCCTCACCTAAGCCTCACGAGCGGTTCTGGGGCGTGCGCCCTTTGGACTGATGTGCCGTCCGGGGTGGTTGGCGCACCGTGGGTCGGATTTGTGCTCTCACGGGGCTCAGATGAGGGTGAGTGCGGCGCACGGGAAAAAAGGGGCTCGGGCGAAATGGAATTTTGAGGTGCGGAAGTGTAATGAGATGGAAATGATGGTGTTTAGAAGGTAAATTATGGGAATGGCTCGATGAAGTGGAAAGATGGCTCAGTTATATATGAGGGTGGCTCGGAGGGGAAGATATGGACCAGAATCGGCTTGTGGAGGGGGTTGATAGCTCGGGGATGGAAATGGGTTTTCAGGAAGGTTGAGATGAAGGGAAAGGTCGGATAATCTGAACACTTGAGCAATCAAAGTGTTCGGATTAGTAGACCTCGGTAGTGTTCGGATTTGACTAACCGATCACACTCTCGAGGGTTGACGCACTCGGCCGGATATTACTCACCGGGGGGGAAACGTCGGAAAGAGCTTCAACCGTTGGAAAGAAGGTGCTAAGCACAAATTTTATTCAATTTCTCTCTGCCTTTCCAATAAAGGCCGATACACTTAAATAAACTTAAAAATAAAAAACTAAAAATAAAATGAGAAAGAATTAAACTAAACCCTTGGATCGGACGGACGTCTTGGATTAGTTTCGGGAAGATCTTCGGTTGACTTTAGGCTTGATCCATTAAGATATGCTCGGCTAAGTTTGAACGGGGACCGAGGTTGACTGGGGAAGATCTTCGGTTGACCGATGGGTGCGTGCGTGGTTGGCCGAGCTCCGGGCATCACGGGATTTGATACGTGCCAATTTGAAATAGAGGGTCCCGATGCCTTCCTCTTCAGCTAAAAGTCCGAACCAATATAGATATGCACGGCTGAATTTGAATGGAGACTATAGTTGACCGAGGAAGACCTTCGGCTGACCGAGGGGTGCGCGCGCGGCTGACTGGGTTAGGAGATTCACGGCTGAATTTGGACGCGGATCTTTTTGTTTCTGCTGTTGGCTCGGAGGGCGCTCGGTTGATTCAAAAATGCCGCTCGTAGTTGACCATATCTCAGATATCACGGGATTCGAGCGGGCCAATTTGAATTCAAACTCTCGGATGAACCTGGCCAGACCGAGTGAGGAGATTCACAGCTGAATTTGGACGCGGATCTTTCTGTTTCTGCCAATGGCTCGGAGGGCGCTCAGTTGATTAAAAAAATGCCGACTCGGAGTTGACCATATCCCGGACATTGAGAGATCCACGTGTGCCATTTTGAAATGTTGTTGGCCGACGATCCTCTTATGATTCTGGCAGCTCGGGCGCAGATTCTTTGGATGAAAATCCCCGAGGTTCCGTCGGTGGCTCGATGAACGACGTATGGCGCGCGCGGGCGCTTTTCAAAGTGTGACCGGCTGAACTTCTCTTCGGACATCAAGGGACATCAAGGGATATGTCTGCCGGTGGCTCGATGTTCGGCGTATGACCGAAGGTGGACCGTGGCTTGACCATGGTTCGGCCTCGGCGGTCCTTCGTGGGCCTTGTGCGTCTTCTTCTTTGGGCTGCTTCTCTTCCTTCTCGAACAATTATTTGATAATAAAAATAAATAAAAACAAATGTGACCGAAAGTTGGCTCATGGGTGAACATTCGATCCATGAGAATTTGATCGGGCACTCTCCCATGTTGGTCACTTATTTCATAGGGCCGAAATCCTAGAGGTCTTCGGCAAGGCTGACGACCGAGTCTCCTCTGGTCGTCGGGTCGTGGTCGTGGGGCTAGGCGCCGGGTGTGTCATGGCTCGGAGCCCCGGGCGTGTCACGGTCGGGAGTTCTGGGTGCGCCGCAGTCTAGCGCACTGGGTACGTCGTGTCCGGACATGCTCGGCCGCCCACCAAGCAAAGTTCTTGACCTCTCTCGATTTTCCTCAGACATTGTTTTTGAGGTTAAGCTTCCTGCAAAATGAGCACACAAGCTATTGAAATTGGGCGTGCTCATCGGGGCTAGTTCCATGATGTGCTCTCGTTGCACATCATCCTCCCAACTTGAGGATTTGTCCTCAAATCTGTCTTTTCTTCATTTACCTCTCCCGGTTGGAGGTTAATATATTGCTCATCCTTCCGAAAGGGTGGTGATTTTTCGGGAGGTTTCCTTGGGAACTTTTTCCGAAATTTGTCAATGAAAAATCCATGCTTTCGGTGAAGTATCTTGACAATGCGCTTCTTTGGTCCGAGTGTAAGTAACCACTCTCTTCGGCTTACTAAAAATGGCACCTTTGCTGGATTTGTTTTGTAAGGAGGTCCATGCGGTAAGGTGGATCCCGAATAAAAAATAGTGTGGTGTTCAACTCCTCGGAAAAGTGGTAATTCGTCGGGTAGTTTCTTCGGGAACCCGACTTTGTCATGATCGAGAGGAGGTTGAACACTCTCCGGAATCGGAACTTCATCATCATAATCATGCTCCTCGGCCGAGAGCGTGATAACGGGTTCACCTTGGTCAATGGTGTCGGCCAATTCTTTTTGTTCCTTAATCATCGCCAATTGGGCCAAGACTTCTTTCTTTTCGGCCTCCTCCTTGGCCACTTGCTCCGGTGTCATCGGAACTAGAATAATGTTGCGGTTGTCCATCTTCAAGGAGTACCGGTTAGTGAAGCCATCATGCGTCACATGGCGGTCAAATTGCCATGGTCGGCCGAGCAGCAAATGAGCGGCGCTCATCAGCACCACGTCACATAGAACCATGTCGTTGTAGCTGCCGATCGTGAACTCAACTCGGGCTTGTTTGGTGACCCATACATCTTCCGAATCGGTAATCCACCCGAGTTTGTATGGCGTCGGGTGTTCGGTGGTCCGTAGCGCCAATTTTTCGACCATATCATTGGAAGCCATGTTAGTGCAACTTCCACCATCAATAATCAAGGAACAAACTTTTTCCTTGATTAAACATCGGCTGTGACAAAGATGTTCACGTTGTTGGTCCGCTTGATGAGGTTGATTCAATAAGGCTGGCCGGATCATCAAGAGCCTTGACCTCTCCCGATTTTCCTCGGACATTGTTTCCGAGGTTAAGCTTCCTGCAAAATGAGCACACAAATTATTGAAATTGGGCGTGCTCATCGGGGCTAGTTCCATGATGTGCTCTCGTTGCACATCATGGACCATGCTCGAGCTATGGCTATTATGTGGCATGGGTAGCGGGAACTCCTCCAATGCTCATGCACACAGTGCAGCCACGCCCTCCAATGGATGGCTATGTGTACAACGTTGGGGCCAGTAAAGTCAAGATCATTCCAAAGTCTAATGAGAGCCATGGGACTGTGTATCAACACTAAGAGATCCATAGAAAAAAAAAATACCATGCCAAAATCGATATAAAAAGAATGGGACTAACATATCAGTACCCCATTTATCCACTTGGGTATGAAATTCTCATTCTTTCATAGAGAAGGCTGAATATTTAATGAGAATGTAATATGCTTGGGTATTTTATGGTTTCATTCTTACTGAGAAGTGGGATGAAGAGAAGTGCACTTTAAGCTTCAAGAGAAAGACATGCATCTGAAGAGGAAGGGACTGATGAACAGATCCACTTCATCCAGAACAACTTTGGCAAATGCCATCAAGGAAAGAAAATTCAAGAAAAATATTTAAATATAAGATAGCACAAATATAGAGAAGGGCTCCAATGCAGGGCACCACAAGGTTATTGGATTTCGTGTTTTATGACCTAAACCGATTTGGTCGGTTCAGCTTTTGCGTTTAATTTCTCATCCCCTCCCAAACGGAAACCAAACAAGACCATATCTTAATATCAATCAAACCTTCCCTTTTTATTGCCCGCTGCAAGGACACACTCTCTCTCCTCAGCTTTCTCTCTGGCGAGGAACAACATACTCCAGAAGAACCCCCCCTCCCTTCCTTCACGGCTTCACCACACCCAAACTACAAGTCTGGAGCACTGAAATCCTATCCATATGAGTCTTGAGCTGGTGGATTATAGTTAAGATATTGCCTGAAGAAGAAGAAGCTGAAGACCGAGAACAATTGGAGGGAAAAGAAGAAGACAAGGGAGTTTTTATCTTTTCTTGATTCGGTGACGAAAGCCTTGCTCGTATGAACCCTCGCAGGTTTATGTTTTCTCTGGCCTATGAATACCTTCTTTTTTTTCTTATGGAGATTTTCGTTTTCCTTCTTTAAGTTTTGATTAGTTGATTGACGGTTCATTCCACGAGATTCTAGTTATTACCTTAGCTTGAGCTGGCTCGCCTCCTTATCTTGAGCCCTCTCACTCACATGTCATTTAGTTATTTCCCCCAAAGAAAGTTTAGTTCATCATAGCAGTAGAAATGAACATAGTTTTAAACTGCATCAATTTGAAAATACTAAAAAAAAGGAGCAATTAAACTCATGTCTAACTTGAATGTTGCACTATATTCTGAAAACCTTTGAGAAATCAGCTCATAAGTAGGTTTCGTAATGCCCATTACTTTTACTTGATTTGATCTTCCCCTTATGCTTTAGTAGGAAGAGATTCACTAAGATCATGCTTGGTAGGTTGCTACATTAAAAAGCTTTTCCCACTAACATTAGATAGAAACCTACAAAATAAAAACTTACAAAATAGCTAGGAAGCTCTCGTGTATGGCTTGCATAGTGTCGGGTCTTAGGCACATCATATTCTGTATTGAAAAAATTTATCTTAAAATCTAATGCTTGTATATTGAAAGTTGTTGAAATTCCATAGTCCACTGAAATTTCAATCTCGTATGCATTCTTGTTGATGCTTTTCCAAAACTTGTAATAGACTATTGGTGCTTGGAAGCAACTTTGACTTCTCTTTTTGGAACCCCTAAACTCGGCAATCATTGTTGAAAATAAGCTTTCAACTTATGCTTGATTCTCAATTTATGTTTGAGCTTGAAAATTGCGATCATGTGGACCCTGTCGTGCTTGAATGACTTGAGATACTTAAAGTATGCCCATCCGTCAAAATATATAAACATACACTTGCATAATATTTAGAAATTGGCCTTTATAGATTGTTCCTGTATGGATCCCGTGGCACGTCATCCTCCAAGGTTGAATATGGTTTGACTTCAAATCCAAGACGTCACTTAATTGAACATTATCATAATCACCTTCGGATTGTAGCTAAATTTTATCAATATAATAAGCGTCCTTAGTCACAAGACTATTCAACTCAACATGATTAAATGTTATTTTCTTTTCGTATGTTGTCTTTTTTCCAAGTGTGCAAAGCAATTTGTCAAATATAGTTGATGGCTAGTAAGAAAACATCATTATCGTATTCTTTAGTCGATCAACAACATGATTCGGACGAAAGGACTGAGTTTTCATTTTATTTGAGAAGTGAAAAGCTACAAACTTGCCTGAAATTCCACCTACGAATAGGATGGATGAAGTATGCAGCGCATCTGGAAACCAACTCACTCTCAGAAGCCTGAATTCAAATAAGAACACAGTTAACTCAAAACACTCAAATATTACTCATTGGTTGCAAAGAGAAGGAAAACTTGGTAATCAAACTAAAGACGAAATTGCCAAATGGTTGTTTATTATCATTCAGAAGTGTCTTTCAAGGTTAGAGCATGTCCTACATTTATAAGCTAATTGTCTACCTCCAAATATGTAATAGGAGCACTAACTTTGAAAACTAATAAGACTGCACATAAATGTTGCCTTATATAGTAGCCAAACTTAAGGAAAAATCCAAACAACTTAGTAATGATTCCTCAAACTCAATTTTGGGAGATTTGTTTCCCCTTTTAGCTTGCAACTAGGCTGCCAATTTCCTTCTCGTTTATTACTAAAAATATAAAAATAAAATAACTCGACAACATCTAATAAAACTGAAATTAAAAATGTAGATTGCCATAAAGCAATTTCCGATTCTTCACTTCAATTTTTTTCTTGACTGTGTACATATTCCAATTTGAGTAGGTGTAATGGTGTCTCGCTGTCTTCAGTAAGTGCATCATCATCTAATTGTTAATAAAAGGAATCTCCTGTGAAATAAGTAAATAAATTAGATAAACTTCTGGTTCGTTGGAAAGTCATAACACCCCATGGCACATCATCCTACCCGAATTATTTTGGATTTGTCCTCAAATTAAATGTCAGTCTTTCTCCTGATCTTCATCTTCTCCAATGAAGGGTGATAAGTCTTGGACATTAAAAGTCACTTAAACCTATTTTCTCCAGGGATACTCTAACTTATATGCATTGTTGTTGATCCATTCCAAAACCTTAAAGTGCCCATCAGCTCTAGGAAGAAGTTTTGATCACCTTTGCTTTGAATTTTTTTTCTTTTTTAAATGTACCCAAGCTAGATCTCATTTGAAAATAATTTCTTCTCTTCCTCAATTTGCTTGCCTAGCATAAGCTTTATCCTTTCTTGGATAGTCTACTAGTCCAACCTTCTAGTATCCCCATTAATATGTCTTTCATAGGTAATGAAATAATATCCATTTGGGCGCGGGAGTTGAATCCATACACAACTTCAAAAGATCTACCGTTGGAATTCGGTGCCTTCTATTCTCGCCCCCTTCAAAAATTAAGGTATGGTTATTAGAGTTGAAATGGAATTCTCTCACCGCACTTGGTTCGTCGAGGAATCGGCCGAACCCACCATTGATTCACGCAACGCCTAACCTGTGCGCCCGCTTCAGCCACTCACAACAACATGAACGCAGGCTCGTATGAGCACCATCCTTCGTCCACCTGGTGCACCACCGCCCCCTTCCACTTTCCTAGTGCACTCGACTACGGCACTTAGCTCACTGAGTAGGAAAACATGGGTGTGACCCTCTTGCACGAACCTTGGTTCATGTCGCTAAGGACTAAGGTGATCACTTGACCGAGTCGTGCGCGCCTTGGATGCATCAGTTCATCCGCCCCCGCACCCCATGCACCGATTCCATGCACGACCCTTAATAATCTTGTGCGAGCGCCCCAATCACCTATGTACCTGCCTTCCTTGGGGGTCGGCGCACCATGGGTCGGAAGAATGCGCGCACGCGGGGCTTTGATTGGTGGTGCGTGCGGCAAACAAGAAAAACGGGTTGTGCGAATTGTGGAGTTGGGTTGCAGAAGCGTATTGTGGTATAAATAATGGGGATTGGTCGTATGAAAAGTGGAATGGCTCGGGTAAATATGAGAATGGTTCGAGAGGTGGAAATATGGGAAAAATTGGACAAGTGTGGTGAAAGGTTGATCGCTCGGTGGAGTGGGTGGACTCTTTAGAGCTTTTGCCCTTGCCTCTTTTCTTTCGGCCTCATCCTTAGCCACTTGCTCCGGTGTCAATGGAGCCAAAATAATGTTGCGCCCATTCATCTTGAACGAATATTGGTTGGATTGGCCGTGGTGTAAAGCATTTCGGTCGAATTGCCACGGCCGGCCGAGTAGCACATGAGTGGTGCTCATCGGCACTACATTGCACATGACTGTGTCCTTGTAGTGTCTGATCATAAAATCTACCCAGGTTTGCTTTGTGACTCGAACATCCTCTCGGTCGGTAATCCATCGTAGCTTGTATGGTGTCGGGTGCTCGGTCGTGCTTAGCGCAAGCTTCTCGACAAGGTCGTGGGACGCGACGTTGGTGCAACTCCCACCATTGATAATTAACGAGCAAACCTTTCCTTTGATCAAGCATCGGGTATGGAAAATGTTTTCATGTTGATATGTTTCTTGTTGCGGTTGAGTTGAAAGAACCCGTCGGATCATACCTATTATGGGTCAATCCGAGGCGCGACACACATCGTCCTCGGCCGGGGCCGGTTCATCCTAAGCCTCAGTAGTCGGCTCGTCCTCACTCACGACCTCCTCGGTCTCCTCGAGTATGGTCATGACACGGCGATTAGGACATTGTGCGGCTATGTGTCCGCGTCCGAGACACTTGAAACATCGAATTTCTCAGGTCCTTGGCTGATCGCCTACCGAGTCTTGTGGTTTGGCGTCCGAGTCTCGTTTAGGGGCCCACGGCTTAGGTGCCGAGCCCCGATCCTCAATCCTTGGCGCGGACCGGTACGATGTTGGCGCTTTAGGGGTCGGACGTGGAACTATGGTTTTGCTCCACTCTTAGGGCCATTTGAATAAGTGTATCAAACGACTCTAAGGGTTGTAATTCCACTACATCGCCAATGTCACAATGTAACCCTCTTGTAAACCGCGCCATTATTTGCTCTTCGGGTTCGGCCAAATCACACCGAATCCGAAGTGTCTCAAAGTCCGTAAGGTATTCATCCACGGATGAATTACCTTGTCTCAAACCTTGTAATTGCAAAAAGAGTTTTTGACGATAATGATTTGGAACAAACCTCTTTCGCATTAGATCTTTCATGGTCCGCCATGATGTAACTTCACCTTCTCAGTCTCTCCTTCTTTGTGCACGAAGGCTATCCCACCATAAACTAGCATAATCTGTAAGCTCTAAGGATGCTAATTGGACCTTTAATTTCTCTGAATGGTTGTAAAGGTAAAAAATTTTATCGACCTTTTCAACCCAATCGAGAAATTTATCTCCATTGGAGGCGCCATTAAAAGATGGAATATTTAATTTTGGCAACCTCCACTCCTCATCCCGATCCGAGTATTGGTCGGGGAAAAATTCCTCGTCGGACTCGTCCGAGTCATAATGTTGCTCTCGGCGGTGGCCGTGGCCGGGTCCGTGTCTTCGCCTTTGTGGCGGTGTGTGTCGTTACGCGGGTTGCTCACGATTTTGCTCGGCAATATCATCGAGCCTTTGCAGCATAGCATCCATCCTTCGATTAATTGCATCAAGTTTCTCTTGAGTGTCGTGCTCGGGTTCCCGTGGTTCGGAGAACATTGGTTGTTCACTCGTCGTAGCTTGATCACAGGCGGCGTTGTGAACGGCATCACTTCGTGTCATCATGAAAAATCGTCGGGACAAATTTGTGGCGGGTATCAAAATATGATTTTTGCTCTAATACCAAGATGATGTGCCTTCCTTGGGGGTCGGTGCACCGTGGGTCGAAAAAATGCGCGCACGCGGGGCTCGAATTGGTGGTGCGTGCGGCAAATAGGAAAAATGGGTCGTGCGAATTGTGGAGTTGGGTTGCGAAAGCGTATTGTGGTGGAAATAATGGGAATTGGTCGTATGAAAAGTGAAATGGCTCGGGTAAATATGAGAATGGTTCGGGAGGTAGAAATATGGGCAAAATTGGACAAGTGTGGTGAAAGGTTGATCGCTCGGTGGAGTGGGTGGACTCTTTAGAGTTTTTGGGTGTAGATGGATGGACAATTCCGAACACTTGAGCAATCAAAGTGTTCTCCTTGGTAGACCTCGCTCGCACTCGGATATGACTCACCGATCGTACGTGCTAAGGGTTGACGTTTTCGGCCGGATATTATGCACTGGAGAAGTATACGTCCGAGAGAGCTTCAAACCTTTCGGGAAGAAGGTGCAATGCACAATTTTACTCTAAAATTCACTCCACCATTAAAGTGTAAGCTTGGTACACTTAAATACTAAAAATGTAAAAGATAAGAAAGTTTAAGAAAGATAATGTAAGCCTTTAGATGACTTGAACGCCTTGGATTAGCTTTGAGAAGGCTTCGGTTGACTTTGGGGTTGGTTCACTAGGTTTGGCACGGTCGGGTTCGAAGCTTGACCGAGAATGACCGTGGTTGACCATGAGGGTGCGTCGGGTGGGCGAAGCTCCGAGTAAATGAAAGGTTGGCTCAAGCCAATCTGGACCCAGAGCTTCTAAAGTCCTCTCAGAGGTCAATATATTGAAAT
>QAOC01008951.1:213812-225287 GCA_003255005.1 Begonia fuchsioides | reverse complement strand
AGAGGTTCAAAGAGTCTTTAGTCAGGTAATATTTGCTCATTGTCTGCATCGCCTTCTGTCTCAATCGTAGGCTTCGATGGAGGCTGACCAGCTCCGGGGGCTTGCTTCTTCTTTATGCCGCTAACAATGTCATCTATTCTCAGAAGCATGCAAGATGCTTCAATGGCTGTTTTGAAAGTTTGTGCCTTTACATTGTAGGCATCCCAGATCTGATTGCCGATTAGATATAATTGAGAATAATAGAAAGAAGTTGTCACATTTCAGAGCTCAAATCGAACAAAAGAAAGATTAAACTTCACTGAATACCCTGTGAACGTTTAGCGGTAGTTTTACCAAATACTTTGAACCAATTTTTCTAACAACCAATATCTGAGACTGTTCAACTTTTTATACAACATCATTGATTCTAAATGTTTTTAAACCAATTTATATCGCCATCAACCTTCTTCAATTTTAATTCTTTAAAAAATGAATAATTTGCTCAAGTTTGATTGATATGTACACTTTGAAATTAAATTAAAATTTAAAAATTGATAGAGAAACTTTGAAGATAAAAATTGAATTTTCTAAAAGACTTGTTTGGCAAGTGACCAAGGAAGACTATGACAGAAGATTATCAAACAATAAATTAGCGTTAAAATAATTAACGTCAAGGGTGGTGTATGACAAATCGTTTGAGATGTTGGTTGTCAAAAAAAATTGTTCAAAATGTCTGATGGAATTATCCTAAATGTTTAGGGTGCGGTGCTTATTGAAATAAACTAAAAAAAGATCTTCTAAAAGCCGAGGATAAAAGGAAGCATACCTTTTTCTCCTTCATGTCAGCAATTAAACCAGTGTTTCCATCAATACCAACCCAGGCGTTTTCACCGCATGCTGGGTAAAATCAAATCAGTTAATAGAAGAAATCTAAAGTCACAACTGACTTCTACTTCGTGATCGAACCAAAATTAACTATCTATATTAAACTATTTCTACCAATTCAGAAGACTCATCCAACAGTATAACTTAGTGAAAATGAATGTAGCTCCTCTATGCCATTTATCTTACCTTCCCTTGGAGGGCTGTCATAGTTCTAATTACATTCACACCACAATTCTGAGCTAAAGTTCGAGGTATGGCCTCGAAGGCTATGGCAGCAGCTTCGTATGGCCACTGTTGTTTCAAACCAGAAGGAAATATCACATTAATAATCAAAATCAAAACGCATAAGCAATTGTTCTTCTAACTAAAAGCATTTAAGGAAATTCAATACCTTTTCTATGCCTTCAATAGATGAACTCTTTTGTTTCAAACTCGAGGATACAGTCAACTCTGTTGCACCACCTCCAGGAACAAGTTTTGGATTTTTTATTATGTTTCTTGCCACAGACATGGCATCCTGTGAAGATAAGAATGAGAATACAAAAAAGATTGAATAAAAAAACTTAAAATATTACTTCTATCGATCTACCTGCAAATTTCTCTCCACCTCATTCAGAAGGTCCTTACTAGCGCCTCTCAAGAGTACAGTGCAGGCTTTTGGATCTTTGCAATCAACAATGAAAGCAAAGAATTCATCCCCAATCTTTTTAACCTCAAAAAGACCAGCACCAGTACCCACATCAGACTCTTGCAGTTCATCAGGTCTATTCACAATTACTGCTCCACAGGCTTTGGCTATTCTGTTATTGTCTGTCTTCCTCAGTCTCCTAATTGCACTAATTCCAGCCTTGCTAAAATAGTGGCATGCCAAATCACTAAGGCCTTTCTCTGTAATAACCAAATCTGGTTTGAATTTTATGATCTGTGCACAGAGGTTTTCTATGTACTCTTCTTCCATTTTTAACAGGACTCCCCAATCTTCTTCTTTGACCAATTCTGCATTAGTTTGATTTTCACCTTTCTTGTACTCCAGTGGTGAATCAAGAAGAATGATGCGGGGATTAACAATCTTTCTTCTCATTTTACCAGGGGCAACAACATCTTTATTGAACATGACCCCTTTCAGAACCCTTGAATCTTCCAACTGACCACCTGGAACCTTCTCAACTTTAATATATTTTTTTATGTCCACTTCACGCAATCCTTGGCCAAGATCAACCCCAACTATCGTGGTGGCATCAATTGCCAGATCCTGAAAGTGAACCAAGAAATCCATCATATTCTGATAATGCTAGAGTAATGGAGAAAATAGCTTAAATGTATAATATTATGAGTTTCATAGTAACATTCAGCATACACGATATAGACTAAATGATAATGATACTTGAAGAATTTATCATCGGCAGCTAGAAAATAAGAGATTGTTTGATTAAACACTTACTACATGCAGTTGGTTTATAAGAGTTCATTTCGGACAAGCAAATCAATTTACTAGATACATACCTTGAACCACCAACAAATTTACCTGATAGTGTACTTACATCAACAATTAATTAAAATTCATATTATCATGTAAAGGCCTTATTTTTACTTGGTTTCCTTGGCCTCTTGTAGAGTCTAACTACTCACATGGAGTATAAACCCCTAGAACATTAGTTATTCGACACACAAAAGGGATTTGGCCTTGTAGAACAGCTAACTCAAGATCTTTGACTTCCGGAACCAATAGTTCCCCTACTACTCTTTCACTATATGCATGTGAATAAGTTTCTATTAAATTTTAAGTTTCAAGCATCTTGCCAAAAAAGAAATAAAAGTATTCATGTGAGAAAACATAAATAAAATAATGTAGAACACAATTGACACCACGCCAGAATAAATTTAAACCAGCAGCTAAGAAAAACGCCGTGGAACAGCTAAGATAGCCAGAAAATGAGGGGATGGGATTAGAACAATAGTCAAGGTGGTGCATGTTTTATATTTGGTGTATTTGGAATAAGAGTAACAAGGAATATCATGCACGGTTCTTTCTGTGGGGTAGTTTTTATAAACATAATTCTAGATTGGAAACTCATCCATTAGATGTTGTTATTTAATGTACAGAAACAAACATGCTTTCTGCTGCGTATTTCACAGTTATGAAACATTTTGAAAATTCTACTCCAAATGATAATCAATAAAAGAGAATTATGTTGTTTCCAAATGAAGTCAATAAAGCAGCATATTAGAATTCTTACAGCAATCAAATCCCCAAATTGACTGGTGAACTTTGTACCAATGCAGCTCTTAACCAGCCCCAACATTGTAGCACCTACCACAAAATATGGCAAAAAGTATAGAACAATAAGAACCCTACGGAAATTCAATCTTTAGAATGATATTTCTTGCAATTTCAATCCATGAAGTCTGTCCTTGATTTCTTTTTATCAAACAGAAATATTATATGCACTGAAAAATATCGTAAAAGAAACAAAAATTTCAAAGACAAATACGATATACGATATATGCTTTCAGGTGTTTTAACTTCGAAAAGGTTTCAGATCTATCAACAGCGCATGAGTCAAAAATAAATGAAGCACTTTAGCATTGAGCATTTCCAATCCACACATCTAATGTATCAACATTTCTTGCTTAAAAAATTCTACAAATCTCCAAGAATCCTTATAAAACTTATCAAATAATCTCAAACTTTCATGGAAGAATGAGGTTTCCAGGAGAGCAGACTTTTATTTTAGAATCCATAACTTCATAAGTGCATAAAGTAGGTTATAATTACCAAATAATCATTGTCTAAGTTTTTGTAAGCATTCAGCAGTCAACCTGTTTATAGTCAATTTAGAATCAGAGAAAAATCCATAATCTTTTTTGTAATATAAAATGAAATCGACTAACATTAAATGGTGATTAAAGCTAGAGAGGGAAGACTTTCTATTAAAAATACAAAATAAAATAAACTTACGATCCTTCACATCGATAGACATAGCAATTTTGTCAAGCACAGCAATTGCATCCTCCAGAGCCTTATTGTAAGCTACAGCTCAAAAGATTTTGTAATGACATGAGAAACAGATGGTCCAAAATACAGAAAAAGGGCGTTGATATCGCATGTAATACTACCTCGGCAAATGACTGTCGGGTGATAATTCTTGTCAATGAAGGCTTCAGCAACATGGAGCATCTCACCGGCTACATATTTAAATAAAACAAAGCAAATATACAATAGAAGATCAAAGAAACTTGACCTCGTTTTAAAAACTTCAGAATATTTCTCATGCTCCACAGTCCAACAAATAACATTTAAGAGTGAAAAGAATATCAAACGCAAACAGAAACAGCAAGTTTTATTTTTCAGATGAAAACATGTGACCGGTGTAAAAATACAATACACACCAAGAACGATTACAGATGTAGTCCCATCTCCAACTTCTTCATCTTGAGTCCTACTTAGTTCAATCATTGACTGTCAACAATCAGGGACACCAGATAGATGATCAGCAAAAAATCAAATTCATGAAAAACAAAAAAAAAACACGAGGAAGAAGATCGTGCAAAGGAAATTTCACTTTTGCTGCAGGATGAGCAAGATCTAATTCCCTTAAAATAGCATTCCCATCATTAGTAACCACGATTCCTGAGAAAAAAAACGCACATACACATAAGTAGAAAGATATGATGCAAGAGAAATCACAAGGACAGTGAAGATGTCAGAGATGACGAACACGACCACCTCAAAGAAAAGTTAATACATCGATAAAATAAACAGAAACAATAAATTACCTCCAGAAGCATCGAGTAACATCTTTAACATAGATCTAGGACCCAACGTAGTTCGAATAATATCCGCAACCGCCTATCACAATTCGCAGGAAAGAGATCGTACTATGAAACTACTACCATCACCTTCTATGCAAATGAAAAGCAATGGAAAATGCGGAGAGTGTGGTAGAGTGTAACCTTGGAGGCCTGAATGTTGGCGTGATGAACCTTGGTTCCAGACTCCCGTTTTAGCGAGTCTTCTGCGCATTTACCGAAAATACGGCATGTGAGAAAAGAAATGCAGATTTGATCGGAGAAAATAAAACACAGAACAAAGCGAGAGGACTTACTGAGGACGAGAACAGGAGCGTGCATGATGACTTTCCTGTTTCTTCGCTACCAAAAGAAGAAAGCCTAACACAAACTCAGAGAGAGAGAGAGAGAGAGCAGGAGTAGAGAGGAAAGGGAAAGTTGCGGAGGGAGTTTTGAAGTAGGGCAAAAGAGGAAGACGAAGAAGGGCAGATGTTTTCGTAAAACTAGCAACCCATGTTATGACTTTGGAGTTTTGGCACTATTGAATCTCGTAAAGTCTAAAATACCATCATACTAAGATGCAGCCTAAAATAAATGTGAGCGCATTTAGATTTCAAAGGAAACAAAACTTCCAAACAGCTTAGATTCTTATTTTATTTTTTATTTTTTATTTTACAAGTTGACGCATTAAATATAATAAATAATTATTTAAGTTTTAATAAAATAATTATATTTTAATTTGATTAATCAATGTTCGACACGTTAATGTATAGAGGAGTGGGCGGATCCGGTCCAATCCGACGGTCCGATCCAATCCAATCGAATTCGGTCGGATCGGACTAGGTATTCGATAGAGGAGTTTTTCATTTGATCCGACTTTCGGATCGTTATCGGATCGGATTGGCTATCGGATTCGAAGCCAAATCCGATAGTCAATCTGAAAATCAGATTGCTTAATTCAAATCGGCCGAAAGTCAAAAGTCGAAACCCTAAATCATTCAGCATCTCCGACTCCGATTTTGGAATCCGAAAATCACTCGTCCCAATTTCTCGACTCCGCTACTCCGACGACGAAGCCGAGCCGCCACACCGAACTTCTGCTCCTAGACTTCGAGTCTCCGACAATAGCCGCGAGAACAGAAACGAAGATATAAATAGGTATGGAGATTTGATTTTGGATTTGTAAATTATTTTTGTAATTGTAATTGTAAATAAGTGGATTCGTTAAAAATGAAGACGAATAGAGGAGGAATCGACGGAGGAGCCGGCCGGTCGTCGGTACCCTCATCGGATCGCGTCGCAAATTAAAAGTTTTTACAATTTCGGAAAATTTCTGAATTACAGGTTTTTAAAAATCCGATCTGATTTCTTTAATCAGATTCGGAATCGGATTGGATCAAAATTGTTGATCTGATTGTTATCAGATTAGATTGAATTTGCCTCAATCTGATCTGAGAACACCATATGCCCACCCCTAAATGTATATACTAAAAATTAATTTAATTTTACTTTTCTTTAAATTATTCTAGTAAGATATGCTAGTTGTTGAAAAAACGATGGAGCTCATACTGTTTTGTTTTTTACTTTATTTAAATATATTAATTGACACAAGGTAATTTTAAATAGTATAAACTTTTAATTATAAAAATATTAAAGTTTTTCAAAGGAAACATTGCATTTCAATTCTTTTAACTAACACCTCAACTTATGGGTGTCTTTCTAATTAGCAAATTCTACTTCAAAATTTATTTTTAATTTTGCAGATTTTTTTATTAACAAAAGAATTTTAAATAATTTTTTTTTCATTTTTCTCATTTAAAAAATTATAATAAATCTGACAATGCTTCAAAATTAACGAAACTTTTGATACCATTGTACATGTGTAATAAAAACTTCAAGACATTCAAATAATATTTGCCTAAAAAATTAAATATAAACAATTATTTTTTAATAAAAATTTGACCTAATACCAGCTGAATCCGATTTGGCGCCACCGACACGCGACCTTCTGCATGTAGATGATTTTGTGCGACAAGTCACACGGTCCTCAAGAATTTTCAAAATTCAATGGTCGGTTCGTCAAAAATCTGATAATTCAATATCAAATTTGATTTTTACCCTAAAAAATAATATGATGAAGAAACTAATCAAACCAAGCCTCATTTGACATCCCTTGAGCTAACTCTAATAAAATGACTTTCATACTTCCAAAATCTTGAGTAAGAACGATATTATGTACACAAGGTAATCGACAATAATGCTTGAGATAATCCATTGATTCCTCCTCGACAAAACACGGGTACCATTTGATTGATCTCGCAAAAAAATACTCGTCAACAAACAACTCGTTCTACCATAATCTCTCTAAATCATCATCGATTCCAATTTCTTCTTACTCCTACGACAAGTTTTGCACATAAAACAAAATCTAAAGGCTCCCATAGGTAAGAGCTGGTGGACACTATGCTAAGGATTTAAGCAAAGTTCTTAAGCTCTTGACCAAAATTCAAATCAAAGCTGAAAGCCCTAAGCTCTAAGTTCTAAGCTTAAAACCCTAAATCTTATGTCCCAAGCTTAGAGCCCTAAACCTTAAACACGAAGCTTAAAGTCTTAAACCTAAAGTCCTAAATGAGAACTTAATACAAAACTTACGAAATTATCAATATGGCATCTAAGGTTTATGACCTTGAATTATGGCTAGTTATTTTTTGCATTTTTCATTTGTTATTTTAAATCTCCTTCGTTTTTCTTCTAGTTCACGTTCAAATGTAAGGAACTGTCGTTTGTGATTCTGATCCACAAAAAAGAATGGAGATTGCGGTCCGCGCTCTTGTAAATGTGAAGGGCAATAAATGAGATTGATAATAACGAATTCAAAAACAAGAAGGGACCATCCATGTTGTTTTCCACGATCATTCAATCTATGCATGATAATTGAAAGACGTGCAAGAAAACTAAGAAATACAGATCTCCCTAGATAGAGAGACAAAGAGGAGAGAGAGATAGAGTCAAAGAGAGAGAGAGAGGATTCCAATTATTTGGCTTTACATTTCAAAATTTGAAATGACCAAAAAGAGAGAGAAAAGAGAGAGAATGTGCATTGACACTTCTTTGTACATGAGTTTAGACTAACAGTCGAGCAAGCCATCGAGTTAGCCTCGGATTGCTATAGTATCGAGCCGAGCCAAACTTAGAGTTCAAAAGGCTACTAAATCAAAATACTAACACTAAAAAGAATTAACTTGATAAATAAAAGCATAAAATATATGTCAAAAATTATTTTTTTTGGGACGGTATATTAGAACCATAATCCTTTTCGACCCTACAATGATTAAAATTATTACCGTACACCTCGGGTAAAAAACCTTCTTAATCTCACTAAAAAGAATTAACTTGACAAATAAAAGAGTTAAATATATGTCAAATTTTAATTTTTTGGAAAAAAAAGATTCGGGTGCAAACAAAGTCACTAATAAAATTCAAATTGCCATTGAATTTTGATACTATAGATTAGAACCCTAATCCGATTCGACAACACAATGATTAAAATTACTACCGCATACCTCGGGTTAGAAAGCTACTAAATCTTGACAATCAAAGTAGTATAATTACATTAAATTACGTATTCATTAGGAGGTATAAGAATACTATAAATAGGAAAGAATTCATTTATTAAAAAAAATAATAAAATAGTAGTAAATATAATAAATTACTTTTTCAAAATAATTTGGACCACAACATTATTGAAAGACCTCCGCATATGTACCATGTTTTAAACATCCTCGTTTTAAATTATTTATTACTCAATTTCATAAAACCATTTTTAATTTAAAAGTGATCTTCCTTCTAGTGCAAATACTAATTACAAAGTCTATTAAAGTTAGAATTAGAAGTGACCAATTCATCCAATTAAGATTAAACGGGACGATGGTTTGATGACGCATTTAAACCTTCTTATGTTTGAACGATGGGATTCGCCGAAATGAGAAGGACGTGTGTGGAAAGATGTGGACCGGACGAGAATCGACTCGTATAGATTGGATCCAATTGGTTCAATAAATAGACTCTATCTAGTGTCATCGAAACAAGTATTAACCGGATAAAAAAAATAAGATTGTTCTGCAACTTTAGGAATAAAACATTTTTTTTGTTATAAATATAAAAATAATCTATGCAGATTCTAGCTTAAAATTGACAATATTGTACTGAAAGCACGCTATATAATCCAATGACTAAGTCCATATGTATCATGTATTTAATTATTATAAGGCATAACTGAATTTAAAAATACACTGCATACGCCTATATGTAATTATTAATGTGCGCTCGCTGTGAATTTTATTATAATTTATATATGCATCGATGAATTTTATTTGGTAATAATTTATAAAAAAATTGACATTTTGTTTCTTTTGAAAAACATTAGGTTTGATTTGTAATTTAAACAATTATTTATTAAAACAAATGATTTTTTATTTGTTTACGACAAGGTAGGAGACGGGCGAGGGCATTCCAGTCATTGTGCATACGAAGAAATACACCCATTTGTTTCCTTGTTAAACCTAGAATATTTTGTTTTATTATTAATTTTATTTAAAAAACAGAAAAATAAAAAATAAATTTATGGTGGTCTGGGAAGAAGAGGAAGAAGAGGAAGAAGAGGAACAGCGACGCATCCCCTTCCCCTTTCTCTTTCTCTCTCTCTCTTTATCTCTCCTACTTTCAGGCGGAGCTTCTCCTTTCTTCAGCTCTCGCATCCAAATACACAACTCTCCAGTGTTTTTGGGTTTTGGGTGTTTTTCCATTTGCAGCTCTTCTCAAACGCTAGCAGCGAAAACCTAGAGAGAGAAAGAAGAGGGGAGAGAGAGAGAGAGAGAGAACGACAGACAGAGAGACAACTCAGTCACAGAGAAGGAGAGAGAAAGAGAGTAAAGAATTGAGGAAGCTTTCAATGGTGGCTGAGAAAGGAAAACGATGTCTCCCAGCTTTGCTTCCTTTCATGCTTCTTCCAACATCAAGAGGTACATAAACCTAATATAGTCTATCTTTGTGTAAACATAATACGTATGAACAGAAGCTGTGAAAACGATGAACAGAAATTAAATAATCTGAAAGTTTTTTTCATTTTAAAACCCTTTTTTTCTCCCTTTCTTCTTTCTCTCTCCTCCTCTGATACAGGGTTTTCATGAGGGAGATGATGACTGTTCTTCGTCTTCCTCTTCTCTGATCTAGCCACACTGAATTGAACGGTACATTTTGCAAAGCGATGAGGGAGAGAAACAATAATCTTTCATGGAAATAGCAATTCTCTAGTCATTTCCATGTCCCAAGACTATCATCAACGCCGAAGCTTCTTCGGTTTCTCTAATGGGTTCGAGAAATTAGCAGCGTCGGCGGCGCACCACCAAGAACAGCAGATCCGGCGAGACAATGCCCGATTAGTCGGTGTAGAAGAAGAAGAGCCAGGCGACTTGCACGTGTATGATGCCGCCGGGATGATGTCGGAATTATTCAATTTCCCTCCGGCAACCACCGCCGGAATGGCAAATTACGGACAGCCAAATCTTCCGCCGCCGTCAACTGGCCTGAGCACCGACTGGTATGGAGAGAGATCAATACAATTGGATGGCTCGAAGACCCATTCTATCATTAATCACAACCACTGTCCGATTTCCGCCATTAATGCAGACTCAGCAGCTGCCATGCAGCTTTTTCTGATGAATCCACAGCCGAGATCGTCGTCTTCGGCTCATCTAATTCATGGTTTCAATTCATCTGACGCTCCAACAGAAGCAACTTCTGGTCAATTCTCATGGCTTCCAGATAGTACTCATGGCCTATCTTTATCCTTATCATCTTCTTTGCAACAACTTGAAGCATCAAAAGCTGATGATTTAATGTATTACAATCACGGTGGAAGTGGAAACCAGCAAATTCATTTTGGGTTTGGATCATCGTTATCCATGGTCAATGTGTTGAGGAATTCAAATTACGCAAGGGCCACGCAAGAATTGTTGGAAGAATTTTGCAGCGTCGGTAGAGCTCAATTGAAGAAGAGCAAATTAGGTCGAAATAACTCCGACGTTAGCTCCAATCCACCAATTTCCGGTGCCGGCGGCTCTTCATCTTCTTCGAAGGATCTTCCTCCCATGTCTGGTTCCGATAGGGTTGAACATCAAAGAAGGAAGGTCAAACTTCTATCCATGCTTGACGAGGCAAGTTCTCTTTTTCTCTCTCTCTCTCTCCTTGAGATTGTTTGCGTCATTCCTTCTGTATTATTATTTCGAATCTTTAAAAAGAAACCACCATTGGAACAACCGATCGAAAAAGCTGGCAAAACGAATATTTTGTAAAATACCCAGATAGATAGCCGGCAGGTGAAGGCGACAGAGAAGCTATTCTGACCAGGTTTGAAGTTCTTCCCTGTGTTTGCAGTGAAATAGGAAGGTGTTATCGATCTGTCTTCAACAATATGCTTTAAATCATCAACTTTATAACTTGATGCCGATGTTGTAGGAGATCTGAAGAAATCTTAAATGCTGATTAAGATAAAATGCAGAGATTCTGTTATTGAATAATCATGTCGGTTCATTCTGGAAATCATTATTCTAAGGAAGAGAGAGGTTTCGATTATCTGACATAAATATATATCTTAAATTTCCTTTCAGGCCAGAAAAGTTCTTCTCTTTTTTATAAAAGCGTGGAAGAATCAATGAGAGAAGAAGAAAATCTCTCTTTGATTACTTCTTTCCGGCCATAATTTGAAGAAATCATAGTGAAACCTACTCAACCATGGAAGCTTTGTTCTTTCTGCACTGACAT
>QAOC01008951.1:136558-213335 GCA_003255005.1 Begonia fuchsioides | reverse complement strand
ATCCAGATAATCAATCATTCATTGCGCACTGACCTTGATTAACTTACTTAATTCCTGATAGTTCATACATGCAGAAGTACTATTAGCTTATAAAATAGAATCTTTTTTGTTTATGTTAACGAGTAAAGCCGAAGCTATAGTCTCATCTGCCAAAGCTCATACAGAAACAAACGCCTCCGGATTTGCGTATTTTGTGCTTCTGAATCTGAACCATAATTCAATCACTGTGGCTCATTAATGAACTATGTCGTAAAACTGTCCCATTGTCAGGCTGTCCCTGGCCAGGATTTGTACTTTTATTTACCCTGAAAAGTTCCAGTTAATATTTCCATGATTAAACAATAGTTTATTCATCCGATGCAGAGATGTCATCCGTGTTCTCTGTACTCAGATGTAATTAGGGTTTACTGATAGAGGATTCTTCAACTTTTTCTCTTCTATTTCTCAGGTGTCAAACTGGTTCATCAATGCTAGGGTTAGACTGTGGAAACCAATGGTGGAAGATATGTATCAGCAAGAAGAGAAAGATGCAGATGAGGAAGACAAGGACCACGAAGATGAAGAAGAAGACGAAGAAGAAGAAGATGGGAAAGAAAGAGAAGAAATTAAGAAGAAAAACAATGGAGTAACACAAACTACAACAAAACCCCAAAGATCCCACATTAATGCCATGGAAAACGACCCTTCAATCATCACCACCCCTCGAAAAACCAAGCACCACTGCCCATCACCGCCGCCGCTGCTGGACCAGTGCATCCGCCGTCTTTTGCGGCGGCGATTGACCCGCACGACGCTTATAGGCTCAGAAGCATGGTAGTAGCTGAGTATGGGACCAGTTCTGCAAATGCTGAGGTTGTAGGGCCAACCCTCGTAAGATATGGGACCACAACCGGCGATGTTTCTCTCACTTTAGGTCTCCGTCACGCCGGCGACATGCCGGACAAGAGCGCTGCTTTTAGTATTACAGATTTTGCGGGATTTTAGAATTTCAAACTGTAACAATTTTCTCGGTCTAAACAGTCAACGTTTTAGTAGAGGGAAGTGAATGATGGTCAAAGTAGACGTAAGGTATATCTAGTCTATTAATTGTATAGTACACTCTTTTTTGGGATATTTTTCACGTTTCTTTTACTTTATTATTGCAAAGAAAATAAGATTTTTTTACCAATATTGAATTTTGTAAGTTATTTTGAAAAGATAGAAGTAAAATAATGTCTCAATCAAACCTAGTAAAATAGTGTATATCTCATGTTCAAAGACTTTGTTTTATAACTTCATTGCATTCAATGAATTGTTTGCATTAATCTTGAAATTATACAATTATTTTGTTAGAGCTAGGTGTACAAACGGGTTGAATCATGATTGATCTAATTAAAAATATATATATTATATTAAAATGTATTATTTATTTATTGAGCAAAAAATGATTTGATACGTGAACGTGTAGAATAAAAAAACTTAAATTAATTATTTTACACAAAAACATCTTTTATTACATTCTCTTTTTAAATTTCTAGTGTTGTGAGAGAGAGACAGAGAGGAGTTAGACATGTCTTTAAATGGGAAAGGAGGGATGTGTCTTGTTCTATTTCTAGAATACATTTCAATTAAGTTTCAAAACCCTAGACATGGGGAGGGAAGGCGCAAGACACTCGCATGACTGTCTGTCGAATGAGTTCTCAGCAAAATGCACCCACGATGTGGTTTAATATAAAAACACAGCAAGTGTCATTAGTATTTGTTTCCTTGTGAAAATTCTATAAAAATATCTCTCGACACAATTTATTAGGGGTTTATGAATAAAAACTGTAGTTGGTTCGGGTCTTTAAGAATAAAAAAATGTAATATAACTCTAAAAACAGAGTCGTAGGTCAAATTTTTTTTAAAATCCAGCTAAATTCGACCAAAACTCTAATAAAACTAGATATATAAATTGAAAAATTAGTTATAAATCTTCCAAATTACCCACCTAAATATAATAAAAAAATATATTTATGTTGTTATATTTTTTTTTTAAATATAAAATAAAATTGAGTTATAATCGGAACTGTACCAGAATCGTAAGTTCCGGTTTCAAAAATCTAGAACCGTGAGTTTCGATTTTGGTGCTATTTCAGGATAAAATCAGACCCGTGCCCACCCCTCTAATTTATGACTTCTGGGAAATACGTGGTTCACACTTTAATGTAGGAAGAAATAAATCACATACTATGTTCCATGGTGTCACATAAGTATATCAATGTTTTGGATATTCATTCTAAAAATTAAATTCTTGGTTTATTATTTTTGATGGGGTTGGTAAGGTTTGGCTTCTAAATAAATGCAACATAAATGCTTATGACTAGGAGATGGGGACCTCGTCTTCCAACATTGCTCTATTCAAACATGTTCTTAAACTTCTCTATACATATGCCAAATAATTAGGTATATTTAGTTGGCAGAAGAGTTTAGGTCGGTCATCCAATAATATATATGCCCAGTTAATTAGAGAGATGTCATGTTTTAGGCTATAATAGTTTATGAGTTAGTTTAGACTTACCATTTAGCCATACCTCCTGACGTGTCCATGTTTGATTGAATCAATTTAAATAGTAAATAATTATTAATATTTTCATTCATTGTATGCATTTGAATTGTTCTAATCACTCGGCGATAAGTCATTAGGTATGACAGAATGATAAGACAAGAGAGTAAACTTAGATTTGCTCATAGTTTAAATTTTTAACTTCTTTTATTGCAATGAGGTAATATCTGCGCAACAATAAATAGTGTCGTTAACTATTTTTATGAAGAGAATACGATGGGAGATTTTACATTTGTGATGGTATAATCGATATTTGTTGAATTGCACAATTCATATTCCTTGGGACAATGTAAAGTGAATAAATTACAAAAAAGATTTCGATTGCTTCCTAATTTGTACAACGCATTTAAAATTAATGTTAAAAGGGTTAAATCCCAAAACGATCACCAATTTTGAGAAAAGAACAAAAAATGACCACTAATTTTTAAAAAATTCAAAATTACCTCATTTTTTTTTTAATTTAAAAAATATTTTATTCAACAAATATTATCTTATATTGTCACGGTAAAAATATAAGATAGCATTTGCTTAGTAAATTTTTTTAAAATTAAAAAAATAATAAAAAAATGAACGGAGAAACACTAAGATTTAACCCATGTTACAAATAGTGTGATCTTTAGCCCAAAAGTTATACTAAATTTAAACACATAGTCCTCTTAACAAGGATATTATAAGTGCAATGCATTTCAAGATTTTCGGCTTAGGCAACCACTCGTGCGGAGAAAGAAAACCGAATGAAAATAATTTGAAATTGTAGTTAGTTGTCGAAGATCTCAACTCTTTCCCTTAGCAAGCCCATCCCATGTAATTTTTTTTATAAGTTTGTCTCGACTAGGACCATCGTCTTCTCATACCCAAAAGGCAAAATCTCTCGCCTCCGGGGTTCCCACATCTCGGCCCAACAGTTTGTGAGGGGATTAAATCACGGTGACTCAGCGGCCCAGAGATAGAAGGTCTTTACCTGATATCCCAAGGAGTTACCCCAACATTGGAAGTAACAACTCTCACACTAGGACAACTCAGACGTCAAACCTAGGCTCTTGTACCCAATCTACAATCTCTGAGCCAACTGAGCTATGTCCGTGCGGGCAGGACCATCGTCTTCTCGTCGTGATTGTATTTTGGTAAGGTAAGAAATGTATACCAAAATAATGTTGGGTTTTATGGAGTCTAATGTAAGCTCATGTTCTTTGTTTAGGCCCATGTTTGTAACCCTAATTCTGAAGAAACCCTAATATATTGCTGATGAGACCGTCGTGGAGGTCAACCGTTTGGTGTTACCACGAAAATCCCTTGTGTATCTTTCTCTTATTTTCTTCTCCTTAATCGTTGTCGGTATTCTAGATCCTAACAAATAATAGTACATGAGAATGTGTTTTAAGCTCAGAAAGATTACACATAGTATTGTAACTATTATAAACAAATATAGATACAATGTTTCGTCTATCTTAAACTTTAGTATTAGCTTTTTTATCAATGGTAAAGTAAATTGGGAAGGCATTAACCATAGTAGAGTGACATTCAATTATGTTCAATTTGGATGACAAAAATTGAGTCTACATAATTAAATAAAAATAAAAATAAAAGTTGTTAATCAATTAAAATAACATTATTAAAAAAAATATATATAAGATCTCTAGCCATTTTCTATTTATCCAAACTAATAAAAATATTTGGAACAGATACTTTAAATTTTTTTCTTATCAATAAACTTTTTACTTGATATAATTTTAATTGAGAATCTATAATTACAATTTTTTATTCCTTAGATGTTGGGTTGCTTTAAGGGAGGAGAAATTAAAATATAATGGTATGCCATTATTTTTTTGTCGCTTCAAAGTTTGATATCTAATAGTTGCATCGGAATAAGAGTAATGAATATGGAAAATGTACTCACACTAGGGGTGGGCAAACCCGACCCGACCCGCGGGTCAAACCCGACCCGCACGTTAACGGGTCGGGTCAGGTCGGGTCACGGGTCAATATTTTAAAAATCTGAATGTTTTGCGGGTTGTTAGCGGGTTAGCGGGTCTGTTTTGGTTGACCCGCTTGACCCGCTTGACCCGCAAACTTTTTTTAAAAATTTCTTAAAAAAAATAAAAAATGGGTGATTATCTTCCCATTTTAAAATAGAATTTTTTTTATAAATTTTAAAATTAAAAGTTTTTTTGATATATTTTTTCACGACGGGATTTATTTATACATTTTAAAAATAAGAAAATAGGTTAACATAGAAAAACTTTCTTAATTATAAAATATTCATTTATAATTATTACCTAACATAACATAAATTGTTATTTGTTTCTCTCTCCTCTCGACCCATATTCCTTTTCGCACTCATTTTTAGAGTCTCTTAGGAAGTTTCGTAGAAGTTTCGTAGCTAAGAAATGTTTGCAGAATATTCAATTGGAGATTGAATTTCCTAAAGTTTCGTAGCTAAACCAATCAAAATATGATCCAATCCTATTAAAACCGGTTAAAAAAGTAGATCCGTTAAAAATTCGGCAAAAAATCCAATAATCAAATCCTAATTTTTTTAACGGTCGTTGACCCGATAAGGACCCGATAAGGAGTGAGTCGGGTCAAGATTTTCCCTTATCGGGTCGGGTCGTTATCGGGTCAACTTTTTTCCCCCTATCGGGTTCGGGTCGGGTCAAGATTTTCCCTGACCCGACTCGAATTGACCCGCGCCCAGCCCTAACTCACACCGGTAGATTTGGCAATGCGTTGGGTGGATAAAATTTGAATGTCAAGTGAAGAGAAAATTGTCGCAACAATTTTAATTTTTAGAACTGACACTGGAATCAACGGTTTTGGTCTCGTTCTGATTTTAACTCAGTTAAATTTTATATTTAAAAAAAAATTAAAATATAATAATAAAATATATATTTTTATTATATCTATGTCAGATTTTAAGTAATTTGGCGGGTTTATAACTAATTTTAAGATTTATATCAGATTTTATTAGGAGTTTGGTCGAATTTTATTCGATTTTATAACTTTTTGGACTCACGCTTCCGGTTCCGGTTTCATGGTTTTTTACTCGTAAAGACTGACACTGGCCCATAAATCACAGTTTTTTAAAAATTAGAACCAATGCCAGATTAAAATCGACAACTCTGATTCGATTTACGATTCTGATCTAATTTTGACTATCCTTAGGTTAGATACTTTAAAATTTTGCAAATCACTTAAAGTTTTAGACACGAGTTTTGTAAGGTACTATCCTTGCATGATAATACACTTGATCCGTTGCACGTCAAATTTCGTGAATCAAAAGTAGCGGTTTATTGTATTCACCTTCATCGACGTAACGCGAGATCATCAACTTCGAGGAAATGACATTGTTTTGAGGCATTTGATCAAATATTTTGTGACCGTAACCAAATTGTCCGAGTGAGATCATCAACTTCGAGGAAATGACATTGTTTTGAGGCATTTGAACAAATATTTCGTGACCGTGACGAAATTGTCCGAGTTTAGAGCAAGTATCAATCATTTAAGCATCGATTTTCTTTTTTTGCAGAGCTTAACTCCCAGGCCCCAGCACCTTACGTGGGTAATAAGATGAACGTTTTCAGAATATCGTTGATAAAAATTCATGATATTTCCATGTAAAGATTCAAATAGGGGTGGAAAAATTAGACCGGAATTATTAATTTTGGTGCGGTTCTAGTATTGATTTAAAAAAACCACAATTCATGGTCTGATTTTTAGTCTTTATGACTACTAAATTCTAAAATCAAAACTAAAATTATAGGTCAAAAAATGACCATAAATCGAAAAATTCAACCTAAAATCTAATAAAATTCGATATAAATTCATAAATTAATTTCAAAACTCCTCAAATCAATCAAAACTCAACACAAATATAATAAAAATATATATTTTATTTTTATATTTTACTTTTAAACGTACAATAAAACCAGAATAAAACTAAAAATGGACCTTATTCACGGTTCTGACTCCGATTTCAAAAATCTATAAATTTGACTTGCAATTTAAATTATATTTTAAGATTAAATCAGACCTTATCAACCGTAGATGCAAGCATTTGCCCATATCTAAATTTCAGTAACAAGCTAAGAGTAAACCCACCAATGTGGAACCATCGAGGTCCGAACCGACTTCTGGACCGACCCATATACCCATAATTGAAATGGTTTACGATAGGATCATAAGACATAATATTATACACAAACCGGACAAGAAGTCTCCGAGTGTTTCTTCGATTTGATCGCTAGTAACAGAAAATCAAACCAAAATCGGACCATAAAATACAGACACAAGGCTTCCAGCTCACTGTTCGAGCTGAGCATACCAGATTCCGGTAATCTTCACGTCTTTTGGAACCTTTGCTCCCAAGTCAGTGTCCGACGGCTGCAAGCTTTCGAAAACTCCGATCACTTCCCCGGTTTCCGGCTTGGTCTTCGTCACGCTCAACGTGATTTTTCCGGTCGACGACGCCGTGTTCTTCACGTTTTCCTTGGCCAGTTCTTCCTCGTCCCCTCTTCCTCCGGCCGGCAAAGCAACAGCATTGTCATAACCGGTCGACCCTCCTCGTCCTTTTGGGTCCAAGAACGACGAGCCACGGTAAGAAGGAACCAAAAACTCCCCGCTAAAGCTTTCCGGCTTGCCGGAGGCGACCAACTGTTTGATGGTGAAGAGGAACGGAACTCTCTCGCCGCCGGGCAACTGGACAGTCACGGCGGCGTAGTCGATTCCGTCTTTTTCAACGAATTTGATCTGACCATCCTGGGAAACTTCGAACGGTCCTTCGATCTCGTCGAGAGTGTAGGTTAAACGAGTCATGAGCTTGGTGTCCTGGAACTCCGGCGGGGAGTTCTTGTTGACACCCTCGGCCTTGACGGTGAAGGAGGTGGGCTCTAAGCAGAGCTTCTTGGCCGTGTATTTGCCTGGCTTGAAAGCGAAGGAATCGACTCCTCCGTCAATGGTGGGACACTGGTTTGCCGTTCCAGTTCCCTTTACTTCCATGTACGTCTTGCTCTGAATTTCATCAAATGTCAGCCTCTTCGGGACTCCTTCTGCGCTTGCTCCCTGCCCATTCCCCATGGAAGATTGAAAAAAGGGATTAAAACTCGTGTCCCCATGACTGGATAATCTAGAGCGAACTAAACTATAAATTTCAGAACGCCTTCTGAAAATATAGGAAGCAGATCTGGAAAAAAATACTCTCCTACAAGATGTTGTCTTTTTGGGGATTCAAATTAACAGTGCCTCCACAAAACCAAATAAAGAATTGAAATATAATCCAAAAACGAACCCAGATAATCTACTACAGGAACCTAAACCCATAAATTATTACGGAATTCGAAGCGAATATCAGAGACTCGGATGAATATTTCAAAGCCGAAAAAGAAAGTAAAAACGATGAAAAAGAAGAGAGAAAATAAATACCGAGACGACAAGGGCAGAAGTGGCGAGAGCAAAGCCAGCAATCTTGGTAGCATCCATGCATTTCTGGGCAATATCTTTAAGATCAGACTGAAGAGAGCACGTCAATCTAGCTCCGACTGGTTCCAACCCAAAAGCTTTAGAAACAATCTGAGAAGACCTTAACTGCACGCCTGTCCGGCTACCGACGCCGACCTTGGTGGGTTGCATCAGAGTCGCCGCTGCTTGCAATGAGGCCGCCATTGTTGCTCCCTCTCTCTGGTTCTTGGCCTCGGATTGGGGGTGGAGAAGAAAGACGAGGCCCAACTATTTAGTGGCTTCCGTTTCAGGAAGATAATACGGATAGGATAAGGTCTTCTCTTATTGGCTGTTTCATGCTAATAATTCTACAATCTCCTGTTTCGCCACGTGTCGTTATCTTCTTTCAGATATAGATAATCCGGCCAATCAGAAGTTGTTAAAACTAAACAGATTATAAATCAAATCAAAACTATCCATTTTAATTGAATCTTTAATTTTCATTTTAAAAAATAATAATCTCAATTTTTAAAAATAAAAAATTATAAAACTAGAACCGAAATCTTAGGTAAAAAATTTTAAAATTAAGTAAAATCCAGCCCAAACAGTAATAAAATCATATTTAAATCTAAAAATTTATTATAAAAATCTAAGACATTTACTTTTACCTAAATACCTATGCATGTTTGAAGTTCCATTTTTTATAGTACCACACGCATATGAAGTCGAATAATAGTTGAAGTGTGCTCTACTAATTCCATTGCCCGACATTTTTCTCGTGAAGTGATCTCATACTTTACTTTCTTATTTACGTTTTATTTGTACTTTCGTTCATATTAGATTTAGTCACGCTGCGAAATCGGGCATAGACAGACGTCGGGTCCAATGACCCGATTCCTGAAAGAACCCGACCACTGAGTCCGAGGCTCGCTATTCAATTTAAAATCAACAGCGGAAGACTTGAATTTTTAAGCAAGCCCAAAAATCCAATCCAATTAGTCGAGTAATATAAACAAAATGTTATATTTGAATAATGTTACACACGCGGAGTTTACAAGTTTAAAATAATACATTGTTCAAATTCTACATTTACAAATTGGAGAATTAAACTCCAATACAGGCGTTACTGGACCTTACCCGAAAATGATACTGAAAACAAAGTTTGTAGCCAAAGGGGTGAGTGACTACTCTCAGTAGGGATTCTATTTTTTTATTATTATTAAATCATAGGTAAATAACATCATGTTAAAACCTATATAAACAAGATTTTAAACAATTCATGAATATGTAAATGCATAATGACATGCAGTGCAAATGATGTGTATACATCCACTCTAAGGTGGTGACAATCATAAAGACTTAGATCTTGTTTAGGCATTTGAAACTAAAAGGCACACTTAGCCGTCCCTAGTAACCATTTGTGCACGATAACTCACTCATGTTCAATGATAAATGTACAATGCATATGCATATGTTCAAGAACAATAAATTGTAACAATAATAATAATATAAATTAAATTAAACGTTTAAAATTAGTATTAATATAAAAAAAAATCTCTATATTTTAATTCCTTGTGAAAATTAGGTTGAAATCGATAATACTAAATCTAGATTTAAGTTGAATTAGAGAATCCTGTAATAATACATTTAGGTTTAGAAATTAATTTACATGTAATGTAAAATAAAATAAAATTATATTTTATTTAATTTAATCTAATTTAATTTCATTTAATTTATTTTATTTTATTTCAATTTAATTGAATTTAATTCTATTTTATTTAATTTAATTGTATTATATTTTAATTAAATTAATTATTATTATTATTTTATTATTTTTTAATTCGGGTCAAGGTTGATCTGTTGACTGATCAACGATTGACCGGTCAAGGTCAACGATTGGCCCATCGGGTTGACTCACTGTTCTTCCCAACAGGTCAGTTCAGTGAGTTGCCTAATAGGTCGGCCCAATGGATTAATTCTACTGGGGCAGCCCAATAAATTAATTCGACTGGGTCAGCCCACTTGGTCAACCTAGTAGATTCGACCTATTGAGTCAGGTAAGTGGATTTGACCGATTGGGTCGACTACTGCCGCCCACTGGACAGCTCCGCTGTCAAGCAATTTTCGGACACCGTACAAGGTGGCTCCCTAGACGATTTCGCCTCCAAATTTAGCCAGACTCACAAATATTGACAGAAATACATTAATAAACGTTAAATGAGTATTTTCAGCAACGAAAACTCACCGGAACGTTGTCGGAAGTCGAAAACCTGCTGTGATTTTTGGTAAAACTTGCAGTTTATGGGAATAAAGCTTCTTCACTCACTAATCTAGGTGCGAGACTCTTAGATCTAATCTTTTGAAGATAGAATCCCTCGGAAAATGCCAAAATCCAAGATTGAAAAACTCGATTTCGACGTCAAAAATCAAAGTGCGATTTTCACACGACAAAATGTAGAGAAAAAGAGGATGAAGAAGATTTTAGGGCTAGAATCGGACGAAAACGAACGAAGACTCACGAATTTGAATCAGAGTTTTGTTGGTTTCGGAAGAAAGAGAGATGCGACTGCTAGAGAGAGAAGAGAGGGAGAAGAAAACTCATTAGGGTTTTTAAATTTTTTTTTTGATTTGTGAAATTACTTTATTGCCATGATGGTAATTTGGTAAATAATCTTCCCAAAATATTACCGATTCCATCCTAAAATGACAATAAATTGATGAAATAATTTTCACCAATAGTATGAAAATTTATAGCAAAAACAACTACACACAGCCACTAGAGAGGAAAAGAAATCACATCACCAACTCGCTGCTCGTCATCTTGTTGATTGGTCGCCGACGACCGGCAACGCCACAAAACCCTAGTAGAGGATGTTGATTGTTGAGAATTAAGTTTAGAAATTAGAAATAGGTAAACCAAAACTCAATCTAATATTATTCTATTGTACTCCGGTTGGTTTTTTTTTTTTAATTTGAAATTATTTTAACATTCAAAAACCGATTCAATGTTCAGTTTGGGTCGATTATACAGTTCAATCCAACCCAATTGACACTGCTAATTTTAACTATAATTATTATTTTTATTATTTTTATTTGTTTGGTGGTTGCCTATTTTGCAAGTATTGAGATAATCATCAAATTAGAGAGCGAAGAAATATCTCTATAAATTAAGGTGTTGCAACTAATTGGAGAGAGAAAGACTAGACTGCCATACAATATTAAAAGAAAAATAATTTCTGATAAAAAGACGTAGAGACAAAGAAGGAGACGCTGTAGCTTTGTCCGCACGGACTTAGTTTAGTGGTCAAGTTGTGGTAGAGTTGGTATAAGGGCAAATGTTTGAAGTCTGCGCCACTGCAATATGAGAGTTTAATCCTCTAATGTTGAGGTTGCTCATTGTGGTGTCAGGTACGAGTCTCTCATCTCTGGGCTGCTGAGTCACCGTGATTTACTTCTTCAAATGCTGTCGGGCCGGGGTGTGAGGATTTGCCTTTGGTACAAGGAGACGCTGCAGCATTGTGCTACTGAACTTCCTGGAGAACCTGTGAATGCAACTTCAAGATGTAATGTTTTAAAAACTTTAATTTGAATCATGGTCACCACAAGTACGTTTATAAAATGATTCACTTTAATATAATCTCCTCAATACTTTTCAAATTTCGTCTATATATTTCAAGCTATGGAGCTCAATCGACATCGCAAGTTTCTATCGACATCGATTCTCATTAAATATTTTCAAACTCATTACATTTGATGAAGCAGACCCTTCTCATTTGATCTCTGTTTTTGTTAACAAAAAATATTTTTTGTTTTCCGTCTAAAGTAGCCAAAAATGTACTACATTTACCCAAATGCCTATGCATGTTTGAAGTCTATTCTACTAATTTCATTGCTCGATATTTTTCTAGTGAAGTGATCTCATGCTTTGATTTCTCCTTTGCATTTTTTGTGCTTTCGTTCGTATTATATTTCATCCTAAAATGACAATAAATTGATGAAATAATTTTCACTAGTGTGAAAATTTATAACAAAAACAATGAAACACTCCGGATAGAGACGAAAAGAAATCACACCACCCACTAATTAAGTTTAGAAATTAGAAATAGGTGGGTCGGGTCGGGTTATAAGAAAATCAACCAAAACCAATCTAATATTATTCTATTATACTCGGGGTTGGGTTTTTCTCGAATTGGAAATTATTTTAAGTGTCCAAAACTTATCCAATGTTCAGTTTGAGTCACTCATACGGGTCAATTCAATCCAATGACACCCCTAATTTTAACTGATACGGAACTGTCTGTTTAATTCGGTCTTTGTTTAAATTTTTTAAAACCGTGATTTATAAGCCGGTGCAAATTTTTAAGAGTAAAAAAACGTAAAATCAGAGTCGGAACCATGAATAAAAAAAATTCTAAGATCAAGTAAAACTCGTTCCAAACCCTAATATAATGCGATATTGATATTAACATTTGTTATAAACCTACTCAATTACTTAAAACATAACTTAAATATAATAAAAAATATATTTTATTGTTATATTTTAATTTTTTGTCATAAAATAAAATCAAGTTAAAATTGTAACAGAACAAGAACAATTGATTTTGGTGTCAGTTTTAAAAATTCAAAATTGTGAATTTTAATTTTATTTCAGATAAAAATAAACTAGACTAGCAAACTTTCCGCTCTTAATTAAAATTGACTAAAATGTCAAAATTAATTTTATATAATTATCATTTTAATTATCAGGATGGAGGCTCTAAATTGTGAGGCTACGACGCCAGAGTTTCACGCCTCCACGGGTATTTAGAGCAATCGATTCAACAAAGGAGGGGATAGACACTATTTTATTCGTTATTTAGCGTAACTCCAACTGGCCGACAACCATCGACCATGCACTCGTTACATTTGCTTCTCTCTCTCTCTCTGAACCCGTTTATTGCGCATTCAGAATCCGAGGCTTGCTTCAGCTGCTCATCTTCCTGCTGCAACCAGAACCAATCAATCAACGTCCAACCACTTCATTTTTCAGAAGAAGCGAAGAGCCTGATGCAGGGAGGGCGATCGTACCTGTGGCAGAAGAGCCTCCTTTGGCTTGCTCCACCGTCGGAGGCTGATCGGAAGAAGCGGCGGCGACGCCCGGCCAAGGCTGGCAGAGGCAGTGGTTTCCTTTTTGTATGCCGGCGTGGACGGAAGGGAGGTGCCTTCCGCAGCCTCCCCAGCCGGACTTACCGCACTGCTTGCAAGCCACAACGAAGCACATCTTTAGGCACCCTTTTGAGCTCTGCTCCTCCTGCGTGAGGCCATTTATAGCCTCCAAAACTTTGACCTGGTCTCCTGTTTACAGGGTGTTTTTTCCAAGGCATCTAGAATAGGGGTTCTATTTCTGAGTTGACTCCCTGGCCAATTCTTTCAAAGACTCGTTTTTAGTTTTTACTCTCTAATTAATCTTATTTATTTGGAGATTTAAATTCTAAATTGGAAAAACATCTGACTAAAACAAACAACCTCGTGACTCTAGAAAAAAGGAATCTGATAAGGCTGGCTAACTCCGATGGGTTAGGCTATATGACTCGTAAGGAAACACTCTCCTTGAAATATAAATCCTATAACTATCCAAAATAAATATTTGGTCAAATAAACTAACATCACTGTCCAAAGGGTTAAAAAGTTATAGAGATTCGAATTGTGGAAGAAACATAGTTTTAAATCTAAATTCCACTACAATTAAATACTACAAACTTCAAATAAGTTAAGTAGTTAACTATCCAGGTTGTAATCCAACAACTAAAAAGCCAACTAAGTTAAGTAGTCACAAAATCCCACTAGATAATAAGTAGCCTTCGAGATGTTCAAGAGGTAGAACTATTACCATTTTTGTCTTGATATTGGTCCTTGTCTTGAGATTGGTCCGATGCTGTTTTTCTTTTGGTGTCGGGTTCTGTAGGTTCAGCATTCATCAATACACGCTTAACTCCTCTTCCGACCACACCAAGGTGAGTTACAGCAGATTTGTCATCAGAATGGACAGTGGAGACAGTTGGAGAGTCAAAGCATCCATTGTTGGTAGTAGAAGTGGCTATTTGAGAAGAGTTTATCACATTCTGAGGCCCATTGGTCCCACCACTTTTTGCCTTAGAAGATGCCATTCCAAGAAGTTCAGACAGAATTGGTTTTGGGTTCAAAGCCAACTGCTGTAAATCTTCAAGCTACGAATTTGGTGTCAAAGAGTTAATGAACATAAAAGAAAATTGATGCTTTAAGTAGTTGGAATAACTTAGACTGAACTTACTTTCTTTTCTAGTTCACCCAAAAGGTCATTCATGATCGCAATCTCATCCTCTTTTTGTGCTGCTGAATTATCTATTCGAGATCCATCAGAGACAGAGATAACTTGGGCTGAATCACACTTAACTTCCTCCATGAGCCTAAGCACCCGCGATTTGCAAATTGATATTGCCTTCTGACAAAAAGGAACAGCCTCCTGAGGCTTAGAACCAAGTTCTAAACACAGACAAATGCGAAAGTTCCTGAGTTCTTCGTTAAGGTCACATGACAAAGAGCATTAAACTACGAATGTGTAAATAGGCCAAATGAAACCTAATTTTCTATCGTCAAGTAAATATTAAGACCAAACAATGCAAATCAAACTTTAGACAAGTTCTAATGTGACGACAGAAATTAAGTTATGAAACTATAGAATCTAAAGAAGGATACAGCTCAGCTATCTGTCGGCTATCTGGCTCAGCAATTCTTTCAAGAATAGATAATGCTTTATGGTAGTCACTGCAAGAAGCTTCAATGTCCTCTACAAAGAAGAAACAAAATGTCACAAGCTCGTCTTCAAATAAGCTATCTTTCAGACGCTCATTGAGTAATAATGTTCTAAAGAGAACAGTATACTGTACACTATTTTATTTTGCTCTAACCTCTTTCTAGTGCAACTTCAGCTAAGGCTGATAATATGTCTACTTTCTCTATTGTGTCATCATTGTGCTTTTCAACTATTGCTCTAGCAACATCTAACATTTTCCATGCTAAATCCAGGTCAGTTTCATCTTCAACTGCGTCAACCAAATCTTCAGTATCAGTATCACTTTCTTCAACATCTCCTTCTTCGGTTTCCTCATCCTGAGCATCGGCTTTCAGGTTCTTCTTTAATGAAATTGCTTTAAAACAAACACAAGTTGTGAGACAAAAAATCATTAGGCAATGACTGAATAGGGAATTAAATAACACTGAATGAACAGAAAAGGTTTGAACTTTGACCAAACTATCAAGGCTTGCTCATGAAGAAAGATACAATATTAGCTATGTGTCAGAAAGAATTAATATCTATCAGATAATAAACACATGATCAAAACAGAAACATTACCTAATGAATTCTCTTCATTGGTTATACTAGTAAGACTTGAAGCAGAAGCTGAGGACGTTTCACCATTTACAGCATTCTTGACAGAACTATCTTTATCACTGGGTATCGGAAAGTTACTATCATTCTTGGGAACATTACCCAGCGGATCAGCCTCTTCTTGAGCTTTGTACAGCAATGCACATCCATATTTGTAGTACAACTTGACGCATTCTGGAGCTAGTTCACCGTAGTGTCCAACCCTGTTTTATAATGTTTTCATAATGACTACCATGTCACAGTATGAGAAGGAAAAACTATTAGAAAGATGGCTCATAGTCCAACTGAAGAGCCAGTGATTGGATCACTACATTTATAAAGAAAATCCTGCCCTAAATTTTCTAATAACGGCCATGGATATCTATCCCTAAATTGAAAAGGGGGAAAGTTAAGATGAAACAAATTATCCAAGAGATAAATTGTCTCACAGAATTCTAGATGAGAACAAGATTACTGACGAAATAAATGAAATACCATCGAGGATCAATTGCAAAATATAGAAAAACTAAGAACAGCAGTTTACAGCACTATACCACACAATTTTAAAAGAAATAAGACACGAAATCTAGTAAACAAGTGTAAAATAAAGGAATAATACCAATAAAAGAGTAAAGAAACTAGAAAGGATTACTAAAACCCTAACCTAATCTCAAGAGCACGACTGAAGCAATCGGAGGCCTCACTGAAATCATTATCCTTCATGGCTTCCGTTCCCTGTTCCGTTAAACGATCCGAAAACTCTAGCGACGACGCTTCTGAGGCCGCAGCTGAGGTTCCCTCGCCGTTGTTGAGCTGGTGGATACTGTTACAGGTAGACTCCATTCCTCCCATAGAATTGGAGACGACAAGAGCCTCATTGGATTTCACACTCTCAACAACATTCGGAGGGTTCATCGTGGCTGCGACTTCTGCTGGCGGACTCGTTGGTTGTTCAACCATAGCTTTAGAGCTCTCCTAGCTAGACAAGAGTTCTGCATTTCGTTTCGCTCCAAACCGGAAAATGGTATTTATAGTAGGATTTAAAAACAAATCATTTGATGAAATGTCGGATTTACCCTGTTGGGTTCGGTTGGACAAACCGAACTGTTCTATTGGATTGAACCAAAGCCTAAAAATTTGGCTCCGTTGGTTTGGTTTATTTTATGTATTATAAAATTGGATCCGTCTATGTTTTATTGTCAAAAGCAAACGGATCACTCTATTATATTTTATGAATGTTTTTACAAAATAGTTAGAGGCAATAATGAAATTTAGTAAATATTTTTCTTACCCAAAAAAACAGACTGACTCAACCTGAAGCTTTTTGGTCCGATGAGACAATCGATTGCGTCTCATGATAAATTTTGGGTTCTGACTCTCGAACCGAAAACCGATTGAGTTGGTTCCAATCGATTATAAAATCGATCCCAACCGACCTATATTGTTCCTAATGTTGGGTAATTTAGGGAAGGATAGCAAAAATTAGGCCTCAAAAATCAAGCTCTCATGAGTAAAATCAACAAATTGAACCAGCGAAGACGACTACCCGTTATAGCAAAGCTGTCTTCGCTTTGCCCGCATAAGCATAGTTCAGTTGGCTCAGAGATGGTAGATTTGATACAAAGAGCCGAGGTTCGACGCATGCGTTGTTCTAGTGTGAAAGTTGTTACCTTCAATGTTGGGGTAGTTCTTTGGGATATTAGGTAAACGTCTTCTATTTCTGGGCTGCCGAGTCACCGTGATTTAACTCCCTCACAAACTGTCGAACCGGGGTGTGGGGGCTGAGGACGAGAAATTTCGCATTTAAGTACAAAAAAAAAAAAGCTGTCCTCGCTTTAAAATAGAGGTTTAATTCTAACCATAAATCATAATGTCATCATTTCTATTTAATGAGGAATGAGGGTTACTTTTCTTTAAAGAGAGAGTGTGTTATTTTTCAAAACAATGAAGAACTGAAAACTGAGCCACATATATCTCTAAATCGGTGGCTCCTGGATGAGCGTTGTCCTACAGTCATAGTGAGAACGAGAGAGAAGCTAAATCTATGGCGGCCACCATCTCGCCGATGTTCCAAGTTCTATCTCCTCGCAGAATTTCTACGGTATGTCAGGCCGCGCCCGTTCGTCCACGCGCCACAGTTCCAGATCTCTCGAGCAAGAATAGAAGACAGATGCTATTCCTGCTCTCAGCAACGGCGGCCATGGCTGGTGCAGTGGCGCCGTCAATGGCGGAGGATATCGGACTGTTTGGGATTAGGAAGAATCTGAGGAAGGCGGAGGAGAAAGCGGAGGAGATTGTCCGAGAAGGCTTCGAGGCTGCGGAGAAGGGAATCGAGACGGCTGAGCAAGGGATTCTGACGGCGGAGAAGAAAATCGAGGCGGCGGAAAAAGGACTAGAAACGGCGGAGAAAGAGATTGAAACGGTGGCGATTGGCATCGGAGGATTAGCTCAAGCCGGAGTCGTCGCCGGAGCGGAATTGGTCGGGGTTCTGATTGCAACGTCGATTGTGAACGGCATTCTTGGGCCAGAAGGTAAAAATGCTTGAGAAAATCTTCACCGTCAGGAGGTACCATCGGAGGGGTATCAATCGCCATCTCTACATTATTCTCGCTTTGTGCTATGGAAAACCAAATTCTCTAATATTAGCATTCGGTCGGAGAATCTCTTCATTATTCTCGCATTCTGTAGTCTACTTTAATTCTCGAAAGAATCTATGTATTTTAAACTCGACATTCTNGTATCGGAGGATTAGCTCAAGCCGGAGTCGTCGCCGGAGCGGAATTGGTCGGGGTTCTGATTGTAACGTCGATTGTGAACGGCATTCTTGGGCCAGAAGGTAAAAATGCTTGAGAAAATCTTCACCGTCAGGAGGTACCATCGGAGGGGTATCAATCGCCATCTCTACTTTCTACCATTTCCATTTCTTCTCTCAAACACTTGACTCTGCAGCTAATTATCATAATTTCCGACATCTTATATTTACTTAAACTAAGTAATTAATGAGAGCTCGAGTCTCTCTCCCCAATGCTGTGACAGTAGCATTAACCTTAGTGTCGGTTGCGAGCATCCTCCCCAACTAATTGCCTAACCAAATTAAAAAGAAAAAATATACAACAAAATTACTTATATAAGTTTAGTTCCTCCGGGCGACCCGTTTAATAGTTGTGCAGCGGTCTGATACAGATAGCCCCTCTGCACAATCGAAAAAATGCAGCTCTAATTATCGTTTAATTCCTGAAATTCAATACATCTTGGATGAATCGTAAACTAATTGAACATAACATGCCGATGTAACTCGTAATCTTTAATGTTTGTTCATTGCCAACGTTGTTGATTCCAGGAGGAACAAATAGAAGCTAAAACGAGGAAGCAAGGAAATATTGACACATCAAAAGCAATCTAATATGCACAAATACTTAGGTATGTTTATATTTTTAATATATGATGGCATAAACAAACTTATGTACTAAGTAAGGAAGCTCGGATAATCAGCTCAGCATCGTCGGATGCCCGGTCTGGAGCATCCGCTTGATCATGTCCATACCAAATGCAGAATCCGACGAACTACAAAAGTGGAAGAAGCTTCAAAGTTAATCGACGAAGCCAAAAACAACAGCTAGCTAAGACTAAGAAGTCAATTAGTCAGTGACTATATATGAAAGAATGCATAGAAAAAACAAAATTGACCCAAGAACAAAGGAAACTTAAATGATCATTTCATTCTTACTGAATTTGCTAGGGGATGGAAAAAACCTTGGGATAGTGATTTCATAAGGGAATGATATCGTGTTGTCGAGACTTGGTATGGGAGGAACATGATCCTTCTTCTCATTAACAAATTTTATTATTTGAAATAAAATATCACGGAGAGATGCTTCGACTGTCGCTCTACGAATAGTTCTGTCCTCCAACCCGGTCTCTGTTCTTGGATGTAGATATATTAATTAAGACAATCAAACATAGTTCTTATCATAGAGAAAATGTAGAGTTTCAAACAAAGCATGATAGAAAATGTACCGCCCGGATCAACCACAACTTTGGATTGATGAGACTTGCTTGAATTCTGTTTTGGATGTTGTGCCACATTCAAGTTTATATACCAGTGTTCCCAATATAAGTGTTCTATTTTGTTGGTAAACCACGATGCGTGCTTGTTTTTCACTTCATAAAATGATAAACATATCTACATAATCAACATAAAAGTTAGCATATCTACATAATCAACATAAAAGTTAGCATATCTACATAATCAACATAAAAATTAGTTTTTAATTGAAATTAATTTCTCAGAACAACGTAAAACTTGTGTAGTTCACATGTCTTTCAAGAGATCAGTTACGACTGTGAAAGAGCAATGTCTTAACTACAAGGAAAAGAAAGAAATATCTTGAAATCCCAAAACAATGGATGATCAAGAAGGAATTTTGAGCACAAACCTGACTTTTCTTGTTTGGGTGTTTCTCAACCCAAGTAATGAACTGCTCAATCTTCTCATCTATCTTTTTTTCAAGTTCAACATCTCCACATTGGACCTACACAAGAACCAAAGTAAAATCAATAAAATCAATTTAAAGGAACAGCTAGTGATAATTCAAAACACTAAAGCTTAAAGCTAAGAAACCAATAAGCTTGTAAAATAACTCTTCATCCATCGAATAATGCCACAATTTGTGGTCAAAACATAATTAAAATGATTTTGATGTCACTTATGCTTGTCAAAATTTTTGGGGAAGGCCCTACATCTGGCACTTACTAAGAAAGGTATCAGACAGAAAATCACCGGGAGTTTAGAGCAACCAGTTATGTGACCTGTAAGTGAGTTTGATCATGAAGGAAATAAAACCATTAACATTATTACGGCCTTAAGTTCCCCTTTGCCAATTGGCTATCCCAAAGAGGGTGTGACCTAACTGAAAACAAGTAAGCATCTTGCCATCATTTCAACAAGAAGATGCGAAAACTTATGTTCCAAACATTGGAATACTCTATGAATGTCTAGATTTGATAGCGGTTTTAGTTGGAGTATATTTCATGGTGAGGTCTGAAGCTTGTAGGCTAAGATAACTATTGCATACCAACTAATCTAGTTGTCCACAAAATTATTAGCGACATGGCAGAATGAGGTTCTACCGGGAAATCATACATTAATTAATATCCACCATTTAAAGCCAGAAAATTCATATTTGAATTAGGAATACAAAGAAACAGACCATAAGAAACAGATACAGAAGATACATCCACAGTGGTAAGAAGTATAAACACAGATACAGAAGATATATCCACAGTGGTAAGAAATGGCGACCTTACATAAGTTATCTCGAAAAGTTCCAAATCAACGTCTTTGGGGCGGACAAGACCTAAAGCTCGATGGAACACAATCGTATGTAGTATGCCTGAAAAAAAAAAATCAACACTATTCAAATAATTTTATCCAATCAAATTTCTGCGTCCCTTACGGAAACGAAATAAGCTTTTTCTTGACTCGAAATTCCGAACGAGTTTATTTTCAAAGAAAAAATTTGACGATAATGAAATGAAACGAAAACTCAAAAGAGAAAAATTCGTCAATCATAGTACAAATACAAAAATCAAATAAATTTGGAAACTCACAACGAAGAGCTTCTCGTATCTCGAAGTGCTCTACTTCCTGGAGAAAGGGGGAGAAGTACAATAAAAACCTCAGAATCAACAATTGATAGAATTTACGATGAAGAACACAGATTTTTTCTGTTGAAATCGAACTACATATACCAATTCTTTGAGTTGGCAAACTTCACAGTTCATATCACCCGAGACTGAAGCAAACGACGAATTCGATTAGGATCGGTGATTTGGACGCCAAGTTTTTGATCTCCAACTGGAGAAGCAAGTCCTCAACTGAGTAGATTATTACGATAACTAAAATGGGCTACGACCCAAACCCTCCAAAAACAAGAAACAATTTTTTAATTTAAGTTATTTAATATAAGATAAAATCCAATTTTGCCACTAAATTATCATATAAATACGAACCGGCCACTGAAATTTAAAAAAAAAATGAATGACCTGTCAACCAATGCAGATAGGTCAGGTTAGTGCGTTAGGTCTTTGTAATTTTTAAAAATTAATCATTTTTTTAAATTTTTTATAAATAAATTTTAGGGTAAAAGTTAATTTTGGGCCTGAATTTTCAGAAAATAGGCGACATCGAACCTGAATTTTCGGAAAACAAAATTTAGACTCGTCGAACGCATAATTTTTTGCCTCATGCGTTCGATATTCGTCCGAGTGATGCATGATCAGAAGAATGAGGGAAAAATTTATTGCCTCATTCGTCCGATATTCGTCCGAGTGAGGTATGATCGAACGAATGAGGCAATAAATTCTTTCTTATTTTTTAGTTATTTTTTCATTATTATTGTACTTATTATTCCTTTACATTATCATTGTACTTTTTTTAAATTTGAAATGAAAATATTTTTTCTTCATCGTAGTCACACAAAAGTCACAAAATAATCCACGAGAATCAGTGTCGGAACCCTCCAAAATCCAGAACCACGTAGAAGGTGACCAGCCTCGCCGAGATAGACAAAACAAAAATATTATAAATGTATTATAACGTTGAAGAAAAAATATGTTCATTTATAATTTAAAAAAAATACAATGATAATGAAAAAGTAACTAAAAAATAGGAAAAAATTTCTTGCCTCATTCTGATCATGCCTCACTCGGACGAATATCAGACGAATGAGACAATAAATTCTTTCCTCATTCATCCGATCATGCCTCGGACAAATATCGGATGCATGAGGCAAAAAATTATGCGTCCGACGAGTCTAAATTTTATTTTTTGAAAACTCAGGCACGATTTCACATATTTTCTGAAAACTCATGCCCAAAATTAACTTTTACCCTAAATTTTATTTGAATGACTTAGTTTTTTTTTAAAATTTTCTGTAATTTTATATATAAAAAAATTGTACGTTAAAAAAATCTGCAAATTTGTGGATAAATCTCTCAATGATTTTGGATTCATGAGTATTTATTTTCTAACTACTTTTCATGAGCTACGTTCATGAATGATTTGTTTCTTGATTTTATGCTTATCGGACTATATCCGTAGTAAAAAATATTGTATGATTTAACATTAAAATTTTGAAAGACCATAACTCCGTGCTTGATGGTCAGATTTGGACTTTTTTTTAATTTCATGTATTTTTCTTTTTCCTACTTTCGGGTCCGAAAAACCTCGTTTATTGCCTTTATTTCCCTTTTTTTTTTTAATTAAGCTTAGCCGTTTGTTTCAACTCCCCTAAAAACGAGCACATTTTGTGCGCTCAACACATAGTCGCAAATGTAAATAAAACTCGACCTAAAAGACCCAACGTGAGTATCCACTAAAAACACTTAGACTTCCACCAATTTCTCAATCAAAAGATGATCGTTCAATTACAATCATCAAGTCATGAACCAAAAAAGACCTCCACAGCTGCCTATTACAAACGTGACCAATTTGAAGAAGCATCATATGGAAATCCATGGCTATCCTATAATGTACTTTCCGAAGAGAAATCGCTTACCTCTTATTCACTAGACGGTTCTTCAAACGCCCATATTCGGAAAAAGGAGACCAGTTAATCGGATTGCATAGTCTATCTCCCCGCTGCAGTCGATATCTAATTCAGATTCATCGTCCCGATCGTCCATGTCTAGAAAATCAGTCATATATGGGTGAAGATTGCGAGTAGCACAAAAATCAGTCCATTGCCAGTTTGTTTTTTGATAGTTCGATGGCCTATAGTTTGATGACTTTTTTGAACTTCACCCTATTTTAAAAACGTATTTCTAATATGTGTTTTTTCTTTAACTAGTTCTATTTTGTCTCGGGCCGATTTGGGTCGGTTTTGCAGCAAAAATACAAAAACTAAACCAAAACCGATTTGATTTTTCATTTAAAAAAAACCCACCCAAACCAAACTGAACTAATTTGTTTGGCAAGTTAGTTCGGTTCCACCCATCCTTAGATTTAGTTTTTGAAGCGATGATAAAAATTTAAACCCTTCTTCGAGTATTTTAACGAAAAAAAATTAAAATTGATATTAAAAATATTTAACCTTATGAACATACTATAAATTAACGCATGTTATCAAAACAACAAATTCAACTACTCGATGTCTTGTTCGACTGGTTTATCCGTTACAAGCACCATGGCACCATGGAAATCTTCATAGGTCTGCTACTCACGTACAGAGTTTTAGGGTTTCGCAATGTAAAATGATTTAAACCAACCTAAGTTAGAATTAAACATATACTTTATTTGAGAAAAATGTCTGTTCCAAGGTTGTATTTTGTGCTTTTAGGTCATAAATCCCATCACGCGTGACGTGGGACGAAGCGAATTAAACAAAAGTAGAGACGATCGTTTGGGTTGGCTAGGTCTGTTCCATGCCTTAGTCTGCTTTTGTCATCATCGTCTAGAGAGAGAGAGAGAGAGAGAGAGAGAGAGAGAGAGAGAGAGTTCTTACAGTAGTTCTATATTGAAACTACTTAAAATAATGGGTTGATTAGTCAGCCTTCGAACAGTTCAAGGAATAACGTATTCTTCAGTCTTTTTTTTCTAATACACACGCTGCACCGCTCATTAGATTAATGGAGGGGATCCAGGATGAATTTGAACAGCGACAGACAACCTACGACCAAAACAACGTAGAACAACGTTGTTGGATTCTATCCATACAAGAGTGTGGAAAGCCATAGAAGGCCTTCATCTTGCATCCTAATTTTAACCGATTTCAATTGAGCTAACCATTTTTTATGTGAACCCTTTTGATTCCAAGACAGGAAACTTCAATTCCAGAACCCAGATTGAATATAAATAGACATAGAACGCTATGGTTTTCTAACTTTCTATCAAAACCCTAATCTTTGATTCCTTTCTGAAACTTGTATTTTCTTCTCATGGCAGCGAGTCCAGTAGCAGAACGCGAGGCACGAAAGCCACCCAGTCCAGCCAAAGACGTGGAGGGACAGGAACGGGTACCGTCAGAAGGAAGATCCGAGGATTTTGACTACTCCAAAAGGTCGCAGTGGCTTCGGGCGGCGGTGCTTGGGGCCAACGACGGCCTGCTCTCGGTGGCAAGCTTGATCATGGGCATTGGCGCTATTCACGAGGACGCTAAGACGGTGGTGCTCACCGGCGTTGCCGGGCTAGTCGGCGGAGCTTCAAGCATGGCCATCGGAGAGTTCGTGTCCGTCTACTCCCAGCGTGACATTGAACTTGCTCAAATGAAGAGAGCTGGGATTGGGAAGGCGGAGACGGAGAAGGAAAGAGAGAAACTGCCTAACCCTTTTTACGCCGCCGTGGCCTCGGCGTCTGCGTTTTCAATGGGGGCGACGGTGCCCCTTCTTGCGTCGGCTTTCGTGCAAGTTTTCTGGCTGAGGATGGTGGTGGTTGTGGCGGCGGTGAGCTTTGCTTTGCTTGGTTTTGGGTGGGTGGGGGCGGCGCTGGGGAAGGCGCCGGTGGTCAAGTCGAGCGGGAGAATCTTAGTTGGTGGATGGTTGGCCATGGCCATCACCTACGGTATAACGAAGCTTCTTGGACATTCGACCGGAGCATGAATGTCCATCCTCCGGTATAATATTTTCCTATAGTTTTCCATGAAAACATAGTACTCTTCGTTTCCGAAATCAAATAATTCTGCCCTCAGCTGAATATTACTCACCGAGAGTGATTTTATGTTTTCAAATTAATCGAATAATAATTTTCAATACGTTTTTATATCCAAAAATAATGCTAGGTAAATCAAAATTTCTTGATTTATCAAAAGGGTATGAAGTGTCGATCGCTACAATTCATCCAATTATACAGTTGAGTCGAAAACCAATAAAAGCCAAGTGTTAACTACAATCAAATAACAAATTTTCTTCCAAGATAGTAAAAAAATTCCAAGAACATAGTCTACGATACCGGAATTATGGTGGATGAAAATCTCGCAATGAGTACATTAGCAAAGACGAGGCCGATGAAGCACACGCAAACAAATTCGAGAGATCAAAAGTTTGGGGAGAGATTCAAAAGAGTTAAATGACAAATTATGCAAATTCATGGACATTGGTTGGGTTGACATTGGAAACCTTACCAAATTATGCAAAAATTTCTGCCTATGGGTTGGTTCCGATTTCTCAGTTTTGGTTCGGTTGACATTGGAAACCGTACCAAAACGAAACCCTAGTGAAGCCCCAATTTAAGATTGTTCTCGAGGTTTAGGTTATGATTAATTCAGTTCCAACCTAATCCTTCTCAAACCAAGAGCGAGAAATAGGAGACAATGGGCAAACTGAGAACGCCGACTTAGGAGTGTTCAAAACCAAACTAAATCATAAAACCAGACCAGAACTGATATATTAGTTCGATTTTGATCAATTCTAGACTCATATTGATTCTTTAACAATCTTACATTATGTAGGACTAACTTAGTTAGTTCGGTTTCAAGACTAATGTACTAGAATCATTAAACTCGCACCAGATCATTAAAAAAATCATTGATTAAAAATTGTAATTTTTTAATTAAATTTTAATTTCATTATTTAAATTTTTTGTTAAGTCGGATATAATTTCATAATCTATTATATCAGTGTACTTTTTTGACTGATGTTTTTTCAATAATTTTTTTTTAATTCTAAAATATTTAAATTAATTTTTGTAAGTATTTAATGAGAAAAATCAGAAATGGATCAAGATTAAACTAAATAAATATATGATCTAATTTTTGTCCGGTCATGTTTTTTAATTGTCTGGCTCTTGTCCGTAAATTTTAAGACTAATTTTTTTACTAGTCACAATAAGACAGTTCAGCACCCGACTGACTAACAACATGATGTTCTGACCATTGCGATCTACCTCCGATAACTGACTGTCCTAAATACGTCACTAGTCACAATAAGACAGTGGAAACTCCGAGCATGGAATTATCGACTGTTGTGAGCAACTCAGACTTCATCCGATGACATGACTCTAGCGAGGCGTTTGATGAGTGTCTTCAACTGTCATTTTTTCACAAGACAAGGTCTTCTCTAGTACTATTCAAACTTAACAATTACTATTTTGTGTCATTTTCAATTGATTATGAAATGACTTTGTGAATTGAGAAATAGTTGAATGAATTGGGAATTTGAGTAATTTCCAAACTTCAAATGTTTAGGGGACCACCGCCCCAACACCTATCCTCACCATCTCTTGATATCTTTGTTTATGAGAGGAACTTAATTGCTGATAAATTATATTTTCCATTATTTTAAGGAACCTAAATGATTTTATTTTTAATAGATGAGTTTTGGATTCCAAATCAAGACTTATTGAGTAAAAAAATATGTTTTCTTACATAGGGATGGGCAAAAACCGATCCTACTCGCACTTATGGGTCAGGTTTGTTCGATTAAAAATTATTATTTTTAATTTAAGTTAGTTTTGCTTATTAATTAACGGGTACTATTGGTTTTTTGATTTTTTGACTTTAAATAACAAAACTCAATTTTTTTAAAAAAGAATTTTTTATTTATTTTTCTTTTTTATCAAAAATAAGAGAAAATCAAATAAAAAGGTACTTTATTTAAAATCGTTAAGTAATACATTATTACTAAAACATATTTAAAAACCGCAGCATCAGACATAAAATTTTTTGGGTTGAGTTGAAAAATTGATTTGAGTTTTTTGAAAAATCGACGCAAATCGACTCTCTTGATGTCATTTGAAATAACATCTAATATATATTTTTTCCTTAAATAAAAATAGAAACTTTGTTCACTCGCGCTCCTTGAATGGATGTATGCCCTAGAATGAAATGCAGATGACTAAATTAAAGTGACACCTCGTTGTGTGTAAATATATTTGCTTGTAACGCAACTGCAAATGTCGCAATTTAGTAATAAAATATCGATGGCACAAGTTCAAGTCAATTCTATTTTCGAAAACAACTGTGAAATAGCAAGAGAATAAAAAAAATTTATGTGTGTTTCGTAACATAAAATAAATAACAAAAATTAAATATGTAAAAACAAATTGGTGTTCTAGCTAAGAGAGTAATAAATAACTACTTCTGCAGAAATGTTACAACGGTTGTTACAGCTTTACTATGCTTAGGTTTGGACTTCTAATGAACTGAGACTAGTGTTGCTAATCAGCTAATCCCTTTTATATCTATGATCCAGACTAATGAATCGATAAATATTATTCGAGATTTGATTTTAAACACGTTCTTTTTAATCACACTAGGCTAGGATAACCACTTAGATAGTTTCATAAGTTAAATCGTTTCACTTGAACTAACACTCTATGCAATTTAACATGCGCCTTAATAATCACTTAGTAACATTTTAAGCAACATCGTAATCATCATCTAATGAAATCACAAGTTGACATACGAAATAAAAAACATAATAAATTGAATGCAATAATAAAGAACATAATTTCGACTAAACATATATAATCCAAAATTATCAGAACATACAAATCAACCGAAGAAAACTTACCGAGTAAGGGAGAGAAATCTACTCCTTGCCATCGGGATGTTGTTGCTCGCAGGGATCCGTTCTCTAGCTGCCACTGACCTTCACCTAAGATCTACGCCAGTCTTAAATCTTAGTATATTGCTTTCTAATTCTCGACAAACTTTTCATGGTTCTCAGCCCCTATTTTATAAATCTCACGGATTTCAATTTGTTTTCAAAGTTGTTGAGATTTGCAAAAAATAAAATATTCATGGATTTGCAAAAAAAAAAACAAGTAAAATCTTTCATCCAATTGTCGCGCATGGAACTACGACATTGTATTATAAAAACACGAATTTTACTTAAATTATTTAGCAACTATTAAATATGAAAATATTTAAATTAAGTTTTTTCAAGTTTTTTCAGGACTTATGTTGTGAAAATTATTCATGCTTTTTGATTTAAGTAAATAATGTGAAAATTGGGTCAATATTAATCTCAATGAAATAAATGATAATAAAAACTCATCAAAGTTTTAGGGTAGATTTTGACTAATTTTTAGAAAGTCAAGCGGTCATCAAATTTAACGTTTGACCTATGAATTTATATGTTCCAGATATCTAGTTCTAATGGTTCAAGTTTCAAATCATTCCCAACATTGTGGAAAAAGTTATGATCATTTTAATAACAAAATGTCATAAATTATTATTAAAATTTTAAAAATAGTCTAAAATTTACTATTATATTTAATTTAGTTTTAATGTTATTTATCTTACTTTTGTATTATATATAGTTGCTGAACGAAATGAAATGATGTAAAAGTCTACGTATTTTCTTTTTTACATATTTTGTTCTTTTTCTTTTCTAGAAACTTGATATTCTAAATTTATGATTTCCGTTCAAAAATAACTTTGAAAGAACTAACAAAAACGACAACTTAATGATGAAATCGTGTTCAAAATAAATAATCTATAAAGAAACCCTAATACTATTTCTACGCCAATTCAAAGAAGGCCACGGATTCCGACGCAGTAGGCGCCATCCGATCTGTTTCGATTTCCTTATCTCTACTTCTTTTAGGAAAAGGAAACAACCTTTTAAAATTACGAAACACAAAGGACACGAGAATGATTTTGGATATCTTCTATTTAAACCCTCAGCCCTCGTCCTGGAGAAGTCACTTTTCTGCGATTAAGCGAATGGACTCAGTTCGAGAGAATATGGCCGACAAGGCTAAGGAGCAAACGTCGGAAGAACATGGTCAACTTCTATCTTCTTCCGGCAGCCGCTGGTTATGTGGACTCTGCGTTCGCCGGAGGCGAAACGAGAGTGCCGGGAAAAGCAACGGAATTTCAAAATCTTTCAGTAAATTCGTGAAGTTTAACAACGGAACTAGCAAAAGAAAGAGCCGTTTTCAGTACGATCCTCAGAGCTATGCACGAAACTTCGACGACGGAACGGAAAAGGAAGACGACGATCACGCCATGGTAAGTTTCAGGGCTCGCTACGCAAGTCCAGGCGGCCGGCGGAGTTCAAGTGGTGCGCTGCATGCGTAGACCGTTAGGGCATTAAGATTTAGTTCACGTGTGGATTGATTTTCTGTAAAATTGTGGATAATATTTTTTTGAGTTTGATTTTTGAATCCTTCACGAACAAGCGAAGTCTTCAAATCAAATAGTGTTTATTTAAATTTTCAAGAAATCAACTAGGTTAAAGTTGATGAATCTCATCAGCATTATACTAAACATTCAAACTTAAGACTAATGGAGCCGGTTTTATTTAAAATAGAACTGAAATTAATGGTTTTAATTTCATTCTGATTTTAACATGATTTTATTTTATATTTAAAAAAATTAAAATATAACAATAAAATAGTTTTTATTATATTTGAATTGAGTTTTAAGTAATTTGGCGAGTTTATAATCAATTTTAAAATTTATATTGGGTTTTATTAGGATTTGAGTCGGATTTTACTCGATTTTATAATTTTTTTCACCTACGGTCTCAGTTCAGATTTTACGGTTTTTTACTTTTAAATGCCAATATTGGCCCATAAATCACAGTTTTTAGAAAAAATAAAAACCAAAACTGGATTAAAATTGACAGTTCTGATCAGATTTGCTGTTTCGGTCCGATTTTGCCCACCCCTACTTAAGACCATATGATGTAGGTCTTGAACCAATCATCGTCTTCTATGTTTTTTTTTAATTTGAACCGTATAATGATGTGCCACGGATTAGCACATCTAGAAGCGGAAGCAAACTATTTTCTAATGAGTTTGTTGATTTTGNCCTTCATGGGAGCAGCAGCTAGCAGCCCATGGAAGTGCCCAACCATTAGCCCAAAAGATACAAGTGTTCAAGTCCATTTGATTATGGACATTCCATCATCGGTTTGGCCCATCTATTAGGTTTTTGATTTTTCGTAAAAACCATGCAAGAAACTTGTCATCCATTTTATTTTTGTGCTAAATTACGTGGAAGCAAGTGAGAAAGATTAGGGAACATTAAGGAATGGGGGTACACCATACCTTAGAGTTCCATCTCTCCTTGAAGTGTAGAAGTCAAAGGAGAGGCCCACTTGTCATGCTTTTAGGTTTGCTAGGTACTTTGAAATGTAGGTAGTAATTATTTTCTCCATGTAACTCGTGGGAAGAAGGGTTTTATTCCTTTCTTCTCTGCATTTTGAAGATAGAAAAGATTTGGAAAAAATTGAAGTAGCTTTGAAGCTCTCAACCCACTTTCTCACGGCTTCAAGAGATTTTGGTGAGTAATATCCAATCTTCTTTGTTGTCTTGGTGTTGGTGATTTAGCTAGGATCACTAAGCCTTTGTTCCAACCTTCCCCCTCACTTGATTAGGATTAAGGCAAGCTTGGAAGTCTCATAGCCCTCACTCCATCCCATTTGTTTTCGGATCTTTTGCTGTTTGGTGTTTATTGTTGTTGTGGTTTCCTTACCGAGTGGATTTTGTGTATCAAAAGCCACCCCCATGCCAACTAGTGTTTTCTGTGTGCTAATTTTATGAAATTTGGTATGTGAATTCCTCCTTCGTGTCTTAAAATATTTGGTCTTTCATTGTATCCCTTGTTTCTTTCATTTTCACCCGAATGCCTGAAGTCTGACCATATTGTTGACGGATTTTCAATCTCTCATATCGTTTAATCTACCAGTGCGTTTTTCCCCAAACCAATTGCATTTCCCTCCCCTTTTCTTGAAGCTGATTTCTGCCAATTTTCACTTTTCCAAACTTCATACATTGGGAGTTGTGCAGAGGTCTTTCCCATACCTCTATTCTGTCAAAGCTGGTTTGTCTGTTTGTGTGACAGAAAGTAGACCCATGCCATTTTAAGTTCTACACGTGCTATCACACTGAATTTTGGACCAAGCCCAGACCGTCCATTAAAGTTTAAGTCCACCAAATATTAGCCCAAAAGCACGTGTATATTTGTGGCCTTAACCAGTTTCCTCTCCTGTTTCTGCCAACCTTCTTTGTTCTCGGCAGATTGCTAATTTTCCTTTGTCCTCTAGTCTCCCGACACCTCTCCTATCCCCGAGCGTGTCATATAGTTGTCGAAATCGAGAGCAAAAAGGGTCGACGTCTGTTTAAGTGTCACCGAGACTCTATTTTCAGAGAATCTACGAGCATGAGTGTCAATAAATTTACCCTAGAGGTAGATCAATGCTTGAAAATATCAAGTCATCTATTTTAATCTTTCTGTCTATCTTTTTCTTATACATTAGACACTCAAATTCTGCTATTAATGAAATAGATGAAAAAAAAACATAAAATTTGAAATAGGTAAAAAACTACTAAATCATAGAGTCACGTGTCAGTTTTACCATCCACACAACACGTGAGGCATGCAGGGGCACCTTGCATGGATCCGTGCGGATGGTGAATTTTTTAATTTATTTTCAAAATTAATAGATTTTTAAGCATATATAATCAAAATTATTTAAAATTCGTATCATAAAATAATAGTATTATAAAAAAGATATAGTGAAATGTTGAATGTTCATACGATTTATTATAATTTTTTATTTCTAAAAACGAAATAAAACATCACAAAAACGTACATTATCCACAAATTCGGAAACTTTCTTGCTAAATTATTCTAATATTTTTCCTTTAAAGTTGCTAATCATTTGAAAAAGTTACAAAAGAATATCAAAACTATGAGCATCTTTAATCTATATATTATTTTAATAAAATCCTACAAATACACGAAGAAATATAGGCTTGGACTTTTTCTTTCCATACGCTAATGTTGTTTCCTTTCTTTTCAAACTACATTACTTCCTTGAGTTGAGAAAATTTAAGGACCACTTCATCTTCTTCAATAAACCCTAGTTCACTTTGCCCTTGGTCCGCGTAACTCTTTTGTCAGCACAGAGTGACCCTTTTTTCATTTCGACTTGATCGGTTGTTTTTCGATGATTTATAGATTGTACGATTTTGTTTCTCCTACTTCATCCCAATATAACGTGGACCTAAATTTTCGATCATATATGCTTTTTTTGCACTTTCATTTATTGATTGGGAAGGGCTTGAGGATTTCTCGTCCGCCTTTGGTGTTATGTCTTCACTTTTTGATATCTTTTGGCTCGTATCGTTTTCGCCGCAAGTATTTAGATCCGAAATCACCTCCGACCCAGAGGTTCTAAATTTGATTTTTGAGTATGGGTGGGATTGACAGTTGCACCGACAAATAGACATTTTGCTAAGCACATCGACCACCACATTCCCCTTTCCGTGATGCCAATTTATTTCCATATCGTAGTTATTCGCGAATGGCAACCACCGTATTTGTCTCGTGTTTAGCTCCTTTTGTGTGAAGAAGTATTTCAAGCTTTTGTATTGTGAAAATATAGCACATTGTTTCAAGCTTTGTATCGTGAAGAAGTATTTCAAGCTTTCCTTAATTAACTTTGCAAAACGAGGATTAAAATGCATATGGACTTGAGAAAATGTAGAGAAACTCCGTCATTTCCTTCTGGAGAACAAGTGAAATCGTCTGAATTTTGGGTCTTATTGAAAAGGTTTTGCTACTTGGATCATTGCCATGCATATGTCATCATCTAGATTACAACCTTTCATGGAAGCCATTGAAGGAGAAAAGATGGTTCAGGCTAAATGGTCCTCCCACTACTAAGACCAACTGGCTTTATCTCACTTTTACTGAAGAAAGCCTACAAATTTTAAGCTAAACACTGCAGTCTCCAAATTGAGAATAGTGGGGAAAAGCTGGAGAGGATCTTACAGTTTGCTCAGATATCTATACGCATGCCTCCTCGTGGAGAGGATCCAAACCCTGCTCCACCAGTGCAAACCCTTTCTACTAACTTACCGGCCTGAAGAAACCATTGCCGAGCCAAATCGCTCATTCATCGATGTTGAGTATTAAACTCAAAGAATAAATAATAATAAAACTCGTTTATTTTTTATAATAGATTTTGACTGATTTTTAAAGAGTAAACGGTCATCAAATTTAACGTGTGACGTATAAATGTCTATGCCCTAGATGCCTATTTTTCAATGGTTCAAGTTTCAGATCATTCTGAGTACTGTGGAAGAAATTATGATTATTTTAATAACAAAATGTAAAAAATTATTACGAGAGTTTTTAGAAATAAAGAGAATAAGATTAACTATTTTATTTAATTATATTTTTAATGTAATTTATATCTCTTTTGTATTATATATTATGGCTGAACGAAATGAAAAGAAGACAAGAGTCTACAAAATTTTCTCTCTTCCATATTTTATTCTTTTTCCTTTCTAGAAATTCAATTTTTTAAATTCTAATTTCTTTCGTTCATACTTTTCCATGTGATTTTTGTATATTTTCCTTGCATTCCACCGTTCATTTTCTAAATATAGGAAAATCTAGATTATTCATAACTGTTGTTTTCTCCTTTAGATGCTTATGACTCTTCTGCCAATGGGCTCTTTTCCCTGATTATTTCTATAACATTTTGGTTTTATCTTGACAATGATGTTGCATAGGCTTTTGGTCCCTTCGAGTTCTTTGCTCGTGGGTTGTGATATTTTATGTGTTACTTTTTTATTCTAAGACAAATTCTATTTTAATATATTCTATCGAAAGACTTGGACTATTACCCTTTACCAACCTTGTCTCAACCCACAAAAAAATGAATGAAAAAGTAAGATGTCGGTTGACATGCTTTTCCCCATCGTTGTAGGAAAGAACGTGGATGAATATTAAACTCAATGAATAAATGACAATAAAACTCATCAATTTTTATGGTAGATTTCAACTGAGTTTCGAAAGAGCAAACGATCACCAAATTAAAATGTGACCCATAATTTTCTATGCCTCGGATGTCAGTTTACATTGGTTCAAGTTTCAGGTCATTCTTAGTATGAAAAAAATTATGGTTGTTTTAATAACGAAAGGTTAAAAAAATTACTATGAGAGTTAATTTTATTTTTAACGTTATTTATATTATTTTTGTATTATATATTGTAGCTGAATCAAATGAAAAGATGACAATAGTCGACAAATTATTTTCTCTTTCATATTTTATTTTTTATCTTCTTTAGAAATTTGATTTTCAAAATTCCGATTTTTTTGAAAGAAAACTACTGGAAATTACAGATTTAAGGAGCTGGAAAGTCGAGAAAATCAAAAAGATAAACACAGAAGAAGCAAAATCATGGATATATAGAAGGAATCTCTCGAACCATCTTGCCGAGTTGATCTTAACACGGCCATAACTCAGCTCTTTTCAGCTTGGAAATGCTCTCCACCACACCAACGGGCGAAACATGTCCCATGACAGTCACCCTTTTGTCCTCCAAATCTATGCTGAACGAAGTCACCCCTTCGTAGATTGTGTCAAAACCCAAGCATTAAAACATTAAGAAAATGCCTGTGTTCTTGTTCAGTAAAAAAAAAAATACCTTCCATTTTGGATAGATGCCTCTTAATTTTGCTGGCACAGCCTTGACAATGAAGTGACACCCGCATGACAACCACCTGTTACCTCTCATATTTAATGATTTTAAGGCATTTATTTGACGTTCTAAAAAGCTGTAATATCTTGAGATAAACCAATAAAATATACTACTCTGAGACAGGATGAAGAGTTGAAGCATTAGAAATGGAAATTAGGGTTATATATCACTGACCTGGAACACTTGGTCGGCCGGAGGAAGAGGAATAGAAGCCGGTTTCTTCAGGAAAGCTGGCTTCAACTTTGGCCGTAGTTCTCTTTCCGACGAGGGTAGAGAAGGCCCGGCTGACTTAGGAATGATAATATGAGGAGACTCCACCAGTTTAGAGTACTTGGCGTTGGAGCTGACAGAAATGGATTCAGCCATTTGAGCGCTTGCTTTTTTCTCCGGTTGTTTTGGTATGATTACTGACCTCTGATTCATCGACAAGCAAACTGCGGTGGCAGCCGGAGATTGGCACATAAATCCCCGCATTTTCTTCGGTGCCATCTTCATGTTCATGAATTGAGATGAAATCGGATCGCCTGAGAGAGTGGAGTGACGCTTTTGAAGGGGGAAAATGGAGAGATGAACAATGGAATCTTAATCACATAAGTTAATACGAACTTCCCATGTTCATCAAGCTGTCTTTTTCAGTTGTTAATGGCGAAACCAAATGCACAGTGAGTAGATTTACAATTTCTCAACGTTGGGATAGCTACCTTTTGGACCACAGCCGGTTGCTTGACGTAAATTGGAGATTTTTTTAGCTGATATTGAATATATTAATCTCTCTCAACAAAAGCTTGAACTCGTTGAATTCCAAACATTATTCCTGAAGTATCGATACAACTTATGCTTGTTGACAAGGTAGGTGTCTGCCTCTGTGCATGATCTTCCAGTTTACTTTAAAACGTTTGAGCGTAGATAAATATGAACTGTCTGCTATAGGAAGTGGTGAAGATAAGGTAAACACAAAAAGACATTTAGAACTGGTCCGGCCCTTTTTATTTTGAAATATACCTTTTAATATATTTAGGTTATATTTTAAGTAATTAGGTAAGTTTATAACCAATTTTAATATCAGATTTTATTAGGGTTTGAGTCGAGTTTTACTCGATGTTTAAAACTTTTCTGATCCACGTCTCGATTGCAGTTTCACGATTTTTTACTTCTAAAGACCAGAACCGGCTCATACATCACAGCTTTTCAAAAATTAAAACCAAGACTAGATTAGAACTGACGATTCCGGTTAAATTTATGGTCCCGGTCCGGTTTTTCCAACCCCTATGTAGAATAAATACGAAGACATACCGAGCATGAAAGACACTATATGCTATGAAAACAAGACAATATTCAGCAAAAATACCATGAATTGCTTTTTGTTGAGCTTATCTCGCGCAATATGTAAAACATTAATGAAACATAAAAAGATTAAGAAAGCTTAGAGATGGTTTATTTCAATACCTCCATAAGGTGTGATGTCTTTCACAATATTTTCCAACATCGTGATTTGCTGTAACCCCATCCGAGCATGTAACCCCATCATTCTTGATTCTTACTTTTTGATACCGGAACTTCTCAACTCTTATATAGTTTGTTGTCACGTACCATGTGATTGATATAATAATTATTGATCATTTACCGTTCGCTAGCATCAGTGGTTGTCGGAAAACTTACAAAAAAGGACCCAATCCTCCTCCTCGTGTTCAACAACTTGAGCGTTTTGCTCTTTACCATTGTTTTTTGGTCCTGCAAATCATGTTTTAAATGAAGTTTTACATGCATTATTATTCCGAAAGAGTTCTTCATTCATCCCAAAACAATCCCCTTTCACTTTGAGGAAAGAAAACGAATAGTGAGTAGGTAAAGTTTCGAGGTGATTCTCTTTATTGTTTATGCATTTGTTTGTTTCGGAATTCCCCATAAGAGCTTGTCTTTCGTTGCAAACCAAGATTAACACAAGAATTCGAATCCGCTTCGAGAATTCAATAACCCAACTTGGTGCTACGTCATAACTTATTATATACTAATTGAAATGACCCGAAACTTGGACTATTAGAAACAAGACATCTGGAGCATAAAAATTCATATGTCAGATATTTAATTTTATGATTATTTATCATTCCAAAAGTCAGACAAAATATATCTTAAAAATTATTAATTTTTTATTATCATTGAGTTTAATACTCAATAAATTTTGTCTTATACTGTATTTATTTTAATATTAGGAGAAAGAAAGCAATGAATGTAAATTAAATTCCATTTTATCTAAAACAACGTGGTGCAGTTGAAAGTGTAAATGACCAATGCAGATTGCTACTGTTCTTTATCCATGTGCCTCAAAGTTCTGTACGTCATTTGCTAATTCCAAAGAGTAATTTTATCTTGTCTTATTCACTGCAAACTCTAACTCTAACTTCACAGCATCACCAATTTATTCTTTAATTTATAATAAAAAACACAATTTTTTAAATCTCCGAAACAACGTGCGATTATGAACATGTATGTACTGAAGGGATGACAAAACTAGATCGGAATTAAAAACCGGACTAGAATTGCTGATTTTAATCTGGTTTTAATTCTAATTTTTTTAAAATTGTGATTTATGGACCGATGTCGGTTTTGAAGAGTAAAAAACCGTGAAACTGGAACTGGGATCGTGAGTCAAAAATATTCTAAAATCAAGTAAAACTCTACCCAAAACCTAAAAAAATCTAATATAAATCCTAAAATTTGTTATAAACTAGCCTAATTACTTAAAACTCCACTCAAATATAACAAAAAAAAAATTAATTTATTGTTTTATTTTAATTTTTTTAAATATAAAATAAAACTAAGTTAAAACCGAAACAAAATCGTAATTGTTGGTTCCGGTGTCGGTTCCAAAATTCCAGAACCATGAGTACTAGTTTCGATTGTATTTTAAAATAAAATTGAATCAGATAGACTGGTGCTAGTCAGTATAATAAACTAAACTTTTTAAAACTTGCACGGAGAAACAAATAAACAGATTAAAGGGAGTCAAACAGGGAAACGGGCAGTGCAGTAAATGAGGTTCGAGGGGAGTGGAATAAATTCTCTGAGCACTGAAACAACTGAAGTGAAAGCTACTAGTAATTCAGCTTGGAAACCTTTCTCTGTTCTGCATTTTGCTTCTCTCCTTTTCTCTCCATCTGTTCTTTCCACTGTCCAACACAGACCCTTCCTGTTTTTACTCATCTTCTCACCTATCCCTCTATTTCCTCACAGCAAGCAAACCCTCTTGGGAAATCATTAGGGTTTCCACCTTACTATGATTTATTTCTACCTCATCATACTCATTTTTTATTGTCATGATAATAATTTACATTTCCCTAAGAAAATCATCTCAACTAATGAAAAAAAGGATACGAGTGAAGGAAAATTCAACCCAAAAAAATCGATTACATTATTGGTCTTTTAAAGCTAAAGACAACCCAATATTCTGTTAATTGTGAGGGTTTAACTCATATCAATAGAGTGCACAATTTGAAGTTAATTTGCGAGAGTAAAGTTCTTATATTTACAAATAGAGTTTGCTAATACGATGTGTTGAACCGAAGATATGACATCTTATACGAGCGATGTCATATATGCAATTTAATTGGCATTACCTTGTAATCCAATAATAATCATCCTGCTCTATATTAGCAATCATTTTTAAGTCATATATGCAATTTAATTGGGTCCCAAAATTAATATCTTTCATACTTCTTATTAAATAGGTCAAATATATCTAAAGTAGTTCTAGTTCTAGACCATCTTGCATCTGCTGATACTTGTGATAGTTCAATATCTTCATCAATAAAGCCACGATAGATAGAAAGAATATGGACCCGCCGAAGCAAATTCTCTGAATTCCTTGAACCTTGAATCCTTGACAATTGAATCTTGGATCATGAACTCTGGACTTTTTAAGACCACTTGACAATCTTAATAAACGTAAACCCTTGATTTTGTTTCCTCAAGGCATCAATTTATGTTGTTCAAATAAATAAAAATGGACTGCTCGTCAATTTTTGTCAGAATCAAGGCCAAAATTATGCTTTATTCCAGTTGATGTAACTATGCATATGAGCAATAAATGTCACTCGCCAAAAAGAAGTTGAAATATCCATTAATCCCATGCTCATTAAACATTAGAGAGGACCACAAAACTCTCTCTCTCTCTCTCTCTCACAACACGCACAAAGAAAAAGAGAGTTCGATACAAGTTAGGGAACATAATGGATGCAAGTTGTAGGCAAGTTGGATCTAAATTAAAGGCTCAAAAGTTACGATGAAGATTATGAGTTGAAGTAGGGTTTTGCAGAGGACCCAAAGGGAGGATCCGACCCACTTGAAAACAACAACAGATAACCAGCAATTATTATGAACATAGCATTCAGGACAGGCAAAAGGAAAGCTGGTTCAACCGTACGCCCTTCAGCTCCATCTTTTTATGTCTCAAAACTATAAAAAGATCACTTTATATTCATACTTATATCTTAGCTTCTTAAAATGCAGGTTGACGTGTTAAAGATAATTGATACGAATATTATTTATAAATATATATATATATATAATTTAATACACATGATTGAAAACTTGATATATCATATGTTAAATCCGACTAAGTGGATTTGGAGCGATATTATTGTATAGAAAGAGCTAGCTTTGAATCCAGATAGGGCTGGGCGGATCCAACCTACTCCAATCCGATTTTTGTCGGATTGAATTGGATCGACAATCATCCGATCCAATCCGATCTGACGCCCACCCCTAAATCCAAATAGATCTTTTTGTAAAATTAAAAAAATTAAAATAATATAATTGAAAATTCTTCATCTAATAACGTCTGTATCTACGCCAAGAAGAAAAGAGAGAAATTTGGCGCTATAGATTTATTTCCATTTCAAGGAGCTGAAAATGTGAGTGGAACTCCATCTTGATTTTTATTTTTTGGTGTTTTTTAGTCATCCTCGGAGATTTTTTGGGATCGAAGATGGAGCAATCATTCCTTCCCACGAGATTTAGCCCGAATCCTTGCATAGCCGACCCCGAGCAGTGATAAGTCCCGAAATAAGCTTATTTACGGCCTTGAATATTGATGAATTGCAAGCAAAATGGTTAAAAGTAAAGAAAAACATGCTTGCTGTGAGCGTGTGCTGTGAAATGTGCTACAACATAGGTGCACGGGATTAACACGTGGTTTTTAATGAATTAGACGCTGTTTTTCTTGGGCATTTTATTATCTTTCCAGAAGCTGTTTACGTGTCCTGTTTTTGTCCTTTTGTGCAAGGTTTATTTGGCTGGGCAATCGACGGGGCATCGCGAAACAGAAAAATCGAAGCTTAATGATGGAGGCGGATTGTGCGAAACAGAATGGAGAGAGAAGGAGTGGAGAATCCGGCTGGAGAAGCTTTTAAAAAAGAGAAAATCAGCAACGAGGAAGGAGGAGAAGAGTCCAAAAAAACAGCAACGAGGAAGAGGAGGACGGAGGAGAAGAGTCCAAAAAAACAGCAACGAGCTGAGTTTTTCGGACTTGGACAGAATTAGACGAAAGATACGGGGAAAATCATTGGAGCTGCGAAAATCAACATTCTAGCAGCCGACGACGAGCTGAGGAGCTCTGGGTTTTTGACCTGAGTTTGAAGCATTAGTCGGTGAGCTTAATTGCAGAGAAAATCGCATGGCGATAGTTTATGAACAAATTTCTGTTTTCGATTTTGCTTCAATGATGAGCTAAATTGTCTGTGGTTGGATTGATTTGCTGTTGACTGGAAAACTCATGTGTTGCTTGCACGATTTTAATTAATCTGTTTAGTTTTACAATTTCTCTCATGTTTGGACTGCATGCCACAGCTAAAATGAGTTTCGGTATCTTCCTAAAATGCCATTAGGGATTTACCCGAGCCTTGAACGGATTAATAGACTGATTTACTCTTCATTTATATTCTGTTTTTGATAAAAGTCGATGATGGATATTCTGAACTTATTTTCCTTACCGTATGTACGGAAGGGAGTGAGGAAAGAAGAAAAATCGGAGGCCATGCCAGCCCCGGTTATTCGATGATTCGATTTCAGTCAATCGTTCTGCAACGCAGCCGTAGCCTCCGCTGTGGCCGAGGATTCCAGCAACAAAAGATCAATCCGACCACGCTTTCTCATCGATATTATTTCTTACTTCTTTTGTGCTAATTTCTTGACACTATTTCTCACATTTTCCATCTTATCTTACACACTTGAAATTTATTTTAGAATTTAGAAAACTCTTTCACAACTTTATTGAGCAATCCGGTTTTCACATTGATTTTTTAAAGAAGATTTTACTAATTTTCCTCGAGGGATCGATATCTTTTATATTACTTGTAAACTGTGCACTTGCGGTTTAATAACGACACACGCATTACACCCAACAAGCAGCCATTGGATTTTTGTTTCAAAAGAAATGAGTGTTCTTCTTTGTTAGACTTTAATTTGAGAAATTTCTTTAGTGTATTGTATTGGTTGTTGTTGCACCATAACAAAAAGTATTGCAGTTATAATTGTTTTAGTGTGTTTCATTGTTTGTGTGTTGCTGACTAATGCTGTCATTTTCGAGATTTATATTGCTTTTGAACTATGAAATAATGACTGTAATTAATGTTTATTGATTTTAGTTACTATTTTTCAATTAGGATAAACATTTTATCGACTGACACAGCTAATCGCACAAAAAAAGTTGTTTGAATCGAGTGTGTGAGACCACTTTACATGGATTTAAGAGCATCAACTTTTGAACGATTATATTTAGAGTGCAATGGCGATTCAGGTTAATTGCACGATTAGATACTTGAAATCTAGATTACATACTTGGTATTCAACGATTACATACTTCACGATTATATTTAGTTCAAGAATGACACATCTAACTGGACAAAATGAAAATCTTGTCCAACAATTATATTTAGAGTACAAGGGTGATTTTGGTGATGAGTTTATGCACCTAATTTCTCAATGATTACAAATGTTCTCATTGCTTTTTCTTGGACAATTCACTTGAACATGGTACCATGAGTAGTATGTTAGAAGTTGAGTAATATTTTAGTGAAAAAAAATGACAAATAGTTTAATAATTTTGATATTTTAACACGATGAAGATCAAACGCACATAAATATCATATATTTGGGAAGGATGCTTTGATGATTTCGATCTCTATTGTCGCATCGGAACTAGCAATTTCTAATAACTAATCGTGTTAATTATTAATAATATGTTTTTGAACGTGGGGTTTGTTACTTTTACATAAATTATAGCTAATACTTAATAAATTATAGAAAAGATGAAGTCGTGACAAGTACTACGATTATTGATTAAAAATATTTTTAGAATTTCTTTTTTATATTTATGTTGGATTCGATATTAAATCGTTGGATAGGATAGTTGTTAATTACGTTTGGTATTATTTGGATATTAGATTGTTGATAATTATGTTGTTTGGATTATTGTTAATTATATTGTTTAGGTAACGAATTGTTGTTAGTTACTTTGTTTGGATTATAGTTAATTATATTGTCTACATAATAGATTATTGTTAATTACCTTATATTGTTTTTAATTATGTTGTTTGGAGTTTGGATATTGTTTGATTGGGTTAAGATTGTTGTTAATTATGTTGCAGCACTTTGTTATTTCTTCTCTATATTTCATCAATTTATGAATATTTAGGTGAATATTCAATATTTTTTAAATTAAATCTGGTCATTTCAATTCGTTACTGACCTGACCTAAGTAGTTCAGTGGCAGATTGATTACGCAGATACGGCTAACTGACTCGTAAATTCTATTTTACGAAAAACAAAACCTACGCCTTCCTTTCTAACTTAGATTGATATGCGGAGAAAAACGAAACCTTATTTCTTCCTTTAATGCTCGGAAATTATTGCCTGAGCGTAAGATTTAGGTATTCTTCAAACTTACTCTCGAAAAATGAAATATCATATTAGTTCTTCATCGCAAAAGTTATTATCTTTGTCCTCGTTTGCTAAGTCTTTCTAGCGGTGAAATTGAGTATATAAGACTACCAAGATTATTATGCAGAAAAGAATATATGGATTTTTCATGTCGTATTAGATTCTTAATGAAAAAGAATATCCTAAAATATCACCGGAGGATCCATGTATGGCGCGGAATCGTTGACTTTTTTGCATCTTACCCGGTCCGACGAGCCATTATTGCGATGGATGAAGGCTTCAACGATCTCCCGCTGATATAGAACGATCCATCACAGGGTTGTAATTTTACTCAAGAACAGATCTTGGCCTCAACAAAAACAGGGAGAGAGAGAGAGAGAGATCGGTGAGAAAATTCTTGAGAGATCCTCGTTTGTTTCGTTGCGCCCTTTTCTTTCTTGCTTACTTTTCCACATTTGACTATTGGGTCGATGATTTTGATTAGAAGAAACGAGATCGATCATATTCCAAATTGATGGATCCATCAGCTCTCTGGGTAGTTTCGTGCATCATTTGAAGCTCTCTCTCTCTCTCTCTCTCTCTGGATGGGTGAAGATGCTAAAAATGGCGATGGAAGAAGAAAAAAACTAACGCTTCTACCATTGGTGGCTCTGATATTCTACGAGGTATCTGGGGGTCCTTTCGGAGTTGAAGATTCAGTCAGAGCTGGAGGCGGCCCTCTTTTGGCCTTGCTTGGTTTCTTAATCTTCCCCATTATTTGGAGCATTCCAGAAGCCCTAGTCACTGCCGAGCTCGCAACAAGCTTCCCTGAAAATGGCGGATACGTGCTCTGGATTTCATCAGCTTTCGGCCCTTTCTGGGGATTTCAAGAAGGGTTTTGGAAATGGTTTAGTGGGGTAATGGATAACGCCCTTTACCCAGTTTTATTCCTCGATTATTTGAAGCATTCGTTCCCGATTTTCAAACTTTTAATCGCTAGAATCCCTGCTCTTTTAGGAATTACAGTTTCCTTGACTTATTTGAACTATAGAGGCCTGCATATTGTTGGGTTTTCTGCTGTGTCTCTTGCTGCTTTCTCTCTTTTCCCTTTTGCTGTATTGGGTGTTCTTTCGATTCCAAAAATAAGGCCTAGGCAATGGGTGGTGGTGAATTTTGAGAAGGTGGATTGGAGGGGATTCTTCAATAGCTTGTTTTGGAATCTGAATTATTGGGACAAGGCAAGTACCCTTGCCGGAGAGGTCGAAGATCCGAGCAAGACATTCCCCAAAGCCCTTTTTGGGGCTGTAATCTTGGTGGTTTCTTCATATCTGATTCCACTTCTTGCCGGCACCGGCGCTTTAGATGCTCCGTTTAGTGAATGGACTGATGGGTTCTTCGCAGAAGTTGGGTTCATAATCGGTGGAGCTTGGCTCAAATGGTGGATCCAAGCTGCTTCCGCCATGTCTAATATGGGATTGTTTGAAGCTGAGATGAGCAGCGATGCCTTTCAACTTCTTGGAATGAGTGACATGGGATTGCTACCTTCCTTCTTCGCTTTGAGGTAAGATAATACTAATTTTATCTTCTTAGCATGCCTTCTTATTATACATGTTAATCTATCAAACTGTGATGATGTATTAAATATAATAAATAATTATTTTACTTGTAATACATTAAATAGATTTTAACTAGATTAGTTATTGTTACGATCATCCCCTACTCCCGTACTTTACTCGGAGTGCTTCATTCGGGCATTTTCCCGATTAGTCTCTTTCCCCGGTCAGAACCCTCGGGCCAAGAGGACTTGAACTCCCAGGATACATGTGCAGGGGTTCGAATACCTCATAGTAAAATTATTCGGGATCAACCCTTGTTGCCGAGTGGAATAGGCCACTCTTTGTTATAATTCCTTGCGGTCGAAGGTTCTGAGCGGGGAAAGGGGCTGATCGGGAGAAGGCTTGAATGAAGCACCCCCGAATGAAGTGCGGAGTGAGAGAGGGTCGTAAGAGTTACTTAGAAGATAAACTTAACATTATTATTTTGATTACTAACATCTTCGAATTTATGCCAACATTCCTATAATTTAGAGTTATAGAGATTTGACAAACCATGTCGTCGGCTTGTTTCTCTATTGATTGTTTGTAGATCGAGATACGGAACTCCTACCATTAGCATTCTTTGCTCTGCAACTGGCGTTATGTTCTTAGCATGGATGAGCTTTCAAGAAATATTAGAGTTCCTCAACTTTCTGTATGCGATCGGAATGCTTCTCGAATTTGCAGCTTTCGTACAGCTTCGAATATCGAAGCCGCATCTTCACAGGCCATACAAAGTGCCATTGCAGACATTTGGAGCCACGATGCTTTGTGTCCCTCCCTCGATTCTGCTGATTCTCGTCATGTGTTTAGCTTCGGCAAGGACGTTTCTTGTGACGGGGGTGGTGGTTCTTCTCGGGATTCTGCTCTATCCGCTCATGGTTCATGCCAAGGAGAAGAAATGGGTAGAATTTAAACCCGAAATAGGCCATCTTGCTGGGGCTGGTCGGACCAGCTTGGATATGGGGATGGACTCCACATCGAAACTCATTCCTGCTGCTCGGGACGATGATTCCTTGGGTCTTCTTGCTGGATTCCCTTCGGCAAGAAATGAAGAAGGGTCGGCAGAAGTAATTTAGGAAACAGTTCTTGTCCATTGATAGAATACTTTTGATCATGAACTTTTCTGTGTATAATTTTGTGGATCATTTGTTATTTATCACCAGGTGATATTTTTCGGTACTCATCCGAAATCTTGTCTATTTCCACAAGTGCATGGTTCAAATTTTCCCATAGTGAAATTATTGGAGACCGAATCTTGTTGTCGAGTAGAATTGTTACTATTCCTCCTAGCCCGAGGATTCTGATCGAGAGAAGGAGCTAATCGGGAGATGGCCCAAGTAAAGCGCCCTTGAATGCAATACACGAGTGGGGGAGAGTCGTAATAAAGTCATTGTCGAAAACGAAGAAAAGCGAACATGCCACTTAGTATTTGGCGTAAAATGAAAGCCAAAATATTGTCACTCATCAACGATATTTAATAGGTAATAGTAGGGGTGGGCATTAGGTGTTATCGGATCGGATTGAGGCAAATTCAATCTCATTCGGTAACAATCAGATCAACAATTTTAATCTGATCGGATTCAGATGCATGTGTCATCCGAATCCGAATCCGATTAAAGAAATCGGATCGAATCGGATCAAATTTTTAAAAATCTGTAATTCAGAAATTTCTCTGAAAAAACCTGTAATTCGCGACGCGATCCGATGAAGGTATCGACGGCCGGCTGGCTCCTCCGTCGATTTCTCCTCTGTTCTTCGTCGTTTTTAACGAACCCACTAATTTACAATTACAATTACAAAAATAATTTGCAAATCCAAAATCAAATCTCCATATCTATTTATATCTTCGTTCCTGTTCTTCGCAGCCGTCGTCGGAGACTCGGAGTCTAGGAGCAGATGGTCGGCGAGGCAGCCATATCAGATGAGTTTTGGGACGGGTGATTTTTGGATTCCAAAATCGGAGTCGGGGATGCTGAATGATTTAGGGTTTCGACTTTCGACTTTCGGTCTATTTGAATTAAGCAATCTGACTTTCGGATTGGCTGTCGGATTTGGCTTCGAATCCGATAGCCAATCTGATCCGATAACGATCCAAAATTCGGATCAAATAAAAAACCCATCTACCGAATACCTGGTCCGATCCGACTGAATCCGATCGAATTGGATCGGATCGTCGGATCGGACCTCGTCGGCCCACCCCTAGGTAATAGAGCAATGATAGCAATCTTCAGGTTTCATATCCGTGAATTCAATCCGAGTTTGTTTCTCAAATACGCTTGTAATGTCAACAAGAGCAATCTAGGGTAATATTGTTCGATTTTCGAATATTTGATGCTTCTATACAGGGGTTCTTGAGCTTCTTTTTTCGTCATATACGATATTAGTTGAATCGAACATAGATGATTTTGCCATATTATGTTTGTAATCACTATATGATTCTTTGAAATTTGATTTGTGTTCAAGTCTTCTGCGGCGAATCGAACTTTCAGATAGGTGATCGGATCGTGTCCAAGGATCGAGTCACCCAAACCAACGTTTTGGTAAGCTCGCCTTCGAATCGGGACACTCTCAGACAAGAAAGAATAGGCAACACACCTTAGGAAAGGCCGACCGTGCAACATCCACGAATAATTTAGCTAGAAATTACAATCAAGCGATGATAACAAGGTAGAATAGCACCTTAATTGGTGAGTTTATAAACAAGAAACGAGTATAGGCCCTTGATTTTACGCGGTTCGAATCGAGATCCTACGTCCACGGAGAAATCGTGTGGCTTTCTCATTACTCGATCCAAATCTATATTCAACCTTTCCCGAGCGCTCTCGAGGCGAAACCCTAGCTGAGTGCAGAGGTGATTTTGCCGAGCTCCGCGCAGGTAAGTCTCTTTCTCTCTAGGGACAATTTTTAAATGTCCATTACCATATTATTAAAGTGTTCGCAATCAAAACGTTAATTAAAAGTAATTTTGGGTTGGTTTTGATGCACTTAAAATTTTAAGTTATTGATTGTAATTCGCTAATTCTTTTTAATGATTTTAAAATAAATAATAAATAAATAATAAATAAATAATAATCTCATAAACAAATATTTAATTTGTTCTATAATATAGAATTAAAATTCTCAAAGCTGATCAAAATTGACTAGAGTCAACGGTAGAAATAATTAAATATCTCTTCATGACTTCTGGTACTATTCCTCCCATTCACATAATTAATCAATATTTATAAAATATAAATAATTAATTAACCTTTTCGATATACACATGTCACGAACTTTCTTCTGCATGAATAACACGATTATATTACTTAGATGACCTACATAATTCCCAGTCCTCCCATTTGAACGCAAGAAATCGCGCATGCAAACCCGATTCTAAAAGACTTCCACGGTATCATTTCCTTTCGGAAGCTAGTAGAAATCGTGTATGAATCGGATTTTCTCGAGAAAAAATAGACGCCGTTTGGGGTAAGAGAAGAACAAATTGTCGGGAATTTCAACTCGAACGAAGGATATCCCACCGACCCGAATTTCACCATGTATTTAGGCATTGAACGTGTAGAGAAAGAGAGATGAATTGGGTTGGTGGGTAGCTGGAAATGAAGGTAGATTTTAGACTATTTTCATTTTGAATGCTCAAAGTCTGCTTTCCATTTTCCACCTTTCTAAGATTCACCTTTAGTTGCCTTCTCACTCAATTAATCTCCAAATGAATGAGTTTCTGCCTAAAGTTTTGGCCAAATTTCATCCACTCTAAGTATCTCTCTTTGATTTTGAACAAAAACCAAGGGTTTTAATATTTTAAAGATCGCTTATTGCATCATTGACATAGATTCGTTTCTAGCCGATGTTAAAAAAGCCCGTGCAAAGTTTTACGGCTCGAGAAAGACGGAGTAGAGCAATAAATAACGGGGGATGCCTCTTTGCTAACGAGACTTGTTTGAGGGAGAGATGTAGCACAAATCCACGTTAAAAGTATCTTGCTCGGGAGAGTGTGACACCGAAATGAACATCATTAATATGAACTCTAGTTATAAAAATATAGACAAGTTTTAAGTAAATATTTTGTTCTATATTTATAATTAAACATGGTTAGGACGATTGTTGAATTTAGGGCAAATTATTTATAATATCATGTACTATAGGGTATATTGCAACTTTTACGTTGAACTTAAAAACATTTCATTCAATACGTTGAACTATCGGAAAACTACATTTATTACTTTCCGTTTAAAATCCGAGTTAATTGTAACGGAAATGGGTCACACGCAAAGGTTAACAGTCCGTCAAAGGAATATTGTTAACCTATTCGAGGAATGCGAGTATATGCAGTGTTTTGTGTCGACCCATAATACTTTGTGTCGACCCTAGAAAAGACATTGTGTCGACCTTACAATATTTCATGTGTCGACCCCTCAAAGCTGAGTCACTCGTCCGTTCAAGACAAAAGTGTCGACCCAACTTCAATTATGTCGACCGCTCCAAGAACAGAAAGATTTGAAGTGTCGAAAAAACAATGCTTGTGTCGACCGCTGAACATTTGTGTCGACCCCAAAGATTCCAAAGAAGCATTTATGTCGACCGCACAAAAGTTATGTCGACCGATCAAGGACCAACAGCAGAAAATCTCCAACGGCTATATCTTTGTTGTGTCTAACAGATAGTGCATGTGTCAACCCCAACAGCGTGTGTCGACCCAATTCGACAGCAAACTATAAAAGGATGAAGCAAGCTCATTTTGAGTAACGATTTTTTTTAGCAAAATTTCAGAGAGAAAAACACGCTCAAACACTGCCAAATTTATTTTCAAATATCTCACTTCGAGCTTGGTGATTCGCCAAAGGGGGTTCGCCTCCGAGCTTGGTGATGCGGCGAAGTTAAACCTAATCTCATTCCTTAGACTGAAGAACGAAATTCGCATTCCTCGAATAGGTTAATAGTATTCCTTTGACAGATTGTTAACCTCAGGCCAAGCACGTGATCCATTTCTATTACAATTAACCTATATTTTAAACGTAAGGTAATAAATGTAATTTTTCAATAGTTCAACGTATTGAATTAAACATTTTTTGGTTCAACGTAAAAGTTGTAACATACCATATAATACAGGGTATTATAGTTAATTTGCCCTACATTCTCGTTCATACGTGTCATATACATCTGTAGAGAGAGAAAGAGAGAGAGAGAATTTAGTCAACGCAAAAAGGCCACCAACTTGGTGATATTCTCTCAGGCGAGTTGACAAACTCTGGTCGCACAATAGAATCCAACCACGCAGCAAAGTTTCAAAAGTCAAAGCATGAGTTTTCAATAATTTTCAATTTTTCATACTCCATTTTTCAAAGGCTTGTGAAAAACACTCGCAGCTTGTCCATTCCTCGCCAACTCAAACCCAGAGGAGACAAAGTCAAAGGTCTCAAATCTACCTCCATTTTAGCTCCCTCAACCTCTACATATCTCCTTCGTATAATCTCCTTCTTCCTCCCACCAAACCAGAAACCAGAACGAGGAAAAGCTTCCGACCATGAAATCTCGATCTCTGTGCTTTGCTTTTAACGCCATTTTCGTGCTCATTTTCTTCCTCTTGCTTTCTTACTCTTGCCGTGTTGACGCCATGAGACCTCTCAGAGGCTCTTCTTCTCTCCTTCTGAAAGACTTTCACGTAAATCAAGCGTATTCTGGGCCAAGCCGGCGTGGAGTGGGTCACTAGAAGGATGCTTGATCTTGACATATTGTTTATTGAGTTGAAACAAGAATTTATTCTTTCTTTTTTCCTCTTTTGGGTTCTTGTTTACGAGGATTATACTTACCACAAAATTTGGTTCTGGATTTGAGAAAAGGAGAGGCCGAAGAACGAGCAAATTGTAACTCTCTCTTTTAGCCGGAAAAGAACTTTTTTTCTCTTTCATATATGTATAGTTTCAGAGTTTATCATTGCTTATGAATGGAACATCTCTCTCTCTCTCGCTCTCTCTCTCTCTCTCTAACAGCAAAGGAGCTTGTCTCCTCCGATTCAAAATAAGCTGGGGATTTCTTCTATTGATCATGTTTTGCTCATATTCTCCTTAATATTTTCCGCAATCTGGGTTTTTTCACCGGTCGGAAGAACCAACGGCGAGGGGCCATAAAAACGTGGATGAGGTCGATCTTATTCGGAATGAGAGCATCGAACTTCAAGAAAGATTGGCCAATCTGCAGTTAGAGCACGACGAAGAGAAGAATGGGTGGGAAAGGGGAAAAAAGAGCGGAGCTTGAAGATGTTCAGAACAAGATAAACGAATGCCAATTAATTTATATGAAAAAATATGACCAGATCATATATTGACTGTATGTTTATTTCGATTTTAGTTTGGTTTTGATCTTTTTAATTATAAATTTTAATTAATGATTTCTTCAATGATTCGGTTCGGGTTAAAAAGTTCCACACCATTAGACCTGGAATCGAATTAATTAAATTGATCTTACATGTGCAGAACGGTTAAAAAACCAATATTAGTGTAGAATCAACCGATACTTGATTCAATGTGTCAGTTCTAATTTGATTTCATAATTTGATTCAATTGGAACAAGCCCTATTGGTGGTGAACAAGAGTGGGGGGAAACAAATCCACTCGCAAAACCACCAACTTGGTTGATATAGTTTTGTTTGTTTCAATTCATGTTTGTTTTGCATGGGCAGAAAACAAATTTCAAACTGAACCGATGAAAACCAAACCAAACCAATTATCGGCGGTTCTTGGTTTTCCCTAGGAAACCTAAAAAACCGAACCACAGAAGACATCTCAATCGACAAACAAAACTTCCATTTCAGTTCCCAACCAAAAGAAATCTTTATAACAAAAGATAGATCCAAATAAATCTACTATTATAGCTCTACGACAATTCAGGCAGTCCCCGGAAGTTCGAAGCCAGGGATATAAGCATGAACCATGAAATCGATAATCACATAACAAATAAACAAGATCATCCCCATCTTTGAAACTCTCAAGGCATATACTACAATCACTTGGACCTCCCTCCTCGGTGCTCGAAACACCTCTTGATTTAACACATCAACTGCTTCCCGACTCAGACCCGATACCCTCCTACTTTGTTCTTGCAAAATTCTAAGCTGAGAAGTCAAGTCCAATGGCAAGGTTACGAGTGTTTGAGCTATGGAGCTTTGTTCGGACAGAGCGACGTCGATTCCATTGTCTCTGAATCAAGCCGAAATATAAAATAAAACGATTCAAATTCTTGCGAAAATACATTAAAAAAGAATAATGCAAGGTTTGTCTTCTTAATATACTTAATTCTGACGTGTCAAGTTTTCATTGGTCTAATAAAAATATTTTTAATGTCAGAATGTAAGTTAAGAGAGTATGATAAGAAGGTAAACATAGCATTCCAAAAAAAAAAACTTTCCGCTGATCGGAAGAGATCTGCAAACCAAATGACAAAACCTCGTACTTGGTCTTTTGTTCATTTTTAAGGTTTGAGTGTTGATATGAATATCAAAGACTAACCTATTTTCAGAAAGAGTTACGCCTCGAAGGCACTCCAGAAGCCTTGCACGAGCAGTAAGAACGGATCCCGGAAGTTGATCATTGCCTATCAAAGCAAGCTTGGTTGAGCTTTCGAAACTATCGATATGTGTGTCTGTTCCAGGCCGAAACTCGAGTTCGGTTGGGTTGATTGGAGCCGTTGTCTCCTCCTGAGCAGCATAAATTCGATATCAGGAAGAGAAATCATTGATCTCTTTGTTACATAACTCCCTCCACAAACTCAGAATACAAGCACGGACATAGCTCAATTGGTTCAGAAATGACAGAGTTGGTAACAAGTTCTACAGTTCGAAGTCTGGTGGTCGCAGTGTGAGAGTTTTACCTCCAATGTGAGGTATCTCCTTGTGAACGACAGGTAAAGGACTATCATCTCTAGCTCAGTCACTGTGACTTACTCCCTTACATGCTATCGGGTCGGGGTATGAGAGGCCCAGGGGCGACGGATTTTGACTTTTGGTAACAAGCATTCAACATCCAAATCATTGATCTCGAAACAGATAGTAAATTTAACATTTTAGAAAAAATTGAAGAAAATATGCAGCTTTTGAGGATGAAATTCTTATCGATTTAATGAACATTTTGTAACAAATTCAGCGTCAGAAGGATTCTTAAATATGTACAAGAAGATGCAGTGTTTTTTCTTACAGAAAAGCATCATCTTCTGCCATCCTAATTCGTGAAAAATTTGAAAGATCAGAAACCCTGATTGGAGAACAAAAATGCAAAATTCAACCCCAAAATCTATCCGACAATAATCTCGATTCGGTGCTTCCAGATTAAAACCCACATGCCAAAAAGGGAAAACGATCTCACAAAACGCAATAATTTGAGTAAACAAGTACGAAATCAATCCACCAAACCAAATCAAAATCCAGTTCTAGTGAAAGATTGGGGAGAGACGTGTCTTACCGGGTAGGATACCCATGGACTGAGATGGCGAGCGTGATGGGACGAACGTCGGAAATGATCGCCGGAGCTGGAATCGCGGCGTTGGTTGCTGTGGCGGCGACGGAAAAAAGAAGTTGGTTCAGGAGAGAGAGAGTCGAAAGTGAGGTGAAAATTGGACCGACCCAACCGAGATCTTCTGTTGAGGACAGCTCCGAAGCGCTCGGCATGCACAAACTCCACAACGGAGCTCCGACGAAGACGGTTCAGAGATCGGAAAACATCGGCGGGGAAAGGAAACTAAAGAAAGTCCATTTGACTCGACTTCGGGGAAACGCAGATGACTGCGAGATAAGATGGGTTGGTCGACAGACCATCTAAAATCCAAAATCTTTCCATTTTTTTTGGAAATTACAAGATGTCTGGATCTTGCTATCTACAGTACATCTACCGGTGAACTCATGGTTCTTGAAATCGGATCTGTTTTTTGTCGCGTGTTCAAAATAATTATAAAATTAATTATAACTATAATTATTTTAATTATATTATATTATAATTTAGAGCGTTAATATATTTAATAAAAATATATATTTAAAATTGCATTCGCAAAATCAATTCGATTCAAGTACGAAACTCTTAACTTGCTTTGGTATATACCATTTGTTACAAATTAAACTAGTACCAAAAATAGGGCTGGGCAGATCCGACCCAATCTGACAATCCAATTGGATTGGATCAGATCGAGTCGGATTGGACAAAGGTAATCGGTGAGGAAAACCAAGTTAAGATCCGACGTTCAGATCGTTAGTCGGATCGGATCGTTATCAGATTGAAGACGATCTGATTCGATCCGAACGTCGGAACGGCATTTAAAATCCAACTCCAAATCGAAATACCTATATCCCAAAATCCGTAACCCCGACGATGAGCGATTCTGAACCCCGCAACGAGCGATCCCGATCGACCCGCGTTCGTTTATAAGTAGAGTTCTCTTTTTGGTTTTCGATCCCGATCGATCTGTAACCCTACACATCATTTCAGTTCTTCTCTCGATCGATCCCGTAACCCTAAAATCCCGATCGACCCGCAACGGTATTCTTCGGTAATCTGACGCTTTGACTATTGAAATGTAATCCGACGCTTTAAATCGGATTGGATAGTTTTTAATGTTTTAGATTATGTATTATGTTGACATTATGAATTCTTTTTGTATTCTTGATTGTTTTGGATTATTGATCCTTCATAGATTGATTGTTTTTATAGATAGTTTTGGATTATTGATTGTTTTGGATTATTGATAGATTGATTGTTTTGGATTATTGATAGATTTAGATTATGGATAGTTTTGGATTATGGATTGGTTTGGAGTTCGGATTGCAGGGAAAATTTTGAAAATACATGAGATGAATTTCTCTGGAAAATGAATCGGGCAGATCCGATCAGATCCGATAATGTTGGGTTGGGCGTCGGATCGGATTACAAATTTGCGCACTCAATCGGATTACAATCTACAATTTGACGTTTGTTTGATCGGATTGGATCGACAACAATCTGATCTGATCTAATATGATGCTTACCCCTACCGAAAAAAGAATAAGACGTGAGACAGATGATTTAACGTGAAAAAACATTTTTTTTTAAAAATCACAAATAGAAAAATAAATCTACTATAAAAATCAGAATACAACTACTTAATTTTACGATTTTAATTTATATTAATTCATAAAAAAATAAAATTCTTATGAGACTGTACCGATACTCTATTGACTTGGTTCAAATAAAATTTGAATCACGCCAAATTCTAATAGAGGGCTAACCAATTTTAATACTTAAAAATGACTGCTTATGATGATTGATGACCTGAATCGAAGAGTCGATGCAAAGGAACCCGAAATAGAAAAAAATCATTAATAAAACTTCTGTATTTATTTTTACTTCACGAAACATTAGTTCACCAAAAAGATGCATATACATTTAAGAAGTTCGATATAAGCAAGTATAACTCACCAATTCGCATGATTCCCATTTTCAAAAATTCGGCACAAGGGTGCGTGGTCGAATTTCCAGCTGCTGCAGAAGATCTAGCACGCCTTACCAATTACCAAACCCTAGAAAAAAAAAACAATTATTTCCCAACTCTTCTGATCAAAATTAGTGAATCAAGGACACTAACACAGCTTCTAAACTGAATTTTAAATCAATATCCTCCATTGGGTTGATAAACAATCGATGACCTCCTCTTCCCATGATTTACTATCGCCGTTATTTCTTGAAATCTGAATGAACACAATGGCAAAAAAAGGTAACTCATCTATCTATCCCCAATTGATAAAAAAAAAGTGGATTAAGGAGGAGGCTGAAAATAGTTTGCATATTGAAAAAAGTGGAGGCTCAGAATTTCGGTACGATTTCAAAAAACCAATCGAAAAGTCTACCACTTAAACTTGGATAATTGAACAAAGCGAGGGAGAAAAGGAGCCAATTTTTTAGCTTGACAATTCAATATGTAAGAAAGAAAACGCCACATAACAAGAAAAGATAGCCTGAGCATCAAATACAATGCAATTGAGGATGCAAGCCAAAGAGCAGTTGAAATGTTGTCGCAATGCAAGCTAATGAAGAAAAGAAATCAGTCTTAGACTTAAAAAGGAATATAAAAAAAGATATACTCTTGTGGTATGATGACTAAGGGATTTCGGAGAAAATAACCTTCTGAATTAAATCTACTTGCAGACATAATTCATCGATTCCGAAGTATAAGGTATATTAGTGCACGCTTCTTCCTTGCCATCTTATGCTTGTAAATGGGACAAAAAAGTTGCATCTCCCTAGAAAAAAATAAGCAAAAAAATTTCAAGAGATCATGAAATATCATTCGCGATATACAAAAAATAAAAAAAAAAATAGAAAACATAATCTAAACATAATTGAAATGGTAATCTTGGGAGTTCTTGAAACAGTAATACTAAGTTTTACTTTCTTAACATACTCTTTTATCATACACAATGACGTGTCGAGCTATAATTAATTCATTTAAAGTATAATTAATGTATTACAAATAAAATAATTATGTATAATATTTAATGCATTAATTATAATTCGATATGTGAGAAAATATGTTGTTAATATTATCCTTCTTGAAATTTCAAGATCTGAAGGAAATCGTATTAGCATATTCATTGGAAAATAGATTTCACAGCTGGTCCAAAAAAGATCACATCAAGTCTTAAGTCAATAAAATCAAAAGGCTTACCTAGGTTATGAATACAGATGGACTCTCTTAATGTCTCCGAGATTCTAACCAATGAAGCAAATAATCAAGAACACGTGGAATTTTGGCAGCAACAAAAGCCCTACTACTTTGACTAGTTATGCAGGATTCCTCCATACTTCTCTCCAACTGATGCCTGAAATATTACTTGAAATGTGTAAGTACTTAATCAAACAATAGTTGAAAACAGAGCCCAGTTTAAACTATTGAAACAATAATTATTACAAAAATATCATCAATTAGTATCATGTCAAGAAAACTAAAACAGATATAAAGAATGACTTAAGCCATCTCTTTGAATTATTTACAAGACCCTACTCTTGTTAAAATAAGTAAATGAAATTCTATATCTCATGACTTTAGAAGGAGTTAAACTAGGTTTACATTCTTAGCATACCTTTTTGTTATATACGCTGACGAATCGGAATATGATTAATGAAATAAATATTATAAATAATTATTTTAATTATAATGCATTAAATATACTTTAACTATATCAATTACAAATTGATACGTCAACGTGTATAATAAGATAATATGCTAAAAATGTAAAATTAACATTACACCTTCAAAAAACACAAGCATAGTTAACTACCTCAACATACGGATCAAGGACTTTGTAAACCTCTCGAAAAAGTTTAGATGTCATCATTAACCTGATACACAGTCAAATGTAATAAAATTTGATGAAAATCAATTGGAGAAACATAAACTTACAGCAACAGCTCCTTCCAATCAGGACATATCAAAATAACCGTTACATCTAGGTTGAAAATTAATCTCGAGGATCTTAATCTATTTAACGAAGTCATTTCCACCACTCCTAAATTCTGACCAATAGTATTAAACATCTAAGACTTATCTGAATGTTTCTTTTTTTACGTACAACATTAATTTATTGTAAAGACATTTTCAACAAATCAAAGCTTGAACACATTAAAAATAAGATTATTTAATCAGCATTAACAAGTTAATCTCTAGCATAAAAAAATGCTTTAGGTATTCCATATATTTTAACATAACAAATTTCTACAGTAACACTCTTAAATAGAATATAAAGTATCTCCCAGTTCAATTAATGTAAATCATGGGGCTTCCCAATGCTCATTAATGAATGCTAGAGTTCTTACTTCAAAAGAGAGCCTCAAAATAAGCACAAATACTTCATAACATTCACAAACTTACCTTTTGAGAATGCGAAAACACATATAGATCTCTTCAATATCGGACTCTATCTTCAGTTTTATGTACTGCTTGAACAGCTCACACAACATAGTAACATTTTCATCACAATTATCATAGTCCACATCCAACAGTTGTCGAATTTCAAAACTCGCCTTTAGCAGAATTTTAGAAAAGCAACCACAAGACCCCAATGTATTATATATTTGAGCTAAAATTTTCAAAGTCCGGTAATTGCTACCTTGGAACTTATCAACCCATAATGGAGGAATCCCGGACCAAAGGTTATCAAGGTACCTAGTTTCCGTAGGATATGTGGAAGTAAGAGCATCAAAAGTTTTTTGACGACTTTCCATAAAAGAATTTGAGAAGTCATTTGATGACAGCTCCATTCTTGAGTTCATAGGAAGCAATTCTAGTTTGCCAGATCCCAACTCTTCGGGCAACCCTAGGGAGACTTCTGTATCACTCCATGCAGCGGATGCACTATTAGATTCCGTAGCAGGAAATGGCAATGGCTTTGCTTCTTCAGTCATTTGATGCATTATGTTGGACTAAAAAGGAATGCAGAGTCACAACCAACACAGAAAACAACAAAATATTCATTGATTGAAATGAATAATCCTGCTATGGCACAAGAAAATAATAATAAACATTTTTAGGTCACTTCATTTACAGAAATAAGCCTAACCAACAAAAATTACAAGGTAAAAAAACAAGACGATTGAAGAAAAATGCTCATGCACATGAAGGAAGTAATACAAATGGGAAAATGTCATTTTCAAGTAAGGAGGGTACCTTCTTTTCTGATGGCATGTCCTTGCAGCCAGACAAAACCTCCCCTTCCTTTGTGAGACCTGTGTAGGTATTGCAAGGCAAAGAGTCTGATTCAAAGAATGCAGCACTAACTATTAAAAGACAGATATCAGATTGCTACCTGAACATGAAGTTGGATTTTCACATTTTGCTTTATCTTTACCAATGAGATTAATTAATTTCCCAGCATAAACTTCATTCAATTCTGCAAAGAGATCAGGCGGCAGACTCTCGATAACTCCCATATCAAGATGACATAAAGGTGGTGGGGCTAAAGCCTGGTTCAGATAGGGTTCGCTACTAGACCGATCATTATCCACATGAATCGGAAGGCCAGTTTGATCAGCGTATTGACCTATAATTTTCACAAAACATATTTGACCAGCATAAAGTATCCCCATCAAAATTGTGAATTATCCTATAATTCAAAGATAGCCCAACAAAAAATACATAGATGCAATAAACAACCACAAACATTGCCATAATTTAACAAGTTACCCTACGATAACCCTGCCTGTTTGCTTTTGGACATAGATCTTGTTTGAGCTTATCATTCAAAAATTCTAACTGACAATAAGAAAAAAAAAGCTTAAAACCAAACTGTTGCACATAATTCAGTGGAACAAGGGTTATTTGGTAAATGCTACAAAAGAAGGGAGAAGTGATGATTTGCTGCGTACGTTTATTTTGTGGGGCTTATTTTATTCTTTTTGTGATTTTGTTGTCCATAGTGACAAGGACAGTAGATGTTGACGAGTTTGTTTAAGTGGTCGGGTTGTTCTGTTAGTAGGCAGTTTTTGAACATACAAAGAAGTTATTTTAGAGTTTAGCCAAGTCTTCTGTGGAGGATTTGTGGGTTAGGTGTAGGGTGCTGTTCTTGTATTTGCAGGTTGTTTTTACGTTTAAAGACTATCAGATTCTACTTCCGTTTGGTGCGCAACACAAACTTCCTTCTGCGTCGTTGTTTTAGAAAATAAAATATATGAAGAAAGGATGGATACTGTTACCTAAGACAATAGGCTCTTTGGGAACACAGTCATAATTACATTGTTCTTTCGAAGCTGATGGGGAAGTAAGCCACGATTTTAATGAATATTTCTCCATCCCTGTCAAAGCAACTTTCATCAACGATGGATAGCACAAAATATCAAAGGACAAAGAGGCAGATCAAGCACATAAAAATAAACATGTAAAATTTTTATATAACGCATCAAATAACCAACACGAAACTCAGCATCAGTGACCTAAATAAAGTACTTCCAAAGGCACTAAAATTCACATGTAGGAAAAAAATCAACGCCTACCATGATTGGAGATATCTGTACTTTCAAGTTTTGAAACATGCAAGCCAACACCTCGGATTTCTTTTACATCTGCCAAAAAGAAAATGAAAAATAGGATGAAAACAACTTTTGTGTTGCATAGACTTTATGACAAGAATAAAGGTAGAAGAACAGTTTCTTAGACGAACATTCTAAAGGTGAAAGAGGATTAAATTTCACATCTCAATGCACCATTAGCACTGTGATCTGAAAAATGGAACAACTTGATTGTGCCCCTGGTAAGAATGCAAGAAAATGAAACCTGTTATATATTTACCTAAACTGAAGAAACCAAAGAGCTGCCTTGTTATTCTTTGCAGCACATCCAAGTCATCAGTTGCAAATGGAATCTATGACATCAATAATTTATCCATGAGGTTTTTAAGCCATAAATCTATGAGATACACATAAAATGAAATGCTTTAATTGGTCAAGATGCTACCGTCATTGAGTGGCTCAGATTTTCACAGTCTCCACAACCCATATACTTTATGGGCTCCTCAGCATTTTCTCTTTTCTTTTTTAGCTGCATAAATAGAACACCACAAATACCAATCCTTATCTTTATCACATAAGAACAATGAATAGTGATAGGAGAGAAATACGTCATAAAAAGTGATATATTAGATTCTTGTTTAAATAGAAAAAAGCATGCTAACACATAAAAAAACCTTAAGAGTAAAAGTTCGCCCCCTCATTCCACAATCGTGTAACCGCAGTGAAACCTCCTTGCAGAGGTTGGAGAGGAAATATTGAGTCTGAAAAAATAGCTTGTTACTTCTTGATCATCATTTCAATTCTAGTGCTAAAACGAAGAGAAATCTGAAAACAAAAACTCATCATATTACCCACATCTTTTAAATCCTTGAACCTCACACCCCAATTCACTTCAGCCCCGATAGATCTGCTTTCCTACATAATAAGGCCAAACTAACTAAAACTTCAGCATCAAGAAAATAGAAAATCAAATATTAAAGAACAAAGATTCATCGCAAACTTTATATTGCTAGACACCAAAGTAGGTATGTTCATTCCTCGTTTACATTAAAAAATGGCGACCTTGAGGAGTCAAGAAGTGATATGCTCCGAATTGTCCTCAAACTCAAGCAAGAGCCCAAACTCATTACAATAGTTTAAATAAATTTCATTTCATTTTCTCAAATTTGCAAAATTTCTTTTTCTCACATTTAGAAAGATTTTCACTATTTAGATGTTTCCTACATCCTTTCTTATTTTGTAACTTAAAGACATATACTTTACACAAACATACAAATTAAACTTTTAGTTTTTCAAATGATTTTCTCTTGCGTTCTTTGATAAGATTTGGATCTCTTTGAAGATAAAACTTGAGAGACAATCTCTTTGATTCTTCCCAACAAGGTCGGTATCAAAGTTTTGTCTCCTAAATTCAAGTGGTACCTTCAATTTTTGTTGTCAAACTCTTTCTTTTTCTTACTCTTTTCTCCAACTAGTCAAAAAAAGTGTTTAAACCCTTCGTGTCTTTTAAATTTTTCTAAAAAGAGAAGGAACAAAGAGCTTCTTCTCTAATGAAAAAGGCAAAATAGGAAGAAAAAAACCATAAACTTTTTTTGTGTCTTATAGCATGCATTATGTAGAACAATCTCTCAAGTACATCTCGTTAAGAAGAGACAAAAATGAATATCATCGATGCATGCTAGCTCAAGAGGTGAAACGAAAAGATCGAGGAAAACCATCAAAGGTGTCAATCTTCAATAAGAAATATCGAACAACTTTTTGGCATCATGATTGAGATTGAGAGGATAGAAAAGGCAAATAAAGAAAAGTTCAAGGATCAAGAAGTGAAACAAAAGGCTGGCGGGCACAACCAAGAAGAGGTCACTTGTTCTTTAGAAATTAAATTTTGAAAGAAGAAGCAATTTTTGGAAAAGTGCAAAATAATTTACGAAGAAATAACACCAACCAAAAAGCTCATAAAAGAAAAAAGTTATTTTTATTCAAAAAGTTTAATTTCGATAGAATCTAGACAAGATGAAGATAATTGTCAGATGAAAGAAACATTCCAAGAAATTCATGAGATACAAGGAGAAAAGTGTTATTGATTCATATTCCAAAAGAGTATGAAGTCCACATGCAAAACGTGAACAACATGAGAAAAATATGGTCTTGTTGGCGTAAGAGGAAGAAAAATTATTTGTTTCAATAATAGTGTATGACCAAGAAGATCTGATGAAGAATCTCTTTTAAGGAAAAGAGAATGATGGATCTGAGATGTCTCCAAACAAATTACAATATTTTAGACTGTTTACTATTATTTTATTTTAATTTAGTTTTCTTTTCTAAACTGAGAAAGTTTTTTTTTTATTTGGAAAGGTTTTATAATATATAGATGTTTCCTAATTACTTTTTAATCATTAAATGATATTTTGTGCCCTGTTTAAAACCATAAATTCTCCAGCAAATAGACTTAATTACAATGAGTCTTACAAGGAGCATTCATGAAGTACATCACAACGTAATTTTGGTACATCTTCCCTATGTTTATAGGATAGATTTATGTATTCGGTTCATGTTATTCTAGCTTTGAGCTCAGAGAAGATTTCTTCTTAAATCCTTTTTATATGTCTGACTCCATTCTGATCCTAAGCTTTTTACCAAAAAAAATATGAGAGGAAATATTTCCTTCCAACAATTGCTTTAAAGTCGAGTACAAATATTAGAAAAAAAAGGAGGCAATCTTTTGGCAGACTCACAAATATGAAATGCTTCCTACCTGAATTTTTCCAACCAACCGATTATCCACTCCTCTACTATAATTCCATAACATCTCTCCGGTCTTTGTTCCAAAATCCTTTTGAAGGACGTCCTTCAAATGCAAGTGCATACAATTCAGCTCATATTGCTATGAATGCATTAATATGCATATAAAATTTGACAAAGCGAGCACACCTTTGATATCATTCGCAATTGACCACCAGTCAAAATATTTTTACCCTTCAATTTCTCCTCTGTCACAGGTCCTATTCCAGGGAGAGCATTAATGGGAAGTTGGTCCAAATGATGATCAACCTGGAAAATTCAAACACAACAAAGAAATATAAGAGAACCAAGAACAAATTAAAATATTCTTCATTATTTCATATGGCACCATCTCATTAAAATTCTACTTTGAGGCATACTCTCAAGTATAAATCACATCAACATAAAATTTAAATTCTTATACCTTATAATTAACAAGGATCACAACTATTATAAAAGATATGAACATCATAGGTTTTGAATTTAATTATACCATTGAGGCCCTCACAAATCCAACCCAAATTTTAAAAATAAAACTGACTACATTTAACAACCTTTAATATGTTGCCCCACATAGAAAATGTGAGGAGTTATCTACCTTCTCATTAGAAATAAGGCACTGCCCATTTGGTTTAGCTTCTTTAGTTGCAAGGCGAGCCATTAGCATATTTCCAGCTATCCCAGCACTAGCAGTACATCCTGTGGTAGCAAAGATCTCTTTTCTAATAGTTGAAGCTAAAGCCTCAGGATCTAACTCCTCTAAGTCGCTAACATCTAAAAATGCTTCATCGCAGCTTACAGCCTGCAATGGCATTGATAATTTTGATGGATGTCACCCAACTCAACAGAAAAGCCAAACAAAATATATTCCTGCACCAAACCTGAACAATATTGCTGTGCTTATGCAAAATATTATAGAACTCATCAGCAACCTGAAAAAGACAGATAATTGGTGTGGCTGGAAGTTTCGAAGCAACAAAGTAAGAAGTGGACATCCGTAAAAGATAACTGCTTTCTTCAAGAGCCAATCTAATTGATAACAAAGAGAATGCTTGGAAAAATGAACAACTAACCTCCTCATAAGCTTTAAAGTTGTAAGGAAGAATAGTAAGTTGGGGGCAAAGAGCCTTGGCATGTCTTATAAACATTCCTGCCTTTACTCCTATAAAGGTATAACAAACGTTTTATCACATAAAAGAGTTGAGGTACCTATAAAGACTTAAAAAAGCTAACCATAAGCTCTTGCCGGGTAGTTTGCAGATGAAATTTCAGCAGTTCCTTTTGGATTATCTGAATGGCATATAGCTACTGGCTTATCCATCAATAGAGGATTTTTCCTGATAACCACTGAGACAAAAAAGCAATCCTGGAGAAGTAAATTACAGTCATTGCATAATGCACTAAGAATGTATCCTAAGACATTGCAGCATCACTTGTATAGTGAAAAACATAAAATGCAAATAGATGGAGTAGGCGAATTACCATGTCTACATGGATGATGACATTTTTCACAGATTTACCAACATTATTGACACTAATGGACTTTCTACTAGGCAAGTTTGGGAACCGCTTACGATACCGATTCCTCCATGTTCCTATGAAATGCAACCTTGAGCTCTGCAAAAACAAATATATACTAAATCCAGATGAAAGGACTATGCTATACCAATTCATCTACATGGTGTTCAAAGTCTACAAACTAGACAATTAAATAGCAAACCCATCACACCGGTAATTATCACATGTAGGATAAGTAAAGTTAGTAACAAACATTACCAGAAAAGGGCAAGATAATTATGAGGGGGTGATGCGCCTTCTAAATAATGGAGCTAAGAATTGGAGAATAAACAGACTTGATTTACCATTCAGAGATAAACCCAGCTTGACCAGAAACTAGGGAAACCATTAGAAAGCATAATAATTAAACTAATAATCTCTTTTGAGATAAGCTAATGCAACTCGTCTCTCTGATAAAACCATAGAACTATTTAATTAGGAATATTCTAGAAGATTAGTTACAGATGTAAGCAATTGAAGGCTAAATAATTATATAGATATAGTATTAACAAAAGGAGTGCTAAGAAGATCAAGAAATTTTTTTTGAATAACTACGTTATCTTTGCAATTTATTTTCAATCGAATTGTTATTGTTCCTACAGTTTTCCAGTCACAATCATTTCTAAAATATTTTAAAATAAACAACCCCACTATTTTTTTAACAATCACAAGATTCCAACAACAGTAAGATGATAAATTACAAATTATCATAAAAGGAATACATATTGATCCTAATATATTTGTTAGAAAGTTTGAAAACTTTAAATGAAAAAACAATTCCTTAATGTACTTTTAACGAATAGCCCTGCTCCAGAACACATTAAGATACAACAGTTACCTTGAAATAATTTTCCACAAAATTGGGATCCTCAAAAGTTGAATGATGTGATTCATGCTGCTCAACTATTGTTCCAATTGGTGATTTTCCGCCACAAGGATCAATGAAGTTGTTGCTACTAGCCAACAAAGAGGTTCCACAACTACTGGACTCATCTCCACCTCTTACAATTTCAGTGTCAAAGTTGCCTAGAGGTTTCTCAACTGTTACTGTAGCATTATCCTGAAACGTAATATTTAATTCTTCAGAAAGTTTATTGCTATGTCCTTCGGATTCTCCCACTTTACGCAAATGTTCATCATTTTCTGTGACAATCTTGACCGGGAAAACCTCAGTCTCATTTATCTCTTGAGTGTTTTTGCATGTCAAAGAATTCCTCAACATTGGGATGCTTTGTGCAGAAAAGAAAGCTGATAACCTTGGTTGGTTATTGGCAAGCTGGTCGAGTACATAAGGAACCCCTGTAAACATCAAATAAAAAAAATTATAAAAGTGATATTGATTTAAAACTTTGAGAAAGTGTTATAACATTTTTATCCTTAAGCTACCACCAAACCAAGTGGAAAAATATTCAGTCTTATCACTTCCATTATCACTTCCACACACTTCGTATTTATTTTTTCCCTCGAATGCAAACAAACTGAACTTACAACTCAAAAGTTTGTCGGCAGTGATGGAATCCAAAATCCAAGCAGGCTTCACGACGGGCAATCCACAACTGAAAGACCTGCAAAAGTACAAGAAAATAGAACAAAAAAGCCACTGGCTGTCAGGAAGAAATACGTAAAATCAGTTGCAAGTGAAAGCAATAGAAAAAGAATCTTATTATTAAAAACTAAAGAAATAAAGAGAACCTTATATTTTTTATTTTACTGTCAGGAAGATTACTGCAAATTATATGGGTGACTTGATGTCTTGAAAAATAATTCTTGAAGGTTCCACCGTACTTCAACATGTAGTTTCGCAATTCCTACATTAGAAACAAGCCAATGTCACAGACCATATAAAATTTTCGTGAATTTTGATTGCAAATAAAATGGCATAAAAAATGCAAGCAAAAAAAAAAGAGAAAATGATGAATTGAAAATTTCATTATTTTACCCAATTGGCATGGAAACACCACCTCTGATGCAGAGACTAAGCAATTTAATTGATACGCACAATAAAAATGAAAGCTAATGTAAGAATTTTTTTTTGTGATTCTATTATCAGTTTTTTTTCCATTACAAGCAACAAAGAAACTCTTGAGATAACTAACAGTGAGCTCTTACCTGACTAGAAGGAATTGTGAAACCATCAACAAAAATAGAAATGCCATCAAAGATTGGCTTATTAGGATTTGCACCGCTATTTGATGAATTTGAAGCTTCAGCATTGAATTGGTTCTGAAGTTTCTTATTCTTCTCCATCATATAACTACAGTTAAAACAGAAACCAAAATTTGTTGAGGGTAAAAAGGAAGTAAATGAAAATTATCATCTGAGTCTAACTCTTGTAGACATAATAGTAATTAAATATTAATAAAATAGAGCAAGTGAAATACATAGCAAATCAATCATGGCTAAGAAGGTAGGGTAAATCACTAGCCTTCCAAAATCAGAAAAGGGGCTCTTTCGAATGGAAGACCGAGAAGAAGATGGAGAGTTGGCTCCCCATGCAACACCAATGGTTTTCTGGTTGCTTTTTTTCCTCTTGCTGCTATTACAATTAGATGGATTAGAGGAGGCTGAATAGTTACGACTTTTCTGGGACTTTTCCCCCGAAACACTGGCAGCAGGAGACGAACCCAAACTCATATCAATCTGAAAAAGTATCAAAGAAGTCTTTAAGACTTATGAGATTAATTTGACATGATAGAATATTATTGTGCAATGATAAACTCCACTTTTCATGATCTCATCCAACTTGGGGAATCTTTTGTTTAATGTATAAAGAATATAATCTGAAGTCAATTTTCCTTATCTTAAAATGTATAGAACAATTAGATTTTCAGGACCTAAATTAGAAAGTATGTCTAACCATAAGCAGTAATTTTTTCGATGAATAAACTCTTCGAAAAATTTCTTCAGAAACACAATTCATGATCCGACAGGCCACATCTAAATGAGCTTCTTTCCAAACAAATAATAACTATCGACAACAATTATTGAACAATAACAAAGTAAGAACATGATTTCTAAGCAGAACCACTTCAGATATTTCATTTAATTTAACTGGCTAAGATAACGATAAGAAAAAGACAAGAATGAAGAAAGAGACCTTTTCCGAAGTACTTGAAACATAAATTTTTCTATTTCCGTCCAATTTTCTGCTCGGAAGGGAGATCATAAATATAAACAGTAGTTTCTACTGAGTATGTTGAATGAAATTAAAAAGATAAAAATGATAAGAAGGTACGAGGTAGCTGAACCAAAGAGCAACTTACATACGCAATGAAATTCAAAATCATACCTAACAGAACTCAGAGAAAGGGGGAAAAATAAGTACGCTTGATACAAAGGAACTTCGTCCCCGCAACAGAAAAATGCCAAGAGATACACCGTCGGAGCCTCAGTGCAGCAACTGCCGGCGGCACCGTTCGAGCGAAGGACGAGGTGGAATTGATTGGGGTGATTTAGTAATTTCTATGTAGCTATGTACAAAAGCGTAGATATTTGTTGTAATTGTTTCAATTTATTTTATTCCTATTTTGTAAATTACTATTTCAACCCTCTAAAATATACATGTTTTTAAATATTGTTTTTATAACATATTTTTAGAGTAAAAACAAATTTTGAGCCTGAATTTCAGAAAATAAGCTAAATTGGGACTGAGGTTTCAAAAAACAAAATTTGTGTTCGTCGGACGCAAGAATTCTTGCCTCATGCGTCCAAGCGAGACATGATCGGATGTTGCGTCTGTGTGAGGCATGATGCGTCCGAGCGAGGCATGATAAGTCCGAGCGATGCATGATCGGACGCATGAGGCAAGAATTTTTTGCATCATGCGTCTGATCATGCCTCGCTCGGAAGCATGAGGCAAAAATTCTTGCATCCGACGAGCCCAAATTTTATTTTCTAAAAATTCAGGTCCGATTTGGCCTATTTTTCGAAAACTCAGGCCCAAAATTTATTTTTACTCTATTTTTTAATATAGTTAAATTTATGGAAAATTGCATGTTCTTATCTAAATGTTTTTTACGTAACTTTTTTTTATTTCTTTTCACATTTTTTTCTAATATTTTAATAAATTAGATAACATACTATAAATTATTTTTATATTGTTATTTATTTTCTTTTATTTTTACATATAACAGTTTTTGAGTATTTTTATTAATCAAATTAATTTATTAAATACATACAATGTTATGATTATATAGTTATTGTTTTAGTGTTAATATTTATTTTTTATTTTTGCATATAATACTTTGTTGATATTTTTTATCAACCAAATTGATCCATTCAATATATACAACGGTAGGACTATTTATGTAAGTTATTTTTAGTATCGTGCACGTGCATAACACGTGCAGACTACTAGTCTTTATAAAAGTACTAATTTGGTCTAGAGAGACATTAACTTCGGCCGTTTATCATTTTCCTTGGCAGTTGGCACAATATATCTCAAATCTAAGATAAAAATTCAATTATTAGGTAGAATAGTAAATTAAATTAATTTTAGGCCTAATCATTAATCTATAACTGAATTCCTCTGGATTTAATATCAACTTAGTGAGTCTTTGAATTGATGACGTGCAAATGTCTATGCAGTTTATCGTCGGTCAATTTTTTTAGTGTGGACAGTTCAACTTGTCGCGAGTAATTGATTTGTTAATTTTAAAAGTTTGATGACTAATTTATTACTAATTATTCGAGTAGATTAATTATTTGTCTGTTTGATGTTTATCTATTCTTACTTCTATTAGTTTATTGATCTCATTTTATCGATTTTGTTTTCAATATTTGATGCAGTATATAAAAAACACTGATAACTTTAAGAGAAACGACGAACACTACATATCATAATCACGACCCGTAGCGAGTTGGAACACATGAACATGTTTTCTAGAATTACCTACCATAAACTCATCCAATTTGTAGTGTTGTCCTAACTAGACTTTTCTTCTTTAAATAAAAAAATATTGAAATTAGGTTCACCATCTTTTGGCTTTTTGTTTATAGTCTCTATCTTATACTCTCCCTTCAAATTAGTTCTCTTTTACCAAACTACTTTCGCTTGTCGCGGAGCCAAGTTTCCCGAAAAGAAAAGTCGTTGTATCGTATCATGTTTGTGCAGTCAAATACGACCTATGATATTTCACTTTAACCGCTGCACTAAGTTAATAGTTTCGACACGTTAATAAACTAGCTAATACTATGGTTTTGAGTCATTGATTTTGAGAATTAGTCAAAAGTTAGTTATATTATACTTTTCTATTGATGGGTATTGATATTATTTAAGAATAAATATTGGTCAAAAGCTACGCCATTATTGAAATTATTTATTGCATATATGAATAATATTTATTGTTTCATTTATTCTCTATTTTATTAATAAAATAATAATATTATTTTAGTAATATGGACAATAAACACGAAAAAAATAGTATGGTTGGGCTCTTTCAAAATAATTAATTAGTATAACTAATGTGTCATTTATTGAGTAAAATATAAATTATTATTGCATTATATTACTTTATGAAAAATTATTTAAAAACGTCATATATTATAATTAAATAATCTCAACGCCATTCCTAAAAGAGCCTTCTTGAAAAATAATGCAACTTTGACTATGATTCACTATTTTGACTCATTCTTAGTCCGGCCTTAATCTACGATGGCTTATTATTTTAATATTGTATTGTAATTATACATGTTAATATATGATTAATATGATGTATATAATAAATAGTTATTTATATTTTATTACATTATTATATTTTAATTAAATCAATGTTTGATAGAGTTTGTACAATAAGAAGGTAGAATAGGGATTGTTACTTAAATTAAAAGAATAAATATCAATTTACTATGAGAATATCTCAAACTGTGATAGTCATTCATCAATAACTTAAATTTTATTATAATCTTAATTAATAAATTCTCATTACATTTTTTATTAATTTTAACGTATTTTTTTATTAGTGATAAAAAGATAAAAAAATATAATTTAATAAAAATTCTTTTTTAAGGTTTATTAAGTTCAATAAAAACATAAATTTATTATTACTATTTTTTCTAATTCTTTGCTCGTCAATAAAATTAATCAAATTGAAATACCAAATAAGATGTGATTGGCCGGCAAGAGATCAGCGAAAAGTCAAAGTCATCAGTCAAATCCCTCTTCTTCTTTTTTTGCATTTCCAGAAGAAGAAGCAGTCTCCCATGGCCCATTGCCATGGCCATCAATGGATCGTCTATCTCCGTTTCTCTATATAAACCCCAATCCACCCCTGCAAAAAATGCACCTCAAGCAGACGGAGAAGAAGAGCTGCTACGCTTAAACCATGGAAAATAGCGCCCTTTACTTCTCTCTGTTTGTAACTCTCATTCTCGCCGTCCACAGCGTCGCCGGCGTCGAATACACTGTCATAAACTCCGTTCCAAACACCCCGGGAGGAGTCCGCTTCAACAACGAGATCGGAGCCGATTACAGCCGGCAGACGCTGATATCGGCCACCGACTTCATATGGAGAGTCTTCCAGCAAAACACGGCGGCGTCGAGGAAGAACGTCGCCAGAGTGACCCTCATAATCGATAACTACAACGGAGTGGCTTACGCCTCCAACAACGAGATCCACGTCGGAGCGAACTACATCGCCAGCTACTCCGGCGACGTGAAAAGGGAGATCACCGGAGTTCTCTACCACGAAATGACGCACATTTGGCAGTGGAACGGAAATCCAAGCGCACCCGGAGGCCTGATCGAAGGGATAGCAGACTTCGTGAGGCTGAAATCGGGTTACATTCCGAGCCACTGGGTTCAGCCGGGTCAGGGGAATCGGTGGGACCAAGGATATGACGTCACGGCCCGGTTCTTAGATTACTTGAACGGATTGAGAAACGGGTTCGTGGCAGAGCTGAACGGGAGGCTGAGGAATGGGTACAACGCTAATTACTTCGTTCAGCTTCTGGGGAAGACCGTGGACCAGCTGTGGAGTGATTACAAGGCTAGATATGGAAACTGAAGAATAAGGAATAAAAATAAAAATAAAATGTAATAAATAAATAAAAAATCTATGATTGGATAAAAGGTCATTTATGCTTTAATTTATTCTAAAATAAATTAAAATAAACTTGGACTTGTGACATTAAAATGTGCCACTAACCTTATTATAATCAAAGGAAAAAAAGAAAACAACGTGTGCGTGGTCCCCTTGAAAGCTACCCAATCGGCAGCCGAGAGCTCGATAATTAATCGGCGGCAGAGAGCTCAGCTCGAATAATTAATTCTTACGTTGAGTGCTCTCATTTCCGCACATGCACGGGCCTTTAGATAGCGTGTGGTGAAGTCTGCATGAGCATAGCTCAGTTGACTCAGAAATAATAGATTGAGTACAATAGTCTAGATCCGACGCCTACATTATCCTAGTATGAGAGTTGTTACTCCTAATGTTGAGGTAGCTCCTTGAGATATCAAGTAAATATCTTCTATCTCTAGGTCGCTAAATCACCGTGATTTAACCCCCTCATAAATGATCAGATCGGGATGTGAGAGTCTTAAGGACGAGAAATTTTGCCTTTCTAGTATAAAATAGTGTGGTGAAGTTGGCCATCAAACTAGCAATTGACTCTCGCACATGCAAGAGTCGTGCTTTTCAAGGCACATTATAAAATGCTTCAATTTTATTCATAAATTTACAAAGGTTTTTTCTGCAAAATTAAATTAGATAAATATAGATGTATCAAAAACATGACCTTTTGGTCTTTCTAAACTTCTCTCATTTACTTAATATGAGCATTTTATCCGTTCCGATAACACGTTGTCCAAATTCATATGCTTGGGCACATCTCGTAAATTTAGCTTTTTCATTTTGATACAATAACAGGAGATCAAAATTGAATCAACTTATCGCTCAAATTTAATAAAAAAAAAATTAAATTTTATATAATAAAATTAGATTAAAAAATTGTTTTTATCATGTTAGTGAACTTTCCTAAATACGACAAAATAATATATAAAGTGAAGTATTTATCAATCAATCAGTCGTTTTATCCCGAGTCCTCACTCCAATCTCCATCGCTCCCTCGCCCATGGCGAAGTCCGTGATTGCGGTGACCCTTCTGCTCTGCCTCATCGCTTCCATCTCCGACGCTGATTTCGCCCGACAGCCCTCCCTTTATTCCCGTCCTAGCCGCCGTTCGCCCAACCAGACTTTGTGCTCTCAGCTTATTCACCCTGCTGGTTATCCTTGCTCTGAGCACAAGGTACTCTCTCTCTCTCTCTCTCTCAATTGGAGGAATAAGAGAAGAATAAACTGGCTTCCTTGTTCAGTTTTAATAAAGATCTGAGTCAACCGATTAGGCCCTGTGCTTCCTTCGTCTTATTTTGGAGTTATTAGTTAATTTATTGGAAGCTTAATGTAGATATCACAGAAGCTAATCCCCTTCCCTTTCTGCGAGTAACTAGGAGTTTTTTGTTTGGTTAAATTCGTGGATCAAGAACCGTTGTGGTGCATGTAGATATTTGAAGCACCTGGATTTGTGAATCTTTGGGAGGTTTCTAAGATGAATTGAATCACAGATCATGTAATTTATTATTGTAATAATCGTATTTTTTAATTCTTGTCCATGCCTATCTTGCAAAAAATGTGGAATGGGGAGAACTGTCTGATTGGCGTTTGTTCGTTTACTGTGTATTTGCTCAATCTATTGGGTATGGTATGGTATGGTAAACAATATGGCCTACTTCTGCAGATTCAGACGAAGGATGGATATTTGCTAGCTCTTCAACGTGTATCTTCTAGGAGTGGGGATATTAAAAAACAGCGTGGTCCTCCAGTTCTTCTTCAGCATGGACTCTTCATGGTAAGCTTCCTTCTCTAACTTTAGTATGTATGTATGTATCTATATATATATATATATATGTATGTATGTATATATGTTGTTGGGATTAGAACTTTCACAAACATAAAGAACACCTTGAATTGGGTGAATTACACAGAGATAGCACAATGACCTCCTCCAGAAGAGGGAAAATATGATTAACCACAACACAAGCACTTTTTTGCGATTAAATGACTCCATTGGAATAATACAGTTAAATAAAACAAAAACCTAAATAAAAAGGTGCAAAAAATACCAACAATGGTAGATTTGGAAAATACCACGAGTAGGTCGAAAAGGAGAGGCTTTTCTAGATAGGTTTTCAGTTTGACATACTCCATATCTTAAATCACTCTACTCAGCTTCTATATATAACAAAGTAAAGTAATTAAACACTTAAATTATCCTTCTAACATATCCTTAATATTACTAAATCACCTCCTCTCCTGATATTTTTATAACATTAATCTCCCCTTGAAAATTGACCATGTCATTAAAGTCACCAGTTCTTCAGTTTCTCCAATATTACTGTGATTTTACTTCAACCTTTTAGGATAAGATTTCTTTGCCTTCATAATCCAATTGAGTGTATGTCAAGCCTAACCCATTAAATCATCTTGATTAAACTCTAATTTCTTTGATACCATCCTCTTGTATCATTAGTTTAGAGCAACCCATTTCCAAATAACCTTCTGCAATGGCATTGCAACAAAGATAAGAACAATGATACGCAAATTTTCAAGAGTTCAGTGAGCTTTCCATAACAAGTAATTTTTTCCATACCCATCACACCATAATGTAAGTTCTTGATATAATACCATTATCGAGGGAGAGAAAAAGCTTGTCTCATTAACCCTTTAATCAACCCTATTACCCCTTGTGTAGGTAAACCATATGGTGGTGGTCTATCAGCTATATGAATAAAAAGGACAAAGAGCTATCATATCTTACAATAACTGTACTCTTTATTTTCTTTTCCAGTTGTTCCAGTTAATATTTTTGATCCCCAGGTTTTTGACTCTAATAAAATTCTATTGCTGATGGGCCAAATAGCTGTCTAATTTTTTCCAATTATTTCTTTCCACACAATCTTGTGCTGTAAAATTTGCAGTAATTGAATGGTTCAAAAGCCTCACTTCATGTATATATGTACAGGCAGGTGATGCTTGGTTTTTGGATTCTTCTGAACAATCACTGGGCTTCATCCTTGCAGATGAAGGATTTGATGTTTGGGTAGGAAATGTGCGGGGAACAAGATGGAGTCATGGACACATATCATTATTAGAAGAAGATAAGGTATACATAAGTATTACTTCTCATGCTGATGAGTGACATATATAAGATTTTTAACTTGATTGTTGGTCATGTGTTTAGGGCAAAGTCACTAAAGTTTCCCATTGTCCAACGTTAATTTAATTGGAATATGGAGAGATTTGAACGATTTATGGCAGAGTATCTTTGTTTACTTATGCAGTAGGATGAAGCAGAATGAGTGAAGAAATGCCTAGTTTTGTTGATGAATTAGTAATTTATTCAACTACTATCGGTGCCTAGACTAGTGTGTATAAACTTCGGCAAACGAAATGGGAATGACTTAAGGAGCTGGAATTTTGATTGATATCTAAAGATTACCAAAGAAATATTTGTTCATTACTAACTTCTCTGTAGTAACCTTCCAACAACTGTATATGGTAATGCTGACCAAGGAAATTCGAGGAGTACATTGCTTACTACGTCTGCTATGTATAGTGGTTTAAAAGAAACCTCTTCTATCTATAACTTGATTGAGGGAAGAGAGATGATAAATATCACAATTGTTCATGGTGTATGGATTACTTGTAGGAATTCTGGGACTGGAGCTGGCAAGAATTGGCGACATATGATCTTGCTAAAATGATTGAGTATATAAGCATGTCAACAAACTCCAAAGTTTTTGTTGTGGGACATTCACAGGTTTCATGATCTCTTCCCTGATGTGAATGCTTAATTGGTTTAATTTCTCTCCTACAATGAGCTATACTTTCCTTTCTTAGGGAACAATCATGTCTTTAGCTGCTTTAACTCAGCCAGCTGTAGTGGAAAAAGTGAAAGCTGTTGCTCTTCTATGTCCAATATCATATTTGGATCATATCACTGCTCCATTGGTACTAAGAATGTCTAGTATGCGGCTTGATGTGGTATATCTTGTCATTTTATCATATGATCACATTTTTAGAAGTGAAGTATTGTTAGTTAATATAATGATGTGAATATTTTTTTGGATAGATGATTCTTTCCATGGGCTTTCATGAACTTAACTTTCGAAGGTATCTCTTTCCTTTACTCTCTACTTGTGCTTATATTTCTCAACACTAAAAAAAGCGTTGATGATTTACTCGTGTCTGTGCCTTATTTGCAGCAACTGGGGAATCAACCTTTTGGATTCAATTTGTGAAGGTCATGTTGACTGCAATGATTTGCTGACTTCAATAACAGGTTCTGCATGCTTACTTTTTCATTGTATGAACAGAAATGATAAAAACACGCTCTTTTGGAAATCAGATGTTATTTATATTTTTACTGATCTTTTCTTATTTTGCAGTGATTCTATGTATTTAATCTTTCTTCGTTTGTTTATTATATTCCAGTTTTTACATGTCAACCAAATGACATCAATTTACTGAAATTACATAAATTTATCAAAATTTGAAGTAATACTCGTGTCAAGGGATCTTTCTTAAACTCAAGGAGAGATGCATTTCATTTGAGGATGGTGTTGGTATAAAATTATTCTGTTATATTGCAATTTCTTTAGTTTTTATGCTGGATGATTTGTTTGTATTTTTTTCTTTGCACTCTTGGCAAAATTGTATTATGTTTATTCCAATTGTATGTACTCCAACACTTCATGGAGTTGCAAGTTTATCTTTTTTCAGAAATTTTACTTTTTATTCATTCACAGGTCAAAATTGTTGCTTTAATAACTCCCGCGTGGAGTTTTATCTTGGCTATGAGCCTCATCCGTCATCTGCCAAAAACCTGCATCATCTTTTCCAGAGTATGCTCCTTGTTCCATCTTTCTTATTCTACTCTATCGAAAATGCATCTTTATAAAATCTAAGTCATTATACACCATCCCTGCAAGCATAAAATACTCCAATGTACCCATTGATATGCTTCTTCTAATCTGCCATCAATTTATTTATGTTTTGCAGTGATCCGAAAAGGAACCTTCTCCAAATATGACTATGGAGTGTTAAAAAACCTGAAACTATATGGTCAATTAAAACCGCCATCTTTTGACCTTAGCACCATACCCAAATCGTTGCCGCTGTGGATGGCATATGGAGGGCACGATGCTCTAGCTGATGTGGCGGACGTGGAGCACACTCTCAAGGAGCTGAAATTGAAGCCGGAGTTGCTCTACCTCGAAAACTACGGCCATGTTGACTTTTTGCTGAGCGAAAATGGAAAAGAAGATATTTATGACCATATGATTACCTTTTTAAGGTCACAAGGTATGGCTAGTAGCTCTTGAGCTGCTCATGCTGTGTATAGTGGGGAGGCCATGAACATAAATATGGTTGCTGTGTATAAAAGGTTAGTGATTATTCAAGTGTTCATATTGTAGGTGATGGATGTGTGTACATTGTTATTTCTAACTCTTTATTGGGTTTTGAGTCTTTTGAGGGCTCATGAATATCAAATTAAAACTGCAATTTAAGGAAGGGATGGTGTTTGGTTGATCCGTTTTCGGTGGGGGCAGGCAAAACCGGATTGGGATCGCAAACCAAACAAAAAATGACGATTTTAATTCAGTTTTGATCTTAATTTTTAAAAAGTTGTGATTTATGAGTTAATTTTAATTTTTATAAGTAAAAAATCGTGAAATCAGAACTCAAACTGTAAGAAATTTTCTTTTAAAAAATCAAGTAAAATAATCCAAAATTTAATAAAATTCAATATAAATTTAAAAATGAATTATAAATTTATTTAATTTCTTAAAAATTGATTTAAATATAATAAAAATATATATTGTATTATTATATTTTAATTTTTTTAAAATATAAAATAAAATTGATTTAAAACTATAATTTCATCAGAACCGTTGGTTTTTGCTTCTGGCTTCAAAGCAAAATCAAACCAAAACCGAACTCTATTTGAATATTGTTATTTCTAAACCTAAATCCATTTGGCGGAACCCAAACTATTTTTTTTTTTTTT
>QAOC01008951.1:99087-136218 GCA_003255005.1 Begonia fuchsioides | reverse complement strand
AGGAACACCAAAAGACACGGTTTAGACCTTAAAAGTAGAAGATCGATACGAATGATGTCGTTATTTTCTTGTCATCCGATTGAATCACAATAAACCTAAACGATTTAACCGAGCAAAACCTCGCTTCTCGAGGTTCATGCATGAAGGCAAGAGTACAACTAAAACATAAACTCGAATATGATTGAAATCGGACTTTCTTGTACGATGTTGAAAGACCGACATTCCATTTATCGGATTTATATGATGCTTCTACTATATGTTTTCGTGACAGCAGGATTAAATCCATTTGCCTAACCTAAAGTTTCTGCAGCTAACATTGACAGCTCCCATGCACTTAACTTGTAAAAACGAGCTTACGTAACTTGTATCTCACGAACTTGAGCTTCCAAACATTACGTGTTTGGGATTTTTCTTCCAAACATTATTTCGGTATATTTTATGTAAAAATCATTAAATTACTTAAATATGACTATCGTAAGTTCGTAACTGCGATTAAACTTCGTGAGTTAGAAATTGACAAAATTAGACTGAAACTACAAACTGAACCAGAACCACCTGTTTTAATCTTGTCTTAGTTCTAACTTTTAAGAAGCTGTGATTTATGGGTCGGTTCTAGTATTTAGGAGTAAAAAACTGTGAAACTGAAACTTGAACCGTGAGTCAAAAAAATTCTAATATCGAGTAAAACCTGACTCTACTCTAATAAAATCTGATATAAATTCTAAAATTAGTTATAAACTCGTTCAATTACTTAAAATCTGATACAACTATAATAAAAAAATATAATTTATTGTTATATTTTAATATTTTAAATATAAAATAAAATCATGTTAAAATCAGAACGAAACCAGAACCGTTGGTTCAAATGCCAGTTTTAAAAATCCAGAACCGTGAGTTCTAATTTTGATTCTATTTTAGGATAAAACCAAGCTTGACCGCCTGTGCCCACTCCTATTGTGCGTGCTAAGTATTCTTGAACGTATGTTTAGCTATAAGTAGGCCTAATGAGGTGTCGAGTGAACTCGTGTAACACGTAAGATATGTCGTTAAATCACCGGACGGGCAGTGCACTATGAAGGGTGGCGCGTAAAAAACATTTACTCACGCGTATTTTTATAATTCAAGCTTAATAAAGTTTCGAGTTTCAAAAAATAGATTTGAACTAATGAAATGTCAAAAACATTAAAAAACTATTAGACAGGCTCTTATTAGAGGTGGGCAAGGGCCGATCCAACATAGTTTTATCTCAAAATAAAATTAGAATCAGAACTCACGGTTTTGGATTTTTGAAACCGGCATTGTAACCAACAATTCAAGTTTCGTTCTGGTTTTAATTCGGTTTTATTTTATTTTTAAAAAAATCAAAATATAACAATAAAATATATATTTTATTATATTTACATCAAATTTAAGTAATTGGATGAGTTTATTTCAGATTTTATTAGGGTATAAGTCAAATTTTATTCGATTTTATAATTTTTTTAACTTACGGTCACAGTTTCAATTTCACAGTTTTTTATTCATAAAAATTAATATCGGCTTATAAATTACATTTTTTTATAATTAAAATTAATATCAGATTAAAACTGAAACGTTTTAATTTAGTTTAATCAATTTATAATTTCGGTCTGGCCGACTTCTCATTTTGACGCCCTTTCCACCTCTTTCAACCAAAACCCGCGTCCTTTAACCATGTTGGACCCGATCGTCCTCCGTCATTTGCTTTGCCGTCGCGCTGCAATCGGCGGGATTAGCCTTCTTCTCCCAGCCTTCGTACGCCAAGAGTTACAGTTCTTCTCCACAGACAGCTCTAAAGAACAAACTCGGAGCGAAACAAACGGTAAATTGTTTACTCTGCCTCCCTACACTTCCACCGTGAATGGAGCCATGCTCGGAAAAGATATAGCTCACTGCCGCGCTCGAACGAAATTTGATGCTGCAGTGAATACAACGACGGCGTTGAAGTGGGTCATAAAATGCTGCCCGGAGGTCCCGAGGAGCCTCGTGCAAAAGCTCTTTCGCCTCAGAAAGGTTTATTGCCTATAAATTCCCTATAAGTTGAGAAAATTCATCTGGAAAATATGTAAAGTACTTGATAAGAATTGTTTTTATGTGACGAATCAAATATAAAGAATCTGGCCCAATGTTCAAGGGAAATTGGTGAAGCCAGCTAAAATGGATTACAGACATCTGATTGAAGAATATACAACAATTTCTTGGTTTTATTGTGATTGACCTTGTGTGCAAAAGCTCAACTTCAGCTCTTGCATTATGACTTATAAGTCTTTTAGAGTGCACAATGTTTGTGCTAGTAATGATACATGAAATTCTTTCTCAATGAACGGTGCAATTGTTCATGATTTCTTGCAGGTGCGGATAGAGTCTTTCATGGAGGAAGATGGGGATAGATTACAACACCGGAAACTTAAAAGGGTGATTAGACAATTGATTTTGTGTTTGTTTCTATTCTTTAGTTTTGATATGATTCCTTTCAAATTCATCTTAGGATATTTCAATATGCTATTGTCTTATCTCATTTCCCTGTAGTTGTTTGAAAAAAGAATGTGATATAAAAGTTGTTCCTAGATTGCAGCCAAGGATACCGTCAATTTTGGCGATCGCATTGTTCTGCCTAGTACAGTTCAAATGTCCTTATCACTCACTGAGAAAGAACATAGTAGTTGCACTGCAGAAGAAGTGAAGTTCATGCACAGTCTTGTGTTGTACAAGGTATAAAATTCATTTTCTGTCTCTCTTCTCAGTCTCTAATCCAAATCTTGGGCGATTGATTGATAAGGTTTCCATATTTTTCCAAGCATGTAACTGGTTATTAGTTGATATCAGGATCCAGCCATTGTCGTTATCAATAAACCTCCAGGCATGCCCGTTCAGGTAACTAACTTTCTTCTTTTGATCTTCCAATCACTTGAATAAGGTGGTTAAGTTTATTAATATTTCCTGGCTATTTTTTGCAGGGTGGCATTAGCATCAAAAGAAGTTTAGATGAGATAGCTGCTCGTAGTTTGAATTTTGAATTATCAGAACCTCCCCGTCTAGTGAGTTTTCTTGAATAGTTAGATGTTTTGCATTGCTTGCCCGAGAATTAGACATTTTTTTAAGTGACATAAAATTTAGGTCCTATGTGGTCTAATATGCTTCCATTTTACAGGTACATAGACTAGATAGGGACTGTAGCGGTGTTCTATTGATGGGGAGGACACAAACTAGTGCCTCAGTTCTTCACTCTATCTTTCGGGAAAAAACTTTTGGAGCATCGAAAGATGTACATTTCTTTCAAATATTTATTTTCTAAATTTTGATTTTAACTGCTGCATTCGCAATCACAATCACTGTAATATTTGAAAGGAGACGATTTGTTGTTTTTAGTTATCGAGACAGTTAGGATGATGGAAATTTAACAGTGAGAAAATAACTTTTCAAAACGTTATCAAACACTTGTAATTGTATCCCCAAGACAGTTTGATGGAAATTATTTTTATTTTTCTCATTTTTATTCAGGAAAATGACGGGGAGAAGAGGACTTTTCAAAAACAGTATTGGGCGCTTGTAATTGGATCGCCAAGACGAGTAAAGGGATTAATTTCAGCCCCTTTGGGAAAGGTGGGAATGCTATAATTTTTACTTACTGTTGGCAGGTGATTTTGCTATACTTTGAGAAATTTCCTAAATGGTTGATGCTCTGGTAAGACCTCTTAAATGACAAAAAGATTCTAAGGCTTTTATATAAGAAACTATAAAGTCTACATTGGTTGACTCTAACCAATGTCTTCTCTCTCTTCCACCGTCTAACTTATTTTGTATGTATTTCAAGTATTCATGGAAAATCTGAAGTCTGTATAGGTATTTTCTTCCATTTTCTTAACTCTTTTGAAGTACATTTGTTATCTCATAAGGGCTGATTCTCAATCCCAGGTTGTCATGGACAATGGACGATTCGAACGAACTATGATCATTGAAAAGGACCAACCTGTGTCTTCTCATCATGCAATAACTGCTTATCGAGTGATTAAATCATTTCATGGTTAGATTGTACCTCATCTTTCTATGTGAAACCAACGTGTGGATATTCTGACAATTCAAAATTCAAACGTACCCACAAATTTCTATTTCTAATGAATCTGACTCTTGCAAATTTCACTGGTGCTAATTATATCTTACAAAAGACAGAAAAAAGAAATGGAAGAAATGGAATTGCTTAACCTTTTCTTTTGTACATAAGAAAGCCCTAGACAGTGAGTTTAAAACATAAATTCCTTTTTTTGTTGTTTAATATTCAGGTTATTCATGGTTGGAACTGACTCCTCTCACAGGAAGAAAACATCAGGTGCAACCAGACACTTAAATTTTTTCTTTCACCTTAATTTCCTCTTTTTTTTCGATATTCTATCTGGCTCTATAGTTACACGTGTGACATAATGCAGCTTCGTGTACACTGTGCGGAGGTATTGGGGACACCTATTGTTGGAGACTATAAATATGGATGGCAAGCTCATAGAAACTGGAATCCCTTGTCTTGGTCGAGTTTGGAAAGGAATTTTGAAGTTCCTGAAGAAGAGAGCATCCCATTTGGCCTCGATTTTCACAATGGAAGCATCACAGAAAAGAAACCTCGATTACATCTTCACTGTAAGCAAATAACTCTACCTAATATTTCTCTAGCTTTACAAAAGGATCCATTCCCTTTAGATTATGACCTTTCGACCTTGGATAGCCTTGAGTTGAATGCTCCTTTGCCTTTGTACATGCAAAGAAGTTGGGATATTGTAAGTCCTTGAACTCTTTATTCTCTCAGTTGAGCTACTGTTTTTTTGCTTTTCGTGCTGTATTTTTTCCTAGTTGTCTGAATAAATCTTGCTCTTTGTCAGCCATTTGATCTGATTTTTGGAAGCTTGTTGCTTAGCTTTTCTTTATAATTTGATTGAAAGTGGAGAACTGTTTGAATTTTTGGAAAGAAATGTATTTTCCTTCATTTTCAATGTGGGGAAGATTGTATGGTTTTGAGAATTGATGATGAATATCCATGGTACATTTAGGGATGTGTATGAGTTGGTTTTTCAACCAACTGGAATCGGCCCAATGGGTATTTGATTTGGGGTTTAGAATTGAATTTGACCCAAGACTCAAAATCGACTTTTCTATCTTGCTCGAAAAATTTCGGTTTGATCTGGGTCAAAAAATCCAAACAAACCCATGAATTAATAAACAAAACCGACCCGAACAAAAAATAATGTTTAAACCATTCTGACCTTGCTTGGTTACGACGATCTCTTTCCCATTCTAACTTAAATGATTGATCTTGATCTAATGGCTCAAATACTTGAAGCTGATCCACTACTGCTGCTGATTCTGTTGATCACTTCACCATCAAAAAAGCATTTTCAAAACAGTTTTTAAAAGCTGAGAAGAATATAAGGTAGTTCAATCAAATAAAAAAAATTACTGCTTTAATGAAGAATTATCAAAGTCAAAACGTCACGCCACAAAATAAAGCACTAAAAGTGAGGAACTACAAGAGGATGATATAATTACCTTCAAATTATATTTTCTTGCTACGGTTCCGACAATGCGGCTAACCCAAGAATAGCTTTAATGTCTGTAAGTTCTGTGTAACGTTGTAAAGTTTTATTCAGCTCTTTGTAAGTTTCATATGTTCTTCAACAACCATTCGAAAAAGGAGTGGGTGCACACTGGTTCGATTCGATGTTACTCGGTTTTGATCAAGTTCTAAATTATAACTTAAATTTTTATTATATTTTAGATTGAATTTGAACAAAAGTTTGAGGCAATTTTAACGAGTTTGACTCATATGTTAACAGGTTGTACTTTATAGGGTAAAATTTGCCCACGATTTAGTTCGGTTCTTATGTTTTTTACTCCGAAAATCGTAAACCAAACAGTAAGATCGCGGTTTTGTGACCACCCTAGTCAGAACGTCTCCCGTCAAAGGGAAAAGCGGTCGGAAAAGAATTTGAAATGGAAAGGCTCTTCTTCTTCTTCTTCACAAATGGTCGAGATGAGGTCAAAAACGATCTCGGCATGTCCAACTATCTTATGGTTCCAGGGTATCGAAAACCCTACCTCGCTTTATCAATCTTTGTTTTTCATTCCTAGGATTAATCACGACACGCAACCTGATTTGTTTGTTCGTGTTCTTCAGGCAAGACATGAGGTCGCCGGAGAAGTCATGGAGTTGGGCAAAGACGTCACAAGCTTCAAAGTCGGGGATATGGTGGGAGTAGGTTGCGTCGTAGGTTCTTGCAGTACAGCGCCAAGAAAATCTGGACATACAACGACGTCTACCCGGACGGCAAGCCCGCCTACGGTGGCTTCGCAACCTCCATGCTCGTCCACCATAAGTAAGCAGTAATTTCCGTTTCATAAACCACCTATCTTAGTGCAAATTCAACAGAGAATGAGTGAACAAAGATTGTCTTTTCTTGGTCCAGATTCGTCGTTAAAATACCAGACGGGATGGCACCAGAACTGGCGGCGCCGCTATTGTGCGCAGGGGTGACGGTTTACGGCCCACTTAGCCACTTCGGTGTAAGGAAAAGTGGGACACACGGGGTGAAAATGGCCAAAGCTATGGGGCACCAGGTCACCGTCATCAGCTCATCGGAGAAAAAAAGGCACGAAGCTCTCGGCCATCTCGACGCCGATGACTACCTCGTCAGCTCCGACGAAGCAAAAATGAAAGAAGCTGCTGAATCTCTTGACTATATCATCGACACTGTGCCTGTTTTTCATCCTCTCGAGCCTTATCCTTATGCAGTTCGTCACTCCCATGATCAGGCTTGGTAAGCCCTTTTCGCACTCCCAATATCAGTTTTTGCAAAAAATTCTCAAACCCAGATGAGTTTTGGAGATGAAGAGCATTGAATCGTTTGGAGTTTACAAGAAAAGTTGTTCTTTGAGCAGGTCGGAAGTCGATCACGGGAAGTTTCATTGGGAGCATGAAGGAGATTGAAGAGGTTCTTGATCACTTCAAAGACAAGAATCTTTCTTCGGAGATTGAGAAGAACGATGTTAGGTATAGGTATGTTGTTATGATAGTTCCTTGATTACACATCCTAGAGGTATCTCGAGCATGAAAAGCAGTCTACATGAATAAACAACCGTAGACTACATTCCGGTCGAAGAAGTGTGCGACAAAACATGAGGAGGTTCGAGAAGCCTAAGGCCATGGTTTGTCTTAAGGCATCTGTCACAAACATTGTTTTTTAGTTAAATGTTGGGTTAAAAACAATTTGACCCCCCGACATTTGCCCACAGGCAATATGAATCTCGAGCTTCGAAAAATGGTAGTTTTAACTCATGCAGACGACCAAGCCTTCCGCAGCAGACGGTCGCATGAGATTAAGCCGTTTTTTTTTTAACTCAGGGTTCACATGCCTGTTGACCAGGTCAAATTGCTTTTAGTGAAACAAAGTTAAAAATCCATCAAAATTCCAGCTCGGTAAATAACAAAGGGTAAAAACCAAATCGGGTTGAGTTTTGGATTAATAGCTCAAATTGGGTTGATAGTTCAAATTAGGTCTGACTCTTTAGAAAACCTTTTTCGGCTCCGCATTTGAAGAGCTCAAAAAAAAGTTTTTTAAAAAAGTCGTGACTTTTTCAGACTATTTATCCAAAACTCAAGCATGAGTTGAGTTTTTATCTAATAACAAATGGGCATTATGGTATTAAGACGGGGACAGTGTACCTGCATCTCAGTTATTTTCTTCAATCGACATATTTTGCTCTCCTATTGTCCAACAGCAAATCAACACTGGGGCTTAGTCTACAATGAGATGGGTTAAAAATTTCTCAAATTCCAAGAATGAATAAACAACCAATTACAGTTTTAACCAAAATCCAGCGTCTGAAATTTGTTTGCATTAAACCTTACTTGAAACCCAAAACCGAGACACGATAGGAAATTCATATGTAACTATCAACCATAAAGCATCAAACAGGTCATAGGTTAAGCCATTTTGGGTACAGAAGACATATCTGCAGCAGGTAATGTCACTGAGCGCAGTAGCTCCAACGAGAAGGCAAGCCCAAGAAAATGAGAGAGGATAGTGTTTGCAGAAGCCTGCAAAAGTTCAAAATGGATAAAAATTCTTAATATTTCATTTGACAACTCGCCAGTATTTCCAATTCTAGCTCCTCTTCTCGCTTATTGAAACTCAATTTTGCAGAAGAAAATGTAACAACTCTTGTATCCCAAAGTTTTTTTTTTCAGATCCAAACTCTAAATCAGAAAAATGAAAATCATGGAAATATATATTGAATTCAGCTACATAAATTACCTGCACCAAGAATACATCTAATGCAAGAACAGGGCTATACCCAGGAGAGATTCCTTGATAAAATGGAACAGCTGAAGAGGTAAGAGCCTTTGCTACCAGCAATCCTACAGTCGCTTGCATACCAAGAACAGCAGCCCCCATACCTAATAGGTTTAATACAATGCCATTTTTCAGGCTTTTTACAACATCAGCACGAGGAGGTGCCTGGAGAAGACATGTAATTGATAGAACCGTAAGGCATAATTAGTTGGCAGAAATATTAAAATGGGCAACAATATTAGTTGTTTGTTGATAGTAAATAACTGCAATTCGATGATTCTTTCTTTCAAAACGAACGGCACTTATTTCACGTTTTAATGAAAATATATAAATGCATCAGTTGGAATAATCAGAAAACAAACAATGCTAGAGTCAAAAAGTTTGCGAAAGTGCATGAATTTCCCAATAGTCACCTCTGCAACAGAACTTTTATTTTTTAAGGATCAACTAATCAAACAATATTTTTGTTCCAATTTTGCCTCTTTTCCTCCCTCTGATTCAAGCTTTCCCTTGCCATAATGCCTTTCAAAACAACTTTCCTAATGAAATGTATGATTAACAGACATACCACAAACAATTTCTTACACTCTGCCTGTATTCTCCCCATAAACTCTTCAAATATTTAAATCAGAAAAAAATTTCTACTTAAATCAGCGCATTCCTTCCCTAGAAATCCATCATAAGCTATCCACATCAAGATGTTTGCAAGTCTTTTTTTTCTATTAGAATACTCTCCATTTGTACCAGATGGTGCAAAAAAATAAATATTACTTAGATCACTAAATTCTTATAAAAAGGGTGATATCCTAATTAAACAAATAGTCTGCTAAAACAAACATTACTCTTTACCTTCAAACTACATTATTACCATACTATCATATTAAAACACTTGTGCACGACAATTTTCCCATCTAAGTTTGACAAAAACTCTGAAGCTATGCAATATGATTATACCTTGGAAGGCTCATTTGCAGTTCTTTTGAGCTTTTCAGAAAGCCGAATATACCCAAAAGACCAAAACACAGAAACGAATGCAGCCACAATACCCCCAGCAGTTGCGTAAAAGGTAGCAGGTGATGAGATCTTCCCAGTAACAACAACAGAAAACGACAGAATCACAGCTGCCACCGCAGTACATACAAGTTGACCCCAAAAACCATAACTCCCGAACCTCTTAAAACTTCTTGAGGTGTTTTCTAGTCTTTTTGCAACCTACAACATCGTGAATTCATCATTATCAACCATAGATAATAACTACAGGCAGGAATTTTATGGTTCACTGGACAAAATAATTTAAACTTGGGAAAGTGAAACACATTTTTTATGTTGAATTTCTAAGCACCATCTCAGAGTCGTGATTTCGAAACTAACAAAAGTGAATCACAAACTTAATTGAAAATGACGCCATGAAAAACAGATGAGATTGAAGATGCAGAAAGTTGATATAAACAGAAATTGAGTGTAACAAAATGAAAAGTTGAATGTAGAACTGAAAACGCGACAAGTGTTTATCAAGCATCCAAATTCAGCGAAATCAAATAAAACAGAGATAGTCTCAGAACCTGCGCGAGCTTCGCCTTTTCAGCTTCATCGCTGGAGGATGTGAGAGTCGACTGAATTGGAGAAGAAGACGCCCGTGCGACCAAAGAGAGTATACTTTCTCTAAATTTCAGAGCACCATATTTCACAGAATCCGACGATGAAGATGAAGAAAGAGATTGAAAACCGGCGAATGAAACTGCAGAATCCCAAGGAGGACGAGGAAGATTAGACGGTTGGCGACAAGATAGCAGTCGCGAGCGGAAGCGATTGGAGTGGAAAGTGGAGGACGGAGAAACAGCGCCGGCGACGGAGAAAACAGCGCCGGGAAAGAGAAGACCAAGCATTGTTTCCGGCAATGAGTGGAGTAGAGAGAGAACGGTGGTATCGGTCGGAAGCAGTAGAAGAAAAGCTAAGTAGTTCCTCGCAATTTGGCACTGGAATCAAATTTCAATGTCTTCTGGGCCTTGATTACCACCGAAGCCCATGGGCCGACCAATCCACTCGCAGGTCTTGACTCATCAAGGCTCGACTCGTCAAGGCTCGATTCGTCAAGGCTAGACTCGTTAGGGCTCAACTCGTCAGGGTTAATTTTAATCACTTTTACCCAACCAAAGAGCAATCCCGAAAAGTGCTCGAAAATTTGGTTACGATACAAACCGCAAATTATATTTAGAAATTCAGAGCTTATTTAAACAACAGTGAAAAAAGCTTTTATAAGGTTTGAGAAGGGCACAGGTTAAGAAAAAAACTTATTTAACCTCCATTGATATCCTGCTCCTCCCTCCATTGCTCCAACGGTGTTCATTTGATCAAAATGCATCTGATTGGCGATCCCTCTGATCCAAGCAACCTAAGAGGCAAGCAATGGATATTATACAGGCCAGGCTTGGGGATGTCCAGTTTAAGGCCTTCCACCAGAATCACTTCCTGAAAATATAACCAAAATTAGCATCCTCTTGCCCAAAATGTAAGTGGGGAACAGCAAATTATGAGACCAGTTTTCTAATCATACTCTAATGGAGAAGGGCACAGAAATATGTTAGGAGAGAGGAGGAATAATGGGTGAGAGAGAATGACATTTTGTTATTTTATAATTCCCATTGATACGTTCAACAAAAACAATCAATCGTTCTTGGTTGAGATGCGATCGTATGATTCAAAAGTCGAACTAGTTTTCAACAACTACGAGAATCCCTAATTTTGTATCTAAAATATCTTAATCTCCATAAGAAACGTGCAGGATCGGGTTGTTATAACATGCTGACCAGACTTTAAAAGTCAAAGCAAATAATTTAGTAGTAAGTCTATTGCTATACTCTCTTACCATATTTCCTGACATGTCACCACGTGATTGGATCAATTCGAATAACCAGGAAGTATGACAAAATGATAACTCTAAACTAACTCATAATTTAGGTTCCAATTCATAAAACTTGCAGGGAAATAATAGAGGCAATCACACAAATAAAAGAACCTAGACAGAAATTGAAGCAGGACAAACACAATTTACTATTTAGGTTGTCAAGAACATCATGCAATCATTGCCATCAAATACTAAGATCAACAACTTAGAATTTTGTGTTTTCTTACTCTTCCTTCGAGAAATTCGAGGTGGGCTGGAATCAGATCATCATATGCAGCCACTGATAGATAATCAACACCTGCAATTACATAAATGGATCAGGAATTCTCTTCACAAAGGTTAAATAGAAATACTTTACAAAATTACTCTTACCAACAAGTTTAATGTCAGTGTTCTCGACCAACCATTTAGCTCCATCCTTCATAAATCCAACGTAGCTTGCATCAAATTCTTTTTTCAACATTAGCCGTCTGAAATGAAGATACATGTTTATTTTGCAGCAAAACATTACTAGCTTCTATGACTCAATAATCCATCCAATTTACCTGTCTGTATTTAAGGTTCTAAAAATTACCCGCCGAACCTCTTTCGGAATATGTAATGACTTCATAACTTCGGCTGCAATCACCACACATTATGCAAACAAAAACAGCATATAAAGTATTTTTATCTATTGTAAATTAGAATAACAAGTCAGCCCAGATCACTGCACAGAAAATCCAGACCACCATCGGAAGCAGCTATGAGATAAAGAACATAATTGTAAAGACTTGATGGATTTAGGAAAATCAAAAAAGGAAAAACCAGAACAAAAAATACAGAAACTACCCAATGACATGACAATAGTTTGACTAAAATAGTTAAGAGAAAGGAACGAACCGGTAATATTTTTATCCCTCGGAACGTCAACTAACAGTCCGGGGCCTAGCAAGACAGATAATAGATAAATCATAAATTAACAGAAGACATTACAAAATTTACAACCACAGATTGATTCAATAGAATCAGTACCATTGAGAACTTCCAAATCGAGCGTATCAACATCGAAGCCAGCATCAAAGTAGTTATCAAAAACATGGCCAGGAGCATCGACGTGAGTTCCAGTATGAGCAGTGAGCTTGAATTCAGAAGTGTTGGCTAAAGAACCGTTCTTCATGCTCTTGGTAAGCCAGAGAAACTGACCGAGACCATCCTTGGAATCAAAAGCCGGTAGAACCTCGACGAACCTGTGGCTGATATCAATAATCCGGCCATTATCGTAGACTTCTCGGCGAATCGGAGTAAGATTATCGCCGGAAAATGAACAGTCGGCGGTATCGGTGCCTGGGATAGAAGGGTAGGCTGGAGAGTGAGAGGAGAGGGCGAGGGAAAACAGAGAGGCAAAGAGGAGGAGAGCGAGTAGAAGCTTCATGGACGGAGAGAGCAGGGTATTCGATTGACGGAGAAAGACTGGGCGAGGACTGAGGACCGGAGACGCAGCTGCAGCATTTAATTACTAAACTTGTCATTTTCATTATTTCTGTCGTATTTTTATTTTGGATTAATTTTATTTAATATTTTAATAACTAACCCTTTAATTTTTTTTATTTTTTATATAATATCTTTTATGATAACTAACTCGTCACCTCTACTTAATTTTTTAATTTTTTATATAATATATATAGATATATATTGAGGTTTTAGAGAATAAAGCATGATATTATACTACAAAGAATTAATTGAGCAGAGTAAAATATCTGAAAAACCCTGAACTTTAAGAAAATATATCGAAAAAATCTCAAACTTTGAAATATCAAAAAACCCTCCGGAGCGAGGGGTTGAACAGGGGCATGGACCCCCCGGTCCACTTCCAACTGGCCCTCCAATTGTGGTTGATCTGTCGCATGCCATAGATTTTTTTATATATTTTAAAGTTTAAGGTTTTTTTTATATATTTTTTCAAAGTTTAGGATTTTTCGAATATTTTACCCTAATTAGCATGATTATCATCCACGAAAAATAATATGCTCCAAATAACTCATTCCTCGCTTTTTTTCTTATGTCCTTCAAAATCACAAAGTTATGAGAGGATATTGTTTTGCAATCTCTCAATATGTTTAATTTTACGGTAGACATTAGTCTTCTAAACTCAACTCACAAGTGATATTATCGAAGGTTTAAGAGGTTTAACGAGTGTTGAAGGTTGGGTTTTGAAGGATGGGTGGTTGATGGTGTCAACTGGCGTCTGTGTAAGTGAGCGAGCGTGTTTAACTACTGTTGTAGGTACGACGTCTCCAGCAAACATTCGCATTCTGACAATACTAACTCAAAATATCTTGCAAGGTGTATTGTTACCCATAATACGATAACTTTTTAAATGGATAGCATGCAATGAAAACCAATTATGATCGTAACTCTTATGAAAGAAACAAGTTTTATCTAGAATCTCTCGGTATTTAGCTCTAAGTTTTTCTCTCACATTACAAAGAAATCTTAATAACAATATTCTTCTGCAACAACATCACTAGACATCATAGGTTTCTCTCTTGTTCAACAATTATCTTATACTCAAAAGGCAAAATTCCTCTCCTCCAATGCCTCTACACCCCGGTCCGACAGTTTGTGAGGAGGTTAAACCACGGTGACTCAGCGGCCTAGAGATAGGAGGCTTTTACCTGATATCCCAAAGAGTTACCCCAACATTGAGGGTAACAACTCCCACACTAAGACAGCGCAGACGTCGAACCTAGGCTCTTGTACCCAATCTACCATCTCTGAACTAACTGAGCTATGACTGTGCAGGCTTATTCAACAATTATCTTAATGTTATGCAATTGTCGATGCTCAAATATGTTGTGACCCTTTTTATAATAGAACAAACTGTTTCAATTATAGTTCTTTAGTTTTGATCTGCCCTTCAATAGATAATAAATCGCTTAATATTCATATAAGGAAAAAATTAAAGTCGAAATATTTTCAAATTAATAATTTGTCTACATCATAAGTTCAAAATCACATGAAAATATTCTTTTGAGACAAAACATCATTGTCCAACTATCCAACTATAATAAAGTTATCAATTCACCTTTGAATTTCATTATCAATCAAAAATACAAATTTTCTACCCTTGTTTTGTTCTCCAAGGATGAACCAAGAAAAGTCAAAGAGAAACAAATGTAATTTTCTCCTCTATGTTCTTTTCTTCTTTTTGCCAATAAAAGAAAACCAAAATAGAGAATCTAATTCTCTTTTTGCTTGTTGAAGAAGCATTAAATGTCTATTCTAGATGAAAATGAGTGCACAAAACCCATCAAACCAAGAAAAAGAGAGTAATTGCTCGTTTTTGGTGAACAACGATGTGAACTAACGTTGTCAAACAAGTATACTCGAGCGAGCTAAACTTGAATAAATATGACTCATCGATTCTGTCGAGTTTTCGAACTAAGTATGTCGAATCTACCACGTCTGTCAAGCCAAGCCTTATGCATTATTCCAACAAAAAAAGTTCGTCCAATCCTGATCGTGAGCCTCGAGGCAAATGAGACTGACCAAATTGAACTTGTTGAGCCTAAACGGGTTGAGTCAAACAGACAAAATATAAATAAATAAATGTATCTTAGGTAAGTTTAGTGGAAGTTATTTTCAATATTATAATATTCTAAATTTTAATAAAAATATTTACTATTATTACCATAAAAAATGACATGTCATTGAAAAGTTCATTTTATTGTAAAATTGACACTAGCATCGCTACATATTAAATACATCATAAATAGATTTTTACCTGCTTTACTGTCAATCATGTTCGAAATGTCAGAATATTGCCTGTTTAAAGAATTTTTTTTTTAAATAAATCACATTATTTAATTTTAATGAATATTTAGTAGTTGACCTCCAAAATTTTTAATTCTTTCGATATGACATCGTAGTTGTTTTTATCTCTTGTAACTATGCCTTTCTAATCCTTCAGTGGTTTAATACTACTCGAGATCCGTTGTTAGCTGACCATATGACATTTTCAAAAAAATAAGATGTACATTTGATAACATGTTTTCAAATAAATATCGAGTTCATTGGTTTGAACAAAAAAATGAACGTCCTTATTTAGTTCATTATTTATGGCATCAATAAAATCTTGATGATGTCCAAAATAGGATCCACCATTGATAAGAAGAATATGCATAATAAGACAATAAATTTTCGAATAATCATTATAGCTTTAAAAAATAAATTAAAATAATAATAAATTAACAATGTTGTAACAAATAATGATTTAGAATAATATATGTTGTTTACTAACAAAAGCACAAATAACATCTGATATGAGTTAGTATTTTTTAACATTAATTTTTTCATTGGTTTCTTTTCCCTAATAATAATTTTTTTCAAAATATTTTTATAATACCACGTTTTACTTTTTTTTAAGTAAAGATGTTGATGGTTAAGGAATGATTTTGCAATTAAAAAAGCGGGATTAACGATTCCAATTTTCTCATTATCAACATCATTAAATATGTCTAAGTTAGAAAAAAAAAGTGTCTGCACGGGCATAACTCAGTTGACTCAAAGATAGTAGATTTTGTATAAAGAGCCTAGGTTCGACGTCTGTGTTGTTCTAGTGTGGGAGTTATTACCCCCAATGTTGGGTAGCTCCTTGAGACATCAGGTTAAGACTCTTATCTCTGGGCCGCTGAGTCACCGTGATTAACTCCCTTACATGCTGTCAGGCCGGTATGTGAGGGCCTTGGGACGAGAGATTTTGACTTTTTAGTATAAAGTTAGAAAAAAAGTGCATTAATATCAATAAAAATAAATAAATAAAATAAAATATAATAAATCGATACGGTATAGAACCGGTGATGACTTAGTGGGCATCTTGCACGTCAAACACAAGACTTGTCAATCTCCATCAGAAGAAATTCTATTCCATGCTTTAATATTTATGCTTGAAAACAAATCTCCATCCAAAGGAATTGAGTTCTTTCCTTTAATGTTTTTAAGATTGAAATAAAAAATAGAGTAAAAACAAAAAAAAGTCCGAGTTTTAGGTAAATAAGTCGATTTCAGGCCTGAGTTTTAAAAAAAATAAAATTTGAGCTCTCCAAACGTCTGATACAGATGATCTGACTCTCGTTCTAATTTTGATGCAAGATGCATCTATTCTTAATTTTGTTTTTCATTTTTAATTAATTTAGTTAAGAAAATCTTATTTGAATGATTAAAATTTTTATCACACATTCGCAACAATAAAACACACTAATGTAGAAATTTCTAAATTTTTCCGACAATTGTACAATTTACTATAATTTTTTTAATACATAAATTAATTTTGTTAAAATTACATATGAAAATAAAAATTCTTAAAATTTTTATCACACATTTACAGTCTTGTAAGACATTACACCATAAAGTTTCATGATTTTCAACAATGGTACAATTTACTCTAATTTGTTTAATACATAAATAAACGAATCATGTTAAATTTACGTACATCAATAAAAAATTATGAAATTTTACAAAATATTGTCTTATAGTACTGTAAATGTATGATACCAGTTTCGAGAATTTTATTGATATATATAATTTTAACGAAATTCATTTTTTATGTATTAAAAAAATTATAGTAAATGATACAATTATTGAAAATTTACCAAATTTTGTATAGTATTGTCTTACAGTGATTTAGACTTTTAGTTGTGTGAAATTTTTTTTATTAACTTAAGTAATTTAAAAAAAATTATTTATTTACGTTATTAAAAAAAATAGTAAATCGTATTATTGTTTAAAATTCACGAAACTTTGTGGCATATTGTCTTACCATGCTGTAAATATGTGACATGTATTAAAAAAATTATAGTAAATATTTCAATTGTTAAAAAAGTTTAAAAATTTCTAGATTAATGTATTTTATTATTGTAAATGTATGATAAAAATTTTAAGTTATTCTTATAAGATTTAATTAACTAAATTAATTAAAAATAAAAAATAAAAAAATACGTATATTAGGTTCGGATGCAGAACAAATGTATCTTGTGTCTGAAAGAGGGTCGGATCGCCTGTATCGGACGTCCAAATACTCAAATTTTATTTTTTAAAATTCAGTTTTCAATAAGCCTAAACTCATTTTTTTTTTACCCTAAAAACAATAAAAGTATAAGACATGGTAGGCGTATTAGGGTTGTGCTTCAGCCGCCAGCACATGCATAGCTCAATTGGCTGAGAGATGGTAGATTAGGTATAAGAGCCTAGCTTCGACGTCTGCGTTGTCCTAGTGTAGGAGTTGTTACCTCCAATGTTGGGGTAGCTCCTTGGGATATCAGGTAAAAGCCTCATATCTTTGGGCCGCTAAGTCACTGTGATTTAACATCTTCACAAACTGTCGGGCCGAAGTGTATGACTCTGGGGGCGAGAGATTTCGCCTTTTGGATATAATAGTTGTGCTTCAGCCATGTCTACTCTTCCGTCTAGGCTTGCTCAATTAATGAATGATTGGGACTCTTGACTAGTGTAAATCTTCTATTTGCAACACCAATTATCGAATCGTTTTAAAATTGTTAAAAAAATAAAAAAAAATCTCTACTTCAAATTTTGAAAGGTGAAACAGATGAAAAAACTCTTGCAGAAGTTGAATTACTCTCAATTTTTCTTCACCAACTTTCCAAATTGAACTCGGGATTCAACAAAAACTAAAGAACATCATAAAAACCCCCAAACTTACGAACTAACTTCGAAATTAACTCGATAAAATCTTCATTAAAGTTGAGCACTTCCAAGTCAAGACTGTCGCCGTCAAAAAATGAGAATGAAAGAACAGTTGGGAAAAGCAGCAACGCAGCATTTCATTCTCAAAGCTGCAAATCAGTTGTTATTCCTCGTCAAAAAAACAACCGAAAATAACTCAGTTCCATCGTCATAAAATCATCAAAATCGACCACAAAGGTCAGAAGAAAGAATCAATCGGAGCAGCTGATCACAGCTTGAGAAACACAGATTCTTCAATGGCCGGAACCTGTCCAATCCTCTTTAAAGCATCCATACTGGGTTGATCATCACCTCCAATCGCCATAATAGCTTGCTTTCTAAGAGGAATCCTCCCAACACTCATGAAACTCACATTAACATTCTCTTCTCCTAGAATGTTCCCAACCTTTCCAATCATCCCCGGCTGATCTACCTGTCGACAGAGTATGATGTTACCTTCCAAGCTCACATCCCCTTCAAAAGATCCAATCTTGGTCAGATGCGGAATCCCATCCTTGACTCGCCCTTCCACCTTTATCTCCCCCGCCTCTGATATGGCGCTCGGAAATCTCGACTCCACATTGGCTATCTGAACTTGGATGAATGCTAGTGGACTCTCTGGAGAAGTTTCTAGAACTGTCCGCTCTTCGATTATCCTCAGTCCCTTTTGGCTGTAAAATCGGCATTCACCAAGTTCACAAAAACATTGGATATGGGTTCGATCAGACCCTTGGTTATCATCGCACGAAGAAGCCGAGTATCAAGATCGTCCGGTGCTCTTGATGAAGCATACGTTACTTTCACACTTTTCACGCCACTTCCACCTGCCACTAGTTGAATGGCTAGCCTGCCTAGTTTCTCAGCTAGAAGCACGTATGGCTTGAGCTCATTCAATACCTGCAGTTGGGTGAGCATGGAATGTGTTAAGCTTTGGTCATGCGTTATGATTTGTGAATAATTATCTTTTGTTCTTTATATTTTCAGCATGAACTAAATTTATCGTGATTAGATTTTGGAAGTATCTTGTTTTATGAACTCTCGGTTTGTATTTATTTCGTTATTTGAATAGTTCAACTAGGTTTTCACTCTTATCGTGTATAAGCTGGACGCCACAGTTATAACGTACTTAATGATTTCTAACACGCCATTAGAAAATCATCTAGAAAGTAGTTGAATTGCTTGAGTTGTTAAATTAGTTGATTTGTAATTTAACTAAATGTTTTTAATTAATTAAAACGTTAGCTCAAGGAGAAATTAATAAGATCGGTTCTGAAGGTCTCTAAGTCTCAATGTCTTTGCCACAAGATTGGAAAGAGTTGAGAAAATGAGCCAATCGGTAGGCGACGCCAGCCACCGATTTCATAGATATTTGTCCCGTCAAACGTGTTGTAGTCTGTGTTGTAGCACAGACATACAGCCGAGAATGAATAAACAGGAGAAACCGAAATCTAACCTTCCTTATTGCTGAAGTTAACTCGTTTTTCAGATCCGCTTGTCCCTTTTAAATTATTTATATTTTCTTTTTATAAATCATCAAACCATTTTATCAACTTTATATAACTATTTTACATTTCATTTCAGAAAATATTAGATTCGTTATCATCGTGGGATCGATAATCTTTTATATTACTTGACTGTGCACTTGCAATTTTTAACGACACATTCGCACCCAACAGTCATATGGTTCCAATATTAAATGTCTAGTTCAACTTTAAACAGCCCAACATGAAAGAAGCAAATTCCTGTGGTTTTGAAAAGAGAAAACAACACGAAATTTTAAAGTGGAGAATGCAAATATTTTGGTTTTTAAATTTTAAGGACAGAACATGACCAGATATGACCAGGATTGAACCAAAACTAGACCATATATTATAGTTTGGTCTCTAGTATTGGTTTTTTCCGATAAAATAAATTCAATATTAATAAAAACTAGTAATATTCAAATCAATTCAAATCTGACAAATAAACATAACATTTAATATTCAAATATGAAATATTTAAAAAAATATTGATTAATATGATTATAAAATTACAATAATTATTAACTATAATATCGTAAAAAATTTAAAATGCATATTTACAGATATTATTCACTATATTATTAATTTTCAAATTTAATTAAGGGTGTCATCGTCTAGTTATGACTGGTTTTGAAAATAAAACAAATATATTTTAGTTTTAAAATTTTAAGACTATGAACAAGCATGACCAAGATGGACCAGATTTGGACCAAAACATTGTGGTCTGGTCTAGTTCATTTGGTTAGATCACTTTTGTCCACCCCTACATAAATATAAAGTTCATACATGTTAACTCAAAGTGATAATAAGGTAACATAAACCTGAGCCACAATTCCAGCATCTAGCGCCCTCACTAGAGCTTCCTCAACAATTACTCCACCACGAGCATCATTAACTATTCGAACTCCTTTCATCATCTTAGAAAAATTCTCATCGTTCAGAATCTTTGAAGTGGCAGGAGTAAGGGGCATGTGCAAGGAAATGAAATCTGCAGTAGATATGGCTCCTTCGAAGCTGACAAGCTCCACACCAATTGCACGAGCACGATCAGCAGGAGCATATGAATCATGTGCAATCACATGCATTCCAAGACCTTTTGCTCATCGTGCAACTTCTGATCCAACTTTTCCAAAACCCATCACAGGAAGTGTTTTTCCAACGAGAGATACACCCACATATTTATTCCTTACCCATTTCCCTGCGTTGAGAATTATATGGTGACCAACAAGGAAGACTATATACTAATTATGCACAAAAAACAAAATTTGGTGTTCAAGAAAATAGATTACCAAGGTTTAGAAAACATTTAACGTTTAAAATGCATCACTAAACAATTTGAACTTACACATGTCGCAAAAGCAATTATGGTGCCAGCAAGGTAAGTTGAAGAATATTAGTTAGTGATGTAAACGAAGATGCCATCTTATAAATTCAAAATGCAGTGTCATGGATGTGATAGCAAATTTACACTAGTACCAAAAACCTGTCAATTTTCTTTCCCCTAATCACAATAAAACTGTCCCACGTTGCTTTTTTTTAGGTCACCGTATGTTTGCAATCCAGTTTTAAAGAGTGAGTTCTACCCAATATGGGTGTTTTTTACTATGGCTATAAGGGCGATCAACTCCCTTCCTAGACAAATCCGGTAGGATAGGCACTAATTGTAATGAGGCAAATCGGAGGCTTAATTAAAGTCTAGCAAGTTGAGAAAATCAACCAGCCGCTGAACAACTCAATGTGTTTCTTACCCATTAGAACAATATTTTCAAAGAAGTTTTTTGTGTAGACTCCTCACTTGATGAGAAGGAAAGACAATATCATTTTCATTTATACATTGCTTGGGCTTAGACACTGGCTGCAACCACAGGAACTTTGATCAAGTTATAAGCACCCAACAGGTGAGTGGAGTGACTAACCCATGCAATATCATAACATGGGCACCATCTCATTCGACAACAATCTACATTGCAATTAATAGTTCCGAAAGATTATAAGAATTAGCGCTGCATTCTTAAGAACCCAATCTTGCCCACAGAAAGTAAATGGCATTTTTCATTGAGTTGCAATCACGAGAAATAACAAAGTAGATCAATAAATGACAGGCAATGCCAATAAGAAAACTCAAGAAAAGTAACTTTTGGGAGAAAAAAAATTACTTACCAGCTTTAACAGAAGCATTCGCCTGGGCAACATTTCTTGCCATAGCCGACAACAGAGCGATTCCATGCTCACCGCGGCAACCGTATAGGCAGTGGGTGCGTTCACAACCAGGCAACCGTGCTCGGTTGCGGCTGCCAGATCCACATTGTGGATGCCTACACCTGCCCTTCCAACCACTTTTAACCTACCTCCCGAGGCCTCGAAACCCTGGCGGCTAACTTTCGTTACGCTCCTCACAGTAAGAGCGTCGCAGAGAGATATCTTGGAGCAGAGCTCTTCGGGAGTCAAATTATAAGAGCAATCAACGTTAGTGAAATCCTTGAGATGCTCGAGCCCAGCATCACCGAGCTTCTCGGCAACAAGGACAGTGGGCTTGGAACCGAGAGAAGCAGAGACCACCAAGACAAGAGAAGAAGCATCTTTACGGCGGGGGAGAAGAGCTGCGGAGAATAGTGCTGGCAAACGAGCGCCTGCTCGCTCGGCTCGCTCGGCACTGTAGCGGCTCGAGCAAGAGCTCGATCCGAGCCCGAGAGTGCAGCTCGTTCGAGCTAGCTCGGAATACTTGTAGTGCGGTCGACACTTAGTATACAGGCGGTCGACACTTAATGCATATGTAAATTTAGATGACCGACCGCAAAATAAGGTGTCGACCGCTATATGTTCCAGAACGTTTTTAAGTGTCGACCGCTAATTAAATGTCGACCGCAATACGCATGATTGTTGTGAAAGTGTCGACCGTGTGGAAAAAAGAGTCGATCGGTAGTTGTAAAAAGGTCGACCGTTTTTATAAAGAGGGGCGACCGTTATAATGTAACGGCTATAACTTCCATATGCAACGGTAACGTAAGGTCGACCGTTTTAAAACTGAAGGTCGACCGCATGTAGCTGTTATGCGTGAATTCTATAAATTGTAGAGGTTAGCTGATAATTTTTTTACGGACGATACCCCTATGGAGTAGGTTCGTTCTTTTGTACTCTTTTCGAACAATTAAACAACTTTTTGTAACATATTTTACTTTTTAATGGCACAATGAATGCTTTCAGTGTTTCTATTTCGATTCGTACAATGCATGAGTATTAATTGTTAACTCTTTTGCGAATTGATTTCAAATTGGATGCTTTCAGTGTTTCTATTTCGATTCGTAAAAGACATGTTGCATGATGTTGATTCTATGTTTCGAACTTTCGATGTTATTGTCTTCGAGTTTCTTTGAGATATTTATTCGATGTATTGTTTTCGTGTTTCTTTTGCGTAATGGAGGCGATACATACAAATCTTATCATGCAAATTTTTTTTTGGCTTGAAGAAAACAATATACATAAATTGGTCATTACATAATATCGAATAAGTTATACAACTTCAATATACGAAATTTTTTTTTTCTTGTTTGGCTCGTTTAAGCTCGACTGGCTCGGATCGGCTCTCTCGTTTAGGCTCGAGGCTCGCCAGCCGGCTCGAGTCAATTTTTTTTAAAAAAAGCTCGACAGAGCCGGCTCGAATTGGCTCAACAGGCTCGAAAGGCTCGGCTCGTTTGGCTCGTCAGGCTCGACGAGCCGGCCTTTCCCGGGCTCGAGCCGGCTCGATTGCCAGCTCTAGCGGAGAATACGGAAGAGAGGTTGAGCCTGGACGAGAGAGAGAGAGAGAGATGGGTTTCCAAGAAACGAAGTCCGGTGAGCGACGCACGCAGATGAAGAAACCATTGTCGTGAGATTCGAAGCTATTATGAAGCAGAATAGAAATGGAGGTGGTGATCTAGAATGGCGCCTTGGACGGTGGTGCAGGAGAAACTCAAATGTCGTTGAAGAAGCCTAAAGTGACTTCTGTTTCAACAAGGGTTTGGCAGATTCGGTCTGATCCGACGGTCCGATCCAATCTGATCGGATTCGGTCGGATCGGACCAGGTATTCAGTAGATGAGTTTTTCATTTGTTCAGACTTTCGGATCGTTATCGGATCGGATTGGCTATCGGATTCGAAGCCAAATCCGATAGTCAATCCGAAAGTCAGATTGCTTAATTCAAATCGGCCGAAAGTCGAAAGTCGAAATCCTAAGTCATTCATCCCCGACTCCGATTTTGGAATCTGAAAATCACTCGTCCCAATTTCTTGACTCCGCTACTCCGACGACGAAGCCGAGCCGCCTCGCCGAACCTCTGCTCCTAGACTCCGAGTCTCCCTCCAACGATGGCCGCGAAAAACAGATGAGGAATCGACGGAGAACTGAAAATTTCTGAATTACAGGTTTAGAAATCGGATCGGATCGTATTCGGATGACACAACCATCTGAATCTGATCGGATCAAAATTTTTGATCCGATAACACCCGATGCTCACCCCTAGTTTCAAGTCGATTAAGCATTTCTCAAAAACCTAATAAAAATATTAGTTAAAAATTTAAAATTAAATTTTAATTGCAATATCCTATATGTAAAATATCATATATAGGATATTTTAATTTTGCTTGAAAGCAATTATATAATACACATAAAAAGACCAAATTGAAGAGACAAAAATAGAGTTTTAATTTGGCTATGATATGAATCAAAATCATGAAATACGTTATAGGTTTAGTTTAGCCTCCTAATTCAATTCTATATTTTGAATGATTGAACTCCGTTTATAACCAAATTTTGAATTACATATTGACCTATAGTCTAATTCTATCAGACTGGAGTTAAATCAAAATTGACGATTCTGATCCGAATCACAGTCCTAATACAATATTGCCCACCCTTAATTTTTACAAACACGACCCATGGGATCTTCCTACTATGTTTGTTTCTCTTTTGTTGTTTTCTTGCAGATACTCACTTAAAATCCGCGGTTTTATGTTTAAGTTTCAGCGAAACGATTAGTTAATATTTTGAGGTTTTTCGAATGGAAGTCCTTTTGATGCAGAAGCTATAGTGAGAAGCTCTAGGAGTAAGTCGAACTTGATTCTTATATTTTAGGTTAAAACTAGACATTCTTTGATCCATTTAAGGTTCACTTTTGACATTTTGATGTGTCGAATTCTAATTAATACATTAATATCATAAATAATGTAAATGCAGTCTAACTAATAAGAGCGAGCGTGGCAAGCCACAGAGAAAGAGAGTTGAAATAAGGATAATGCTAGATTTATCTTCTTAACATATTATCTTAATTGACATTTTGATGTGTCGAGTTCTGATTGCATTAATATTATAAATAATTATTTTATTTATAATATATTAAAAATATTTTTATTTGACTAATTAAATCTTAACAATCAGATTTTTTGTTAGAAAATATGCTAAAAAATGTAAAATTAGCATTAATTTTGAAGTAAAATGTACAAGTTTACAAAACTTTATTTAAGGGTACTTTGGTCTTTGACATTAAAAGGAGGTCATTCTTCCTATTTGGAAGGGGAGAGTCATTTTTCGTAATTATGTCACAGAGAACCGAGATCGAGCAATTCAGATTTCGACCTTCCATTCATCGGACTACTCGGAGATGATGCAGTGATGTTCTAAATTGCGCATTTGTTAAACTATTGTTTAGGAGGTGATTTGGAAAGCTAGGCTTGAAGATGCTTGGTGCAATTTTGATTTGGGACTGAATTTTCCGATCGATGGGTCAGCACTTTTGGATTTCTTTGTTTGTGCTGCTTCTTTGGATTGTTGAAGTTTCCAATGCCAGCGCTGGTGATGCGGATCCACATTATAGGTACTTTTTCTTTTCATCATTCTCTTAGCTTCTCCTGAGGTTTCGAGTTGCTTGACTGCAATCTGAAAGCAACTGAGCTGCTGATATGGAGACCGTATTATTAGGTTTTTAATCAATTTACGAGTTTCTTCTCATGATGATACTGTTATAACCTTATGTGTGCTTATAAACTTTAGTTAACATTGACGTATCGTCCTTAGTTGTTGTTGTTTGTCCTGTTTACAAAATCTTCTCAATGGATTGATGCATATTCTTTTTAGCAAGCGCTGTCACTGATTTAGCATGAGTATCCTTGACATTACCTGAGCAGCTATTTGAATAGTGTATATCAGAGCAGAAAATAGTCTAATCATGATAATGTTGAATCTTTTTCTTGTTTTAACTTGCGTTTGCTAATTCTGATTACATATTATAAAATGAGATAGATGCGCAGAAAATATTGAGTTTTCATTTCAGTACACCTGTTTTGAACATGGTTCATGGAACGTATGGCTGCTCATTGTGGTATGTCCACATGCTTCTTCATAAACCTGAATGGATAACTTATTGGTTCCAATCCATGTCTACTAGGAAATTTTAATTGAATATTAGTATAATACAAGGGAGCATTACAACTTTATATTGTTTCCATTAAACCAGAAAACTTATGTACTTGATGAGATCAGAGTTTACTTTGTTGTTTATATCCTATGGCAAAACAATGATGCTGGTGGGATAGTCAACTGCGTTTTGGAAGTGAGCGTGCTAAGAGTGATAAATTATAAATATGCTTTTGAAATAGTTCTTTGGCATCAAGCAATGATAAAATATTTTTAACGCTCATGGTATTTTGATAACTCAATACAAATCCATTTTGCACTTTTATAATGTATTCGGATGACCTAGTTCATGCTTCTCATGTGGATCTTATATTAATCTGATATATCATGCACAAAACAATCTCTCTACGGTGAATTTTGGGCAACAACTTGTGTGACTGGTCTATTGACATCAACTTTTTTCAGTAAATAACTTTCTTGGCTCTTTCATATTGTTGGTGTTTCTTCTAATAACGTATGACCAGCATCCCAATAGAATTTTTCTTATGTCAGCTTATTGACGTCATTTGTTTCTGTAAATAAATTTATCGGCTCTTTCAGACTGTGTTTTTCTCTTATAGCATATTTTCTAAAGCCCAAGAAAATAGTTGCTTGGAGATGAGTTTTATTACACATGAGTTCTTATTGCACGTAATTAGACATCATGCATGCTGCATTTATTTTCATTTGAAGGATCTAATTTTCCCCCAACTCTGCGTAAAGAAGATTAAATGATCAAGGGTCTATTTTCATATATATCATATTATTAGGAAATGTGTAAAACTATGCGAGGAAACAGGATGTGTTGGGGAAACATGTTTTCCTCCTTGCAAATTAGCTTCAGATGGTGTATCTACTGAACGTCCGTGGTATATGCAAGAACCACTTTATTTGAGGTGGAAAATATGGGATTGCCAAAGTGATTGTCGTTATTATTGTATGATCAATAGAGAAAAAGAAAGAGAAGCACATGGTCATGGTCCTGTTAAATATCATGGCAAATGGCCATTCACACGTGTAAATGGCATTCAGGTGTGTTTTCCATTATCTTTCTATAAATGCACTAGTTATGCATAGATTTGATTCAAATTTTTTTAGAAATACTTTCTTTTAATTTTTCTGTGTTTACTTGCTTAGGAACCTGTCTCTGTAGCTTTGTCTGCCCTCAATCTTTCAATGCATTTCCATGGGTGGCTATCCTTTTTCATACTTATTTACTATAAGTTACCCCTGAAACCAAACAAGAAAACATATTACGAGTATTCCCATTTGTGGCATTTATATGGTCTCTTTGCAATGAACTCCTGGTTCTGGAGTATGGTTTTTCACAGTCGGTGAGTTTTTTTTTTCTTTTCACCTCCTCTTTTATGAAATTATATTCCGATTATAGGTGGCATCACAACTAGTTAACATTGTATTTCTTTTATCTTTACTGTGTACCAAACTACGTTGGCAGTGATGTAGATTTAACTGAAAAACTGGACTATTCATCTGCTGTGGCATTACTTGGGTTCTCACTTATTCTTGCCGTACTGAGAAGTTTTAATGTGAGGGAGGAGGCGGCCAGGGTTATGGTTTCTGCTCCCCTCATTGCTTTTGTCACGACCCATATATTGTACCTCAACTGCTACACACTAGATTATGGTATGTCATCTTTTGCCGCATCATTTTACTAAACAAATGATCTTTTGACACAATCCTAAAATATCTACTTAAAATAATTCTGGTAATAAAATCTTTAAACAACTTTCCTATTGAATAAAGTTTTCATTTATAATCTGATATAGAATAATTTCCAAAGCTAGATAATCTTCAAACCAAAAGGGGAAATACTGACATTTATCTTTTTTACACACTATACGAGTTTCATGAAGATGAACATGAGGTCTATTTTACTTTCATCATCTTTATTAATAATCTCTTTTTCGCATGGATATACTTTTTCTTCCCTCTTTGTTCCCCTAGAATCTAAGACTTAAGCCTGATAGCTGGAATTCCTGGGAAAGTTTGCTGATTTAATTTAGTCACTTGTGCATCATTTAAGTGGCGAAAAAAATAATTGCTTTTCATTTGTATAGTTGCCAAGAACATCTTTCACTTCAACAGAGTCAGTAGCAAAATAATCTCATGTCAAAGTCTTACTTTTTGGGTCCATGTCGTCCGAATAGATGATAATTGGAGCTGATTCTAAAATAAACCGGCATTATATTGATCTACACTTGTTTGTGGAGCAGCAGAAGTCATAGGAGGGCAAACTTAAAATTAAATGAGCTTTGTTTTTGGCTATATCTTACTAATATTACGTGCATGCAAGTGATAATTCTAACCATGAGAAATCTACAGGATGGAACATGATAGTGTGTGTAACCATGGGAGTTGTTCAACTTCTCATTTGGGCGATTTGGGCCGGCTTGACTAGCCACCCAGCTCGATGGAAATTGTGGGTGGTCGTTATAGGAGGCGGCCTTGCAATGTTCCTTGAAATCTATGACTTCCCTCCGTTTAACGGTTTTGTTGATGCCCACGCCCTCTGGCATGCGACCACTATTCCATTGACCTACCTTTGGTGGTCTTTCATCCGAGAAGATGCCGAATTTCGAACCTCTATCCTCCTTAAAAAGGCCAAGTAACCTCTCTCTCTCCTTACTTTTTTTGTACGTTGTGTAGCAGGTTTGTCCAAAATTCATTTGGTCTGTCCTCTTTATGTTTTCTTGGTTGATAATTTATGCCATTTGCGCGGAAATTAGACTACTTATGGATAATGTTGTGGACATTAGTGTTGTTTTTTTCTCAATTCAATTATGTGACATTGTTCTCCTGTGAAATTGTTGTAATTAGTTGCATTATTTAAAAAATATTTAATTAACATAAGAAATAACATGTAATTAAATAATTATTTGACAAGCCAAAATAAATATCATTTATGCATAGAAATGAAATAAATACCAAAATATCTATCACTCTCGCTATTGATATTTCGTTCTACGATCATCTTAATCATTTATGGATAGAAATGCGACATGATATAGAGTGCAAATCAGCACAGCAGGGTTAACAAGTCACATATTAATTATGTAATTTAAGGTATGTTATGAAACAAGATCGTAATCACAACCCCACACTCGTCCATTAAAAAAAAGGTGACAATGAAAATAACTAATTTATATAATAAATAATTACTTATATTATTATAAATTAATTATATTTATTGACAAGATTATTATTTAATACTTATAAATTATCTCTTAATTTTTAAGCACCAATGAAAAAGTAAATTTAATATTATTCAATAATCAAATTTCCTTAGTTCATTATACCTTGGATTAGAATAGTGATAAAAGAATAAACGAAATATTAACTTTTTTCATAGGTTAAAAAAATTATAATTACTCGTCACGGGGAAAGCGGTCCATAATACATAATTTAGGACTGGCAAATCCGACCCAATCCGACAATCCGATTGGATTGGATCAAATCGGATCGGGTCGGATTGGGCAAAGATAATTGGTGGGAAAAATCAAGTTAAGATCCGACGTTCGGATCGTTAATTGAATCGGATCGTTATTGGATTGACGACGATCCGATCCAATCCGAACATCGGATCGGCATTTAAAATCCAACTCGGCAACTCCAAATCGAAATACCTAAATCTCAAAATACATATAGCATCGGATAGAACAAATAAAGAGGCAACGTCGGAGTGGACTAAGAAAAATGACAACTCAGCTCACCGGCTTGGCTGCTTCATTCAGCCGAGACAATTAAGTTAAAGTTAGTATCTAATGACATTACAAAAGCTTGAAAAGCCTAAAAAATGTAGTATACTTGGCAATAACAGTAGCATTCACTAAAAGTACAGCTTTCCTGAACTGCATATTGAAAGGCATCCCAATTCTAATCAGCGATCATTTATATTTTAATTCGCTACCGACCTCTTTTTCTTTTTCACGGGCTTCTGCACACTGGCTCCAGCAATATAATCGTCCGGATTTATATTCTCATCGGATATTCTTTTCCCAAGTTTCTTGGCTTTATTCTGCAAAAATATTCAAATACATGCCATTAGTCTATACGAATAATTGAGACTAAAGCATCATTTTCCCAATGAGATGAATATTTGAGAATAAGGTCAATCCTTGGTACCTTTAGAGACATGGCAATGGCGTTCAAATCATTTTCAGTATCTACAGGCTTAGATTGCAGCTTTACTGGCTCCTGAAATGGAAATCAATATAAAATGAACTTTATTCTGCTGAATTGGAGCATAATGTGCTAAAGATATAACAAACCTCAGGGGGAAGAAATAAAGCTTCTCTTTTCCTTTTGCTCTCCGCAGTTTTTTCTGCTTGCTTTTCTTTCTTCTCCTCCCATTTCTTCGCTACTTTGTGTTTTTCATTCAAAAAGTATTCACCACTCTCCAATTGTAAGTCAATCTGAAAACATCGATATATTTTAGTACATATGTAAGACGAGTCGCTTCATATTAAAAATTTGTGTCGCAGCAATTACATCACCAAATAGCGTAAAAGTTGCTTTAAATGCTAAGGGAATACAGGGGATAATTGCACTAGAAGAGTAATCAGAATAGTTATAAGATAATAATCAGATAAACTAACCTTGCTGGGTGGTTGAGGAGGAGGAAAAGGCGTGTATGGCTTCTTTTCTTTACCTTTAACCTTCTTTTGTTTAACATTTTTCCTGAAAAAGTAAGCGTAAGAAACAGTAAAATAATATTACTAATAGGAACAGTGTGTGAACTGTGAAATAAACGTATTTAGCACTTCGATCAAGGACTTGAAAGCCTACTTTTTAAATTTAGGAAGAAATCTATCCCAGTTTTCATTCGCAAGGGCAGGATCATTGGCAAGTTCTTTTTTCATCATGAGAATCTACTTGAGACAAACAGAGTCAAAAGGAAAAACAAAAATCACATTTGAAGATGTTCGAGGATTATAAAACAAAATAGATAGAATGAAAATAATAAACCAGAAAATTCACCTTAATATTGTACAGAGGGTGCATTTTATTTAGAATACAATCTTCCACTACGTTCCTTACTTGCTTTAAACCTTTGAATGAGCCCATAGCAGAAACTGTATTTCCCTATATGATGAAAAGTAAGCAATTACTAACATAGGAAAGTAAGAATCTCATTCCATTGAAAACTACTATATAGTCCTCTTAAGGCTACCTGGACAAGAATGTAGCAACCTGTCAATATTTCAAGTGCCTGTAAATCAATAAAAAAGCAGGGCATAAGTTAGTCAAAGAATTTTAGATAAATTTTTATCAAGACCAGACATGATATCAAAGCATTGTTTACCTTCAAAGTGAAAGCGTTGGGTCCCATGAGATGTTGTCTACGTTTAACAAGACGCTCCTGGAAGTAAAACAGTGTAGGGAAAATTTAATAATCCTTTATATTTTCACTTACACCAAAGAGTTTAACAATTGTATCCTGTCTGAAGTACATAACATTAAATCATACGCATTCACGACTAGCAATATTATATGGTTTTCACCCAAAAAGTAAGATTAGTGATAGTGTTGAAAATTATGGTTGATTGCCATCTAAACAACATGATTAACATTTAATAGCTTACACAAAATCATTCTCCAACTAAGCCACCAAAAAAAGGTTTTCCAAGTTTTCGCATAATCAATGGTTTTATGAACATTCACACTAAAATGAACTTTACCTTGTTACGGACAAGGTTTCCAATCTTAATAACATCGCACTGCATTTCGTCGTCCAATATTTTTATTGCCTGATACAAATGTACTCTATTAAATTAACAGCACAAAAAAATATGATAACTGAAGCATCAGAATATTCCCGATGAAATGAATTTAAAATTTATAATGACAGAAAGGCATGATGAAAGCATTAAAAAAGAAAAACATACCTGAGGGGCAGGAACACTTCTAGACAAAAGTTTAATAAGATCTCTAGCCTTCACAATAATATATGGATCATTGGTTTTTCTGGTTGTTGAAACTGTCATTGACCCCTCAACCTAGCAAGAGAAGAGGATAAAAACTCAACCAAGAAAAAATTTCAACACACTGATTTTAAGACTTTTCTCTTGTGACTGTACAGTTCTATCACATGGATACTTATCTATGGAGACCGTGATGCAAAAATTATTTTAAATAATTGTTACTATGATTTCCATAAAATGATGTGTTCATGATCAAAATCACTAGGCTGATATGTTAAACCATGGACGAAGTCTGACTCTCCTTAGGCAATACAAAGGCTGCTAACTATAACAACAAAGACAGATGATGATTGAACCTTTGTAGCATATCCAATTACCATAACATCTACAACAAAGAAAAATTTCCATCTATCAAATGGATCATGTTAATTAGTGAACTTAGTTTGGATTAATTGCATCAGAAAATAGTCAGTGAATATTAATTTATTAAATCATAAACTAGCAAAATATGACTAACCAAAAGTTTCTTTCAACTGGATTTCAAGAACGCTTACCAGATTTAATTCGGATGAAATACCATGCTCACTAAGAGCAGCTCTCACCATTGGCCAAGCTTCTTGCAAATATTTTTCTGAACAAGGATATGACAATGATTACAAGTCAGAAATTAAAATCTGGAGGAAACTTGTTGAGGCACCAAAAAGAAGAGGGAAACAAATACTTGACACATAATATGCACGACCCGTGAAAATAACATGAATAAAAAGAGCCTCAGAACAACGAAAATCGTAATGGCTGTGCTAGCATGCAAACCACGATTTATCAATTAAAACAAGCAGTACTAAGAAAACAAAGATAACATAGATATCTTGACCTCTATACTGAGGAAAGAGAGTGGAGAATGAGCTGACTTCGAGCATGCCACCAGTATTCCAAGCGGGATCAAATTTCTCAACCTTCCACCGGTCAATATTTGGGTCATCGTCCCAAGGCTTGGGCTTGTCATGCTTACCCTTATGCTTTGTCTTATGGGGCATTTGCTCCGCAGCTTCACCTCCGACCCCCATACTCCGATACTGGTTTCTCTGCACTGAATTTCGTGACGGAAGAGAGGGAGAGAGAGATTGGGATAGCAGAAAAAAAAACTAAAACAAAGAAAATCTCAAAAGGTGGAAGTGGATTACGGTGCTAGGGTTTGGAATGGACGGGAAGACTTACAGTCGACGAAGAAGGATGGATGAGGTCTAGAACGCTTAAATAAATTAGGTTTTCTGCGCTCCTGGGTTCGATTTTCGGTTTCCAACAAAAACCGGACACCGATTGGTCCGGTTGTACTGAAAAATCGAACCTTATTGTTCGGTTCAAGTTCAATGTGTAAAACCAAAAACCCGAACCGACTGAATTGATTATACTTTGCTTGGTTTTTGGTTTTAATTTGAAAACAAACTTAAACCAAACCAAACCGAATAGAAATAAAACTTAAGGATTTTTAACATCTACTCTACAGTAATAAAAATCAAAGCTTAAACCGAGCCCAACACATTGCATAAATCAAACCAAACTGAACGCGAGAAAATCAAGCATCAATGAAAACCAACCCAAAAAATTGAGGTGGTTCGGTGAGCTTGTCCACCCTTAAGCAAAATCAAATTAAACCCAACCTATGCGCAACCCAATCCCGATTTATTTAGTACAATCTACCAAGTTAGGGATTTGGAATGGTTCAATTCGAGTTTGGGCCCAATATCAAACTACCCGTTTTCATCTTTTTCTAAAATTTGGTTCCCTAGGACAACCAAGCCGACACTGACCCGAACACAATCTATTCTGCCAGATATCATATTTAGCCCATAAATGAGCCTGTGAGATGTAAAGTGGAACTGGTCTGGTTCACTGTATGTGAGGTTAGACCGAAGTCGGTTCAATAATTGTTCGGTTTTTCGGTCATGGGTTGTTTAGGATTGGTTTTTCTGGTTTGGTTTTTTTACCCATTTCAGTAAGCTCTAAATTCTTTTTTTTTTTACCTCGGAAACTGTTTTTAAAAACTGCTTTAGACTGCTGCTAAGAGGCTATAATACACCCTAAAGATGAGGGATACGCAATACAGTCAAAGTACACAGTAAGTGCACTTCAAAAATAGTGTAGAGGAGATTAACTGCCTATACATAGTAAAAATGTATTTATTTACTGTGTGTTGCCGCGTCCACGGCCATTATGAAGTTTTAATTCACGGAATAGTAGATGGAGAGACAACGTTCTATCCTCCAATCAATTAGTGTAATTAACTGAAGAAAATGGTAATTAATTTGCTTATTAACCTTATTTTTATCAGAAGATAAATGATTTAGTACTGTATTAAACAAGAGTTAATGGTTCAAAGATTAGGTTTAATCAACTATGAAAGTCGTATATGAAACTAGAGTTTACCCATCCTACATGGAGCCATGGACTTTTAGGAGAGGTTAGGTGAGAAAATTTTGGGGTTTACATTATTTTGATACTTGTGATAAGCCAATCAGACGAGAGTCTGATAATGGCATAATATTATATCGTTTTAGAAAGTGATGTTTATACTGTATATAAAGTATTGTTTTTAATTTTATCAGTACAATACATTTTAGATTGTAAACTCAAGAAGAAAGGTGTAAAAATAAGATCAGTTACTAAAATACGAGTTAAAAATACGTACAAACAACAATGGCTTTAATGGTAACGTGGAATCAAAGTAAAGCCATGAATGCGATCTGACTTGTCCGATGGTGAGAACGAGACCACCTGATCTACGGGCATGGAATTTAATACACCCATTACACTCTATGGTATCAAGAAAAACGAAAAGACAGTTTAATCATATCATGGGAGTTGTGTCAAGTACGAGCTTCTCATTTTTAAGTTGTTGAGTCATCGTGATTTACCCATTTATATACTGTCGGGTCGTGAAAACTCTGAATCAGTACTCTTGACTTATGGTACAAGTAAAATGAACAGAGAGAATCATCGGGAATTGTTTGTTTGTTTTGCAGTAAAACCCTCGATTCTGACCAGTGATGACAGATGACCAGACATCATCGTTCGTTTGTTTTCCGCTAAAACCCTCTCTCCCACACTTGGCCATTACTTGCTTGCAGATTCAAGTCTGGTAGGTTCTACTTTGATGGGGATATTTCACAATATCTCCAAAGCTAATTGGTAAAGAGGAAGATAACAGATGATGCGTAGAGGAGAGAATTATGTACTCTAGCTTCTCTCTCAAGGATGGGGACCCTAACCCTAACCCTAACCCTAACCCAACCAAACAGACCCGTAATTTAAGAAATGAAAACGTCTGGTGTGTATGAAACTTGACAGACAGATAATGTCTCTCTTTTTGTCCAGGAAACGGTCAGATTAAACTTGTCAGAGTTGAGCTTTGAAGAAAGCTAAGGCTTCATAAGCATGGTGGGGAGAGGGAGAAGATAGGTATATGCTTGCAGTGCAAGATATGACGATGGCTTTGAAAATTCAGGAACAGCTCAGCCAATGATATTATTGAGATAAGTTCTATTATTTAGAGAGGACAAAATTTCAAACAGAATTTGGACAGAGAAGTCGACGATGATCAGATCACCCAGCATTGATAACTTCTTTTGTTTTTTTCTGCAATTCCCAAGTCAATCTTTCCTCTCTCTGATCATTTCAAGCTCTCTCACTCAAGCCGCTTGGTATAGGGTTACCTTTTCCCTATGAGAAACATAAACTTCTACGAGGCTTTGTCTATTAGTAGACATGTTAATTGCCAAGCCTCCACGTTGACTGTAAAATGGGGTGTTTCAAGAATCGTGGGTTTCACTCAAATGAGTAATTTCAAATCAATAATCGGTTGAGATGGGGAAATTTATAATTTAACTGCTTGCAGTAAATTTGGACTTACCCCATGCATCATAGACTTTAATAGTTTATCTTAGTTTTATGAGTTCCAATTATCTTGTCACAAATCGGTTAATTGCATACACGCGATTTAAACCTCGCTAATCATGCTTACGATCATAGCTTAAATCTCCTTTTTTTCTTCTATCTATTGATCGATGTATTCGACCCCACATGAAAAACAAAATCCAAGACAATATGCGATGAGCATGAATTCAACAAGAAAGCAACAAATTTGGAGTCCCATATTGTTTTAGAGATGCACAAAATATATAGAAGCTAATGTGAACGTGACATCTTGATGATGCGTAGAATAAACCTTAAAAGGTGCGAAGATCACACGTGGAATGTCAGCCAAAGTTTAGGTGGAAACTTGCATAAAAATGAAAGAAAAGATAAAGAAGAAAGCAAGAGCAACGGGTCTGGTCCAAGGTAGTACAAACAATTTGGCCGTAAAAGGTGGGCAAGGCACAAACACCCATGATTCCCACCTCTCCTCTTTATCCTCCTCTTCACCTAAATTATCTCACTATTTCCATACAATAAATTAAAAATAAAATAGTTGAGATCTCCGTTCCGTATTTGGGAATTGGATCGTGACCCATTCCACCATCTCACCCCTCCTTTTTTTTATCCTTTTTCTTTTCTCATTTCTGTCCATTGTTTTTAAAGTTGGTGATGCCGTCGTGCTGTTCATGAGAACAATAATGCAGCCAAGACGAGAGATAGAGAGAGAGAGAGAGGCCAGAAAGGTTCAATCTTTCCATCTCTCTCTCTCTCTAGGAAGCTTCATGCCAATAATGGAGTCTGACTTTTACGAGGAACAAGCTGGTTTGATCAAGATCTAGACCTTATTTTAAACCCAAAGAGAGAGAGAGAGAGAGACATCTTCCAACAGTGAAACATGAAAAAAAAAGAACAGGAAGACGGGGGAAGGTGGAGCATCGTGGGTTATGTTCATGTCCAGTCCTGTCCACCATACTAATCTTACCTAATCTAATCTCACCGGACGTGATGAAACCACGTGGCTAATGGGAAAGAGGCCAAAGGTTGGTTCTGTCACGCGAGCAGCGTGAATTATTAAATGGTCATCCCCCCTCTCCCAGAAACCCTCCTATAGACCAGCCGGGTACACCGTACCCCCCAAACTCCAACGGCTACTCAACCTGACAATTGTGGGGCCCCTCCTTTCCACGCTGTCTCTTCCCACGTGCCATCCTTCTTTCTCCACTCCCCGATGTTCCACACGTGTAGTTGTGCGTACGCGGCACTATTGGGGGTCCCACTGGGCTTCTTCTACGTGGCGGGTTCTCAGGCTGTCAGTGATACCCCATCTTTTTTTCTTACTTTTAAAAAA
>QAOC01008951.1:35020-92706 GCA_003255005.1 Begonia fuchsioides | reverse complement strand
GGTTGTACTCAATGTGTCCGAGCTTGCCCCACAGATGTATTAGAAATGATACCTTGGGACGGATGTAATTGCTTCTGCTCCAAGAACAGAAGACTGTGTTGGTTGTAAGAGATGTGAATCGGCTTGTCCAACGGATTTCTTAAGAGCAAATTATGACCGGAGCTCCGGCACAAGAGAGGATTACTAAAACACATCATCTTTATTAACACGATCATTCATAGCTTTCCGTAAACAGTCTGTACAAAGATGATGACAACATTAAGGTTGTCTGTATAAAAAATAGCATATACAAGAGATGAACAAATACTAAACGAGGAATGAACCGTGTAGTCCGTTCAACCAAGAAGAAAGATCGTATAACAGACGACAGATGAAAAACCAGAAGCATCGTCTTCTTCTCATAATAAACCTAGAAACTCACTGTCGAACATGGAAACTTGTTCTAACGAAGCGTGATGGTCTTCCCAGACAGAGCCTGGGTTGCTTACGTCCAAAAGCCATGCTTCAATATCTTCATAGCTTACCAGAGTTGAATCATGATCAAAGCAACTCAAGCTTCCTCCCACGTATTTTTGACCAAAGTTGCATGGTTCTTGCGAACAAGCCGTGTCAACGGAAGCCTCAAGTCGAGGGTTCGCCGGAATCATGTAATTCTCCGGCGATGATTCAGGCGGTGATGAAACTGAGGAGGTTCCGTTGCCGGTTAGCTCCTGAACAAGCCTCTTGAAACTCATGCAGTCAGTGATGTAGACTTTGGGCCTTAATGATCTTATCACACTGTTCATCTGCTTGTTCTTATCGTGCTTCGATATTTCCGAGGACAAGATTTGGTTTAATTTGTTCTTCTTGCCCATAACTTGGAGGTTTTGGTTTTCTCCACCTGGGAAACTCCTCCGTCTGAGTTGTTCTTGGCTGGAGCGGAGGTTTCTAAGAACATAAATATATAGATATACAAAATGATGATGCGTGAAGATATGAATGACATAATAAGACACGGTTTTCCATTAAACTTATGTTAATTTTCTTCGAAAATGGCTTCGAAATGGAATCTTTAAACCCTAACCAACAAGATTTCCCTCTTTTAAATTATGAAAATATGCTCATCTTTGGAATCAAGCATGGACGTAGATGGGTTGGCCGCAAGAACTAGAAGATACATAAAAATATTATTAATTGTCACACTGTGTGATACTTTGATGGACATTAAGGGCACGCAGCTACTCTTCAATAATTAATGATAAATATAACTTAAAAAATTAAGATGCACTCTCTAGCAATTAGCAATATATTACTACTCAACATAATATCAGCACTAAATTCATCAATTTATTTTTAAGTTTACAACTCAAAACATATTGTATTGAGTATGAAGAAGAACATCACTTATATACAGTACAAATATCGCTTGTCTAAATAATATGGAATTGCACCACCCACACACTCTATCTGTGCGAGTCGTCACAAGCAACTTCTATAGTCAGAACTGGTTTAATGTTCAAGCTTTTAACACGATCAATTCCCATGGAGGCTTGTATATTTTCTGAAAAAATATACAACATAAACATCATTTTCTGAAGAAATGTGAGATTGTTACCATCACATTCTTTATCAGTGCGAGTCGTCATAGGCAGCTTCATATGTCAGAACTGGCTTGGTGTTCAAGCTTTTAACACGATCAATTCCCATGTAAGCTTGAATATTTTAGCTGAGCTAGCTAGTTTAAGATTACAAGTCTATTTTCCACTTGTATTTGGTTAAGGTTATTGAAGGGCATGACTTTATGAAAGTAATGAAGCAACTATAGGTCGGCCAGTGGGAGATCTAATGCGAATAGAATAGAAGTCTAAAAGTAGTAGCCTTTCATGAGATGATATAACTTTGTGGGATGGCTATTTTCTTATGAAATAGTTTGATCCAAATAATGACTCACAACTCGTTCATTCATTCTTACATTTTCTAATTATTACTTTCTTTTCATTTTTCTTAAACTTTATTAAGTTGAATCCACACAGTCTCGTTGTTGTATGTGGATTACGAGAGGGAAACTTGTTGGACACATGTTAACAATTATCTTGCGGCAGATATCAGTCATGCCAAGTTATAATTTAATCATGCCAAGTTATAATTTAATGTGTGACTGTTGAATACACTATAAAAATAAAGTATATATTTTTATTATCACTTATTATTTTTTAATATAATCGGTTAGCAAGAAGTCCTACAAAACCGACATCATAGGTCTCCCCAGGAACAATCCATTTATTTTGGGTCAATTTTTTTTTTCTTTGGCATGGTTCAAACTTTATCCAATTTTAAGTCAAAATTTTAACCAACAAGCCGAGCTGGTTTGCGAGTTTTTTTTTATCCTGGAAATCGTGAAGTATGATTTCCAACTCGTGATACTTGTTTCTTGAATCTATATTCTGCCCTGCATACATGATCGAAGAAGCACATTTTGTGACCGGGCTTACCTCTTGGCGCATGAAATCTTCTAAATCATATGTTTGAAAGAGGGAATCCATCATATTCCAACATTCTTATCTTAAACTTCAAACTTGATTGACGAAATATTTTATGGTAATGAATGCAGGCTTGCTTATTTGCACGAAGCGATAGAACCAAAGTAATTCACAGAGACATAAAATCAAGCAATATCTTAATCAATGATGAGTTCAATGGTAAATTTTTGGATTTCGAATTGGCCAAGCGTTAATCTTGCTAACTTCTAAGACTTGAATTTTTTTGGTCTTACATATCAGGTTAATCTTGTGGAGTGGCTTAAGGTGATGGTGGGAACTAGAAGAGTGGAGGAAGTTGTAGATCAGAATCTCGAGGTCAAGCCTATGACAAGAGCGTTATAACGAGCCCTTCTTGCTGCTCTTAGATGTGTCTGATGAATTAAAACTGATTATTAAACCGGTTTGGTTCAATTTGATTTTGTTTACTTGTGCAGAGATGAGACACGAAAATGAGTGGGAGTCGTCGATTAACGTGGTTCGGATTGATACGTTTTATCAATCCTACGTCCACGGGAAAACAGGCAATTTTATTACTCAGAAAAGAAACACAACTTCATTTACAGACCAGATCTATCTCTTCCTTCTTCTCTGTTCTCGCGATTCTCTCCAGCGAAAGTCTCCTCGTGATTCAGAAGCATCAACCGGCTCAATCTGACTTCAGACCACCTCAAGATAAGTTTCTCTTGAACTCTCTTCTCTGTAGTTGAAGAACTTTGACTGTAACCTCTCTAGAACTTCTATATCTCACACCCGAGAAGATGAACTTCTTGATCTATTTATATCCAACTGTTTTGAAGCTAGCATCTAACAGTCTGAAAGTTTATTCTGTAACTAACTATCAGTTATTTAACTGTCCAGTTTCTAGAAGAAGACGGTTCACATATCCTTTCAATCTCCATCTTGAATCGACTTCTTTATCTGAGGTAAATCACCTGTTCTCCTCTTGCACTTGTTAGCTAGTAATATTGACTAAGTTTAAACAATGTTTAAACTTAGTCGTGTTTAGGACTTTAGTTAGGATGTCTGCTGGATTGTGATCTGTAGAATTCTTTTCAACCTTGATTTCCCCTTGAGCAAAAATCTCTCTTATGAAGTGGAACTTAACACTTATGTGTTTTGTTCTGCTGTGAAACACATGGTTTTTCATAAGATGTAGTGCACTCTCAAATTGTTAGGGTCTTATCATGTATCCCGAAATCCTCTGATAATCCCTTTAGCCAAATTGCCTCCTTAAAACCATCACAAGCTGAAATGTATTCAGCCTCTGTAGTAGATAAAGCTACTACCTTTTGTAAGCCTGCTCTCCAGCTAATACATCCTCCATACATTGTGAAGATGTAACCTAAAATAGACTTAGAAGAATCTTTGCATCCTGCAAAATCTGAATCAACATAACCAGTAATAGGCTCATCTTTCTTTTTCTCTTTTCCAAGAACTAGAGCAACATTAAGAGAATTTGTCACATATCTTGCAACCCACTTCAATGCTGACCAATGTTCCTTTCTGGGATTAGACATAAACCTACTCAGAATGCATATAGAATATGTCAAATCTGGTCTTGTGCAGATCATTGCGTACATAAGACTTCCAAGTAAGTTAGAATATGGAATTTTTTCCATATAATTCTTCTCTTCTTCAGTTTTTGGACTCTGTTTCTTGCTCAAACTAAAATGAGCACTCAAAGGAGTTTTAGCAATTTTTAGATTTGATAAACCAAATCGAGACAGTACCTTTCTCAAATAAGCTTCCTGAGAAAGAGTAACTATTCTCTGCTTTCTGTCCCGATTAATGGTAATTCCCAACATTTTCTTTGCTTCCCCTAAGTCTTTCATGTCAAACTCTCCTCCGAGTTTTTTCTTTAGTTCTTGTAGAACTCTGTTATTTTTACCTCCTATAAGCATGTCGTCTACATACAATAAAATGTAGACTATATCTCCTGATGTTGTATCCTTCATTGTATAAAAACAGTGATCGAGTTTGCTTCTTGTAAAACCAATAGCTTGAACGAAATTATCAAATTTGTTGTTCCAAAGCCTAGGTGACTGTTTTAACCCATAAAAAGACTTATGTAAAAGGCATACCTTAGATGTATCTGCATCTTCATAACCTTCATGTTGCTGAAGATATATCTCTTTATCAATTTCTCCGTGTAGAAAGGTTGTTTTAACATCCATCTGTTGCAGTTCTAGGTCGTTTACAACAACTAATGATAAAAGCAACCGAATAGATGTCTGTTTTACAACGGGATAGAAAATTTCTGAGTAATCAACTCCCTTTTTTCTGTGTAAATCCCTTAGCTACTAAACGTGCTTTATATTTTGGAGTTCTTTGTCCTTCACTATTTTCCTTGAGTTTATAAACCCATTTCGAACCAATAATCTTTCGAGACTCAGGCCTTTTAACCAAAGACCAAGTGTTATTTCGATGAAGGGAATTAATCTCTTCATCCATCGCTTTAACCCATTTTCTCGCATCGGGTCTAGAGATAGCTTCCTTGTAGCTTATAGGTTCTGAATGATCAAGATCAGCTGAGACTTGAAGGGCATATGCAAGAACATCTGCATAACCAAGTCTCTTAACTGGTTTTAAAACTCTTCTTGATCTATCTCTGGTTAACTAATAATCATTTTCAGCCTCTATTTCTTCTGTTCTGTCTTCTGAACTCGATTCAGTATGAATTTCAGTATCACTTGATTGAATTTGTTCTGGTAGTGGCTCCACCTCAATCTGTGTAACTTGAGATTGTAAAGAACCTTTAAGTTTACTGCTTGCTGAAAATTCTTTATATTAGAATTCAAATTCATTGAAAACAACGTCTCTGCTTATCATTAAGCAGCGATTTCCTGGTTCAATACACCATAGTCTATATTCTTTCACACCCTCCAGGTATCCCAATAGAATACACTTCTTCGCTCGAGGTTCAGTTTTATCCTGCCTTACATGGCAATAGGCAGCACATCCGAAAGGTCTTAGGATATCCAGATTCGGAAGATACCCATGCCACCTTTCAAAAGGGGTTTTAAAGCCCAAAGTTGTTGAAGGAGAAAAGTTGATTAAGTAAGCCGCAGTCTTAACTGCCTCGGCCCACAATATTCTTGGCAAATTAGACGTCGACAGCATGCATCTAACTTTATCAAGAATGGTTATGTTCATCTGTTCAGGTAAACCATTCTGTTGAGGTGTTAGCCGAACGGTTCTATGCTTCTTAATGCCTTCCTTGCTATAAAACTCATCAAATTCTTTTGAGCAGAATTCCATTCCATTGTCGGTTCTTAAACATTTAACCTTCCTCCCTTTTTCATTCTCTGTCTGTGCTTTCCAGACTTTAAAAGTGTTGAACACCTGATCTTTTGTTTTTAAACAATATACCCATAGTTTCCTTGAGTAATCGTCTATAATGGACATTAAATAATGTGCACCCCCTTGAGAGGGAATTTTTTCCGGCCCCAAAGGTCTGAATGAATGTAATCAAGAGGAGCTTCTGTGATAAAATTCGATCTGCCAAACTTTACTCTAGTCTATTTTCCTAGAATACAATCTTCACAGAATTTCAAATTAATCTTTTCACAGCCTTTAAGAAGTTTCTGTTTGTGTAACTCCATTAGTCCTTTTTTGCTAATATGTCCGAAACAGAGATGCCATAATTCTGTTTGAGTCCCTTGCTTTTCGGCTGCCATAGAATTCTCCCCGAGAATTGTTCTACCTTTGAGAATATACAAACCATTCTGTAGAGTCCCTTTCATTACAGTTAAAGCTCCTTTAGATATCTTCATCTCAGATCTGTCAACTTTTACCGTACAACCAGCTTGATCCAGCATCCCAACTGAGAGCAAATTTCTTTTCAGTTTTGGTATATATATGACTCCTAGAATCGTTCTGGTCTGACCTTCAAACATAGTGATTTGTATCTGACCTTCCCCTTCAATATTGCACGGATCATTATTGCTGAGAAGGACTTGTCCTCCTGAAGTTTTCTTAAAATTTATTAGACAATCACATCTCGACGTCATATGAAAGGAACATCCAGAATCTAATACCCACTGATTAGTCGGTTCTGTTTCTGAAACAACCAGAACCTCAGATGACTCATAGCCGTCAGCAGCTATGGATATTTGTAACATCCCGTTTTGAAAATCCTTGAAACATTTAGAATTTTTTTTTATACCTTATTTCTTTTAAGACTCATAAACAATAATAAAATCATTTTCGATTACAGCGAAAGACTGAAATACATGAACTTGTCTTTAATTAAATGACAATATAAAATCAAACATTTTTAGAAACACTCATAATTTACATTCAAAAATATGTTTCTTACAACCTATTTTATAAACTATACTATACGTTTAAACTTTGACTTCAAAACACTTATTTACATTACATGAAAAACTATGTCCACTGGTCATTTTCGCGCTAACAACTCAAATGCTCGCCATGGACACCCTTCATCATCATTGATTTTCATTCTGATCATCAAACTCCTCACTTACATTATAAAGTCATTCTAATGAGCCTAAAGCTCAGTAAGACATTAATACTATAAAATGTGTAACATGCATGAACTTTTGTAAAACTATGCAATTTCATTTCAACTTTGACATTCATTCTTTCATTTCAACTTTGACATTCATTTCTCATGCGAACTATGATGGGAAATTGAGAGGTTAACTATGACGTCCACGAAAGACAACCAACTCAAATTCCTTCTCAACAACAAACTGTTACATGAATTCATGAATCTTTCTTTGTTCTTTCTTCATATCATGTTCTGTTGTCTATGAAAATCATGCATGAGAAATTCATTTTCGTTATTTGGAGTAAAACATGATGCGTGATTCATGTACAATGCTTAATAAACAAAACATGCATTTATGATATCATTGAATCTAACAAACAATATCAACCAATCAACCAAGCACACAAACAACCGTCAAATGAATTGAGGTCGATGTATTGTGCATTACACCCCAAAACAGTCCAATATATTTATCAAAACATTAACAAACAATAATCTTAATCTTTATAATGTAGTCCCACTTAAGGGCCAATCACATGCATCATAATCTTACCTTAATCGCTTTCTTGAATTAATCCACTTGAGTCCATTTTTAATTCAATTGGTAACCTAAACGTATAAATTATTCAAGGATGAGAAATCGAATAACATGACTTGTTTTATGGCATAAAGTCATAACTTACTATTCTAACTTTGAACAACTATAACTTCCTCTATATTGATTCATTCGTGATGCTACAAGTGTCAAATTATTCCTTAAAAGGTCTACTATAACTTCTTAGAAGACACCAAGTTCATAAAACTATCGTAGCATAAAATGTTGATCAATGTTGACATAACAGTGAGCATGCATCTCTGGAAACCAAGGACCGGTCGACCAAACTTTAGAGGGGTCGACCCATGCTAAAAAACAGAGAGCATGTGTTTTCTAAAATCGGGAATCGGTCGACCCTAACCTATAAGGGGTCGACCCATGCTGACAAAACAGAGAGCCATGTGCTTTTAAATCGAGAACCGGTCGACTGCATAAAACAAAGTGTCGACCGCTGCTCAAAAACAGAGAGCATGCCTTCTAAAAATTGTGATCTGCGGTCGACCTAATTACAAAACGGACCACCTAACTTACAAAACGGTCATCCGGATTCCTCTCCCAGTTTTCGTCTGCAAACTTACAACATCCATAACTTTGTCTACACAGCTCCGAATTGAGTGATTTAAAAGGATATAGATCTCTCTAAGAGTATACTTTAACTCTTATGAAGGAAGAAAACTCCAGTTCATGCTATTTATCAACAGAATTTTCCAAAAATTTAACTTTGTACATAATCGATTTGTTTCACATTTCTTGACATGAAATCATTCGTTTTTATCCATCAATTCAAGTAATACCATTATTTTATCATCTCTAACTTAAGAGAAAACTCAAAGAATAGATGAATACCTTGAACTTAAATCTTCACGAAAATTCAGAGAGAATTTAGATAAGAACTTGTGTCTGCTGAAACATGGCAGCAAAATGCCTTTTTATGTCTTTTATTAATAAAAAAAAATATTTCCTTTACGTCCATGGATCAGGTTCAACCAAATTTTGGCTGACCTTTCAACTTCCGTCGATGAAGGTGTCGACCGCTCGTCCATGGTGTCGACCCAATCTATTCCCGAGAGTCATTTGTGTCGACCACTCGGTGCTGGGGTCGACCGAAAGTGTTCCCGAGAGTGACTTGTGTCGACCCCTCTTAAATCATAGGGTCGACCTAAAGTTTTCAATTGTGTCGACCCTTTCTAAATCCTAGGGTCGACCGAAAGGTCATATTGTGTCAACCTCTCCTCAATCCTGGGGTCGACCGAAAATATTCTTAAACACTTAGAATATTTTCTAACCTTTCCGAATAACAACATTACTTATACCCCTTTAAACCTTATTTTCTTTATCACCTTCAGCCTACAAAATTGCTAACATAAACTATACTTTAATTCTTCAATATTTACCCAACATTCATAAAATCGTAAACACTTCCATTTTAAAGTCACAAATTCTAAAAGCAAATGAGGGTTGTTACAATGCATCTCCCTGGTCACCTTGTTTTTCTGTCATCTTCTTCTTCCTTTCATAGCAGTTACGCCTTATGTGTCCCTCCTTATTGCAAAAGTAACATTTTTTTTGAAGTTTTTGGCTTAGAACGTGGTTTTCCCTTCCTTGTTTTGTGATCCCGAGATTGAGATCTTCCTCGAATATTCAAACCTTCACCCGAGGAATTTTCCGATGTCAGTGCCTTTTGTTGTAGCATCTTTGAGTTTAAAGATGCTTTAACTTCGTCCATAGTTAGAGTTTGTTTCCCGTAAAGCATTGTATCAACAAAATTGTCAAATTTGATTCGGCAAGGAGTTTAAGAGAATAATAGCTTGATCCTCTTTTTCAACTTCGACTCCTATATTTTCCAGATCCAGAATTACCCGATTAAACTCATCTATGTGTCTTCTAATATCCGTAGATACATCTATTTCCATATTGTATAGTTTCTTCTTCCAGTAGAGTGTGTTTGCTAGAGATTTCTTCATATACAGAGATTCTAATTTCTTCCATACCTCTAAAGTCGTTTCTTCTTTTGTCACTTCACGGAGAACCTCATCTCCTAGACTAAGAAGTATAGCACTGTGAGCCTTAGCTTCAATGTCGTCGGCTTTACTCTTGTCGGTTTCCTTTAGTTTTTTTAAAACATCTTCGTTTATTGCTTGTGCAACTCCTTGCTGTACGAGTAATGCATTCATCTTTATTCTCCATAAGCTGAAATCATTACTTCCTGTGAAAATAGACGCCTCGAATTTCGCCATTCGGAGTTCAAAGATTTTGCACAATCTCCACGCTCACCGCACCAATTGATGAATTAAAATTGATTATTAAACCGGTTTGGTTCAATTTGATTTTGTTTACTTGTGCAGAGATGAGACACGAAAAGGAGTGGGAGTCGTCGATTAACGTGGTTCGGATTGATACATGTTATCAATCCTACGTCCACGGGAAAACAAGCAATTTTATTACTTAGAAAAGAAACACGACTTCATTTACAGACCAGATCTATCTCTTCCTTCTTCTCTGTTCTCGCGATTCTCTCCAGCGAAAGTCTCCTCGTGATTCAGAAGCATCACCCGGCTCAATCCGACTTCAGACCACCTCAAGATAAGTTTCTCCTGAACTCTCTTCTTTGTAGCTGAAGAACTTTGACTGTAACTTCTCTAGAACTTCTGTATCTCACACCCGAGAAGATGAACTTCTTGATCTATTTATATCCAACTGTTTTGAAGCTAGCATCTAACAGTCTAGAAGTTTATTCTGTAATTAACTATCAGTTATTTAACTGTCCAGTTTCTAGAAGAAGACGGTTCACAAATCCTTTCAGTGTCGATCCCGAGTCAGACAAGAGACTAATGAATACTTATTCCGAGAGATGAGATTAATATCTTAGTCTAATTATCTATTGTTATTTCGATCATATTATATTTTCAAGTCTTAATCCTACACAATTTTTCGATTTAAATCTTGCTCACAAGTCCATCTGATCTTGTGATTGGGCTCATTTCGATCATCGAAAAACATGTTCTGAGATTCGTACGATTATTTTTGGAGGATCGAAGAAAACTTCAAACTTCAAGCACAGAAATAGAGTCGAGGAGGAAGCTTCTTCTTGTTCAGCAGACTACAGAAGGAAGGCCAGAGAAACCGATATCGAAACTTCATTAGCTCAAGTTTGAAACCTTGTTTTTCACAAATTTGAGTACCTTGCTGTCGAGAAAGTTGGTCGATTGGTTGCCGGATGCCCACTTTGTACAATCACACAGCCATGTAAACAAATCTTTACAGTAAAAACCTTGTTTCACGATGTCTTAATCCACCCAAAACCAAACAACATTGTCAGTGTCTAAAAAACCTTTAGATTCATGGCTGCCCACGATGGTCGAAAGCTAAGCTTGTGTTCTGAATGACAAATGCTTCTTGTCGTTTTCCCTTGCTTCTTAAACTACAAGTAGCCATTTTAGCCCGTACCTCTATCCTATCTATGCACCCTTGTTCTTTGAGGAAGGGTTTTCTAGGTACCCACGAAACTAACAACAGCATGCATCTTGATTTGTTAATTTTTATTCTATGTATTTGCTACTTCTTACACATTTGCTTTCAACGTGTATGGTATATTATTGTTTTTTTTTTGTTTGATACTCGCCTTGTAGTGTGAGAAGATGATTGAGTATGAAAAATCTGTTCTAGTGTACATCATTGCCTATATGATGTTGTTGACTGTATTAGCGTATGAAAATCTTTCCATCCATTTAATATCTTCTTCACTAATAGGAGTTTGTTCGTTACTATGTTTGAAATGTGCACCCAAAGACGTAATAAACCAACATTGTGTTGTTAATGGGTTTGAATTGTCTTGAATCCTCTACTGTGACTTGGACTGGGACGCTGAGTTCTGTGTTCCCCAATCTCTTGGCCATGATAGCTAGTAGGTCGAATTCTTTAATAGACTTCATTGTTGTTGAGCGATTTCTAAAAAAGTATCGCCGAGTACTATATCACAGTTTACACATCTTAGAGCTACACATGGTTCCTATAATATCAAGAAAAGGCTCAAGGTCTGTTTTTGCAGATTTGATTTGCTTTTATGTAACGTTTCCCGCTACTCCCAACATAATATTTTCTGTTTCGGGCCGACGCTACTCTCATAGATTTGTTCTTGAATTTATAGCTATAAATGTGTTGTACTAGGTAAGATGAAGAACAATACTTATATGTAGTACAAACATCATTTTTTCAAGTGATGTGAGATTGCATCACCCTCACACTTCTCATCTGAGTGAGTCATCACATTTTACATCTCTAGTTTACAATTGCTTCTGAGAATAAAATACCCTTTTTTCTAAAAGAAATGAAAATGATTGAACATTCCAATAATCTTGTTGAAATAACGAGTGTCGAACAGAAAAAAGAATGATGGAAAATAATGGTCAAAATCTTGCATGGAATAGAAAAAGCTTTAATCAAAATGAGGCGTGGAACTCCGACACATTTTTAGATGATAAAACTCTAATCATACAGAATTTCCAAGTGTGCTGAAACTAGCATCGTATAATTAAAATTCAAGTCATATTGAACTTGACAGAGACGACATTTTAAAAGATAACATCCGATAAATTCTATCGAGACTTGGATTTTGCTCATTGGTCGATCTATCGGCAAACTTGCGATTCGTTATTTGCAAGAGGGGATCCAAGAAACTAGATTTGAGTATACACACCACATGCGCTCGTGCATATAGCTTTGTCTGCTAAACCTTTCCTTGGGAGATATGCGTGTCTATATATATGTATGTATCTACGCCATTGAATGTCACTGTACCCAGCTCTTCGTACGTGAACATTTGTTTCCCACTTTATAGTAATATTCAGTACAGATTAAGAAGCCATTCTGCTAAAGAGAATCCTCACGACTCGCTTAAATCGTTTGAGAGGATGCAAAAGTATGCGAATAAAAGAAATAACATCCCATGACCTCTATCTAGATTACGATCTTTGCTTGGTTTAGCTCCTCACAGCTCCATAACCTAGAGAGAGAAAGAGAGAGAGGGGGAAAAATGAAGATTCTTTGCCTGTAATTGGAGATTAATGTAAAAAAGACATCATGGGTCTTGCTTATGAGGGAAAGAAGATGGAGCTAGATCTGGCAGTAAGCCATAGTCAGGAAGCTGAAGATGGTGGGGATGGAGATTGAGGTCCTGATAGAGCATGGAATTACCAGGGTCAACCTGGTTAATATTGGATGGGAAGAACTGAGACAGCAGTGCCGGAGGGAGAAAAGGCGGCGCCGGAGCTGATGCAGCTGCAAAGAGAGACGGTGAAAACATTCCCGGAGAGTTTCCCCGGAGCGTCGCCGGAGACTGGTGAATATGTTGCCCTTCGTAGGTTGTTATCACAACGGAAGGATCATGGAATGATCTCTCCACTCTCTTCTTCACTCCGCATTTCTGAGCCGTGCATCTGTAATAGCTTCTGCACAGGAGAGATAATGGTGTAAGAGTTTGATTTCAAAAACCTCAAAGAAAGCGAAGAATGGAGAAAGAGAAACCTCGGATAGGGGCTATTTTTCACAGCCTTCTGTCCGTACTTCCTCCATCTGTAGCCATCTTCAAGGTGATCGATCTCACTCTTGGTCAGAAAGGCAAACCTCGGCTCTGTTTTGGCTTTTTCTTTCTTCTTAGATTTGTTCCTGATAAATCAAACCCACTTGAATTCAGATCTAAAGTAACGGCGATTGTATCAGCAGATTAGGGTTCTAGAGAGTTCAACTTGAAGCTCATCTCCATCACGGTTGATAACTAAAACACCATGATTATCATTTTTTTTAATCCTAGAAATCATGCAGATGGCTTTCAAGATGAAGATCTAGCATCCATTGACCATTGAAAGCTCTCTAAGTTTCCTTTTAAGAGTCCATCGTTGATCAAGAAAACCATAAAAATAAATAAAAAAAGTAATTACTACAGTATTTTGTACGATTGCGTGTTGAGGTTTCGAAAGTCGAGAAGAAATCTCTTGGCTAACATGAAAAAAAGACACCTACAGTTTTTTAGAATCGTCGTCATCTCCATCTTCGCTTGCTTTTGCCTGATCCTCGTCCTTCTTAGACGAATCTGCCTCTGCAAGTGCTTCGTTGGACGAAGAAGAAACTGAGGAATTCGGGGACGATGGGGTTTCACCCTTCCCTCCCGAGTCTCCAGCGGCGCTGGGCTTTTTCCAGGCATTTTTAACCGGAGAAATGACTTCCGACGAAGAACAGGGCAAATTGAAGGCTTTTGAAAGAGTATCATAATCCATGGTAGTGTGCAAAGTTTCAGTGAAGGTCATGAACGAGGAGGGACATAGCTCTCTGGAGGCGGCTTGTTGACTGTAGAACAGCGACGGAGATTCATCGAAGAAGGGGAGGCATGGGCTACTACCGTCGTGGAAGTTGTAGCGGAAAGGATCGAACTGCCGGCAAGAATCCTTCTGTTGATTCGACATTGGGAAGGAGAGTGAAGGGATGGAGAGAGAGAGAGAGAGATGGAGAGTCAAACAGTGAGAAAACGATCTACGGAAGTGATTTCGGGATTACCATTTTTTCTTTCGTTTTATTATATTCGACACTAAACAGTGCATTGGATTTTTTCTCTCTCCACCAAACCCTCGATGCTCAGGAGAGAGAAAGTGTGTCTTCTCTTCTCACATTTTCTTATAATAATCTTTAATTATTTATTATAACAATTTTAATTTGATACATAAATGTATAAAATAAAAAAAAATGATTAGAATATAACTCTAAACTAGGTTTTTTTTTCTTCTCACAGTTAACGTAGAGCCTACATTTTCTCATGGTTAATGACCGTCAATCGAGCTGGCTAGAGTGAGTCGATGCTGAGCTCGCTGACCCTGTCAAGCTTTATTACCAAATAGAGTCAAGCCTATCAAGCTAGTGGAACCCTCAAACTCGTCAGCACAATATTATCTACTTTAAGTCGTTGCGACTGCACATACTTGATTATCAGATTTACAGCCCAAAATGCATTGTGCTAATTAGGGGCATGAACTCATTTATGATTTATTTTCAGCCTCCACCTATAGACAATGTCGAATTGCACATTTTCATATCCTCCGTCGAATGACTTGTCACATTCCACCCCCTTAAAAGGCAAGACATCACTATCGCAACCAACGAGACACGTTTTATACAACTTGTTCAGCCCTCGAAAGGCCCAACATAATATGATATGCTATGGAGAATAACAATCACAGATTTATTTTTAAGTTCGTAACCCAAAATAAATTGTTCTAGTTAAGAGAGTTAGAAGTGTTTTGAGTCACTACCTCTTGGCAACGTAAGATTTCACATCTTTGCATCCTCCATGATTGTTGGCGAGCCTTCAACCTAACAAGTCAAACTTAACCTGCCAAATGTGCATAATACTATTATCTTATATATATATATATATATATTAAAAATATTTTCAATATAAAAATTATAAATTATAATAAATATTTATAATAAAACATATATATGTTCTAAGCATCTACTAGTCTTGCTCAAATCAAGCCACGAAAACTAATTAACAAATAAAACTTTGCACATAAATAAGTACTAAGAGGCTCTAACGTGACAGTCTAATCTACAGAAATAAAGGGCAAAATCTAACCTCGCTTGAATATCATTTTAATCAATTTCTATGGTAAATCAAAGAATTTAAAAATAATAACTCTACCCTATGAGACGTAGGCTACAGAAAACTCCATTGGCATTAATGGCCAGAGAACCCTTTTTTCCTACCGACCCCCGTTGACGACGAGATGACAACGTGGCCTCGTCTTCAATGGACGAGGAGACATGGAGGATTGATAACGTTAGTTATAGTCAAGTGATTTATACGCCCTCAGAGTGAAAGAAACAAAACGGATAAACGCCGAGGAATCAGTTTACGGTCAAGATTTCCGGCGCCGGTGACGCGTGTTCTGGTAGTTGGGCACCGCCATTTGACCGTCTTCCTCACGTCGGAGTTTGCCGTCTTTTCACTCTCTGATTTGGAGTTTTACGTCATTCTTCGCTCATATCAGGTCACCCCCTCCGTAAGGTCCATGGCAATTGGCATTGCTAATTTTGAATAAATAGTCTGATTTAAGTTTGAATTTGAAAAAACATATTTTGGACTCTTTGAACGTCCGAATGAAGATTGTTGCATCTGTAACGGACGCACTAAACCTCTTTCGACGAAGATATTTTTTATTTAAAATTTTATTTTTTATTAATTTTGTTAAACAATCTTATAGAATGACTTGAAAGTTATACCAGACATTTACAACAATAAAAGAAACTATGTCACACATTTGTATGATTTATTTTAATTTTTTAAATACTTAAATGAATAAATTCCGTTAAAACTCCGTACATCAATAAAAATTCTAGATAATTTTGTCACACGTTCATAATATTGTAAGACAATACTCTACAATTTTTCATATATGTTCAATAATTTTACGATTTACTATAGTTTTTTGAATGCATAGAAAAATAAATTCAATTAAAATTTCGTACGTCAATAAAACTTTTGAAAACTTTTGTCACACATTGAAAATATTCTAATACAATAATCCATAAAGTTTCATAAATTTTTAACAATTTTACGATTTATTATAATTTTTGGAATGCATTATAATAAATTTAATTTAATAATTATAATAAATTGTGCAATTATTAAAAATAAAATATTTTGTTAGGGTGAACATAATGATAGGACAATAGTTGAGTTATAGGCTAAAATCTTGTTTTATTACTATTTATTTTTATGTCAAAAGTCTCAAGTATTTTTAAGACCACTTTAGTTATGCTAAGATGATTGATCCGTTACTTGAACTTTATAATATTTTAATTACGTTACATAAATATTTTACATAATTGGTGACACATGATGTCGTGGGCGCTTGTATCATATTGTAAGATTAAACGGTAACATATCGTATTATTTTTATGATTACTGCATAGTTTTCATGATCGTGGTAGTAGATTTAATTTCTTACGAGGATTCCTATGTATTATTGCACAAGTCAAGGAGGACGGATTTTTTAAGGAACCAAACATTAGACAACATGTGTTCATTGATGTCGATTTAAATGTTTTCCTCCCAACCCTAGGAACCTATCACCCACTGCATTTGAATTTGTAGAAGAAAGATGTTTGAATGTCTCCATCACTTTACTAGCAATATAACCGAACCCCCGAGATTCATACGTTACGATTCTAAGATATGAACACTATTCAAACATTTACATTTTAAGGAAATAAATATTTTTTTTATCGTTCAAAGTCGTTTCGTATCAGTTAATTCTTCTGTCGCAATTTAAAAAATTACAATAGAAATAAATACAGAAAGACAAAAATATTGAGATTTACGTACAACATCCTAAATCGGTGAAAATCATGTCCAAATCAAAGTATGAATGAATGATTTCATGATTCTAATAAACTTGAGATTCCAAATCGATGAAATCAAATCGTATATTTATAACATTAAAAACCCTAATCCTAGTCAATTTGAATTTTTTGTTATTATCGAAACCCGCTTAACCTAAGACAAGACTAATATTATATTTTTAATCTGATATCATTTTGTATTCTCAAATTTTGACGTGTTCAACGTTAATTGATCTAGCTAACTTATTTTATAATTTACTATATTAATTGCATCAATCAGTTCTTGATGGACTAAGAAGCACGAATTAGAAAATAGAAACGGAAAAAATATGTGTTATACTAATTGGAATATTTATATCATTCTTCGATTAAGGAGTTGGCTTTATAGGCTAATCAAATCTTTGGGTTTAAAACAAAGGAGGGAGGGAGGAAGGAGAAGGTCTAATCTTAGTGGGTAATGAATTGAGTGGAAGAACAGCTCAAATTGGTTTGGTGACCATTGATTTTGACAAGTTCAGGTTTGATTCATATCATTATGTTATTAAACTAATTAACCAAAGTATTCCCATTATAGTTTCAAAATATATCTTCCTAAAACTCTCTAGTATCGAAACTCGTTGAAAAATGAAAATTGGTGAGATTACGAGGTCATGTCTCCCATTGCGATTCGTACAAGGAGATTTATAAGAAGTGTTAGTGGGATACTCCATATCTATGTTTCTTCAATTTTTTTGTTGAGCGTGTTGTTTTACGTCGGCCCTTATTGTTACGTCTTTTGTTTACATGTCCAATTAAAAAATGACGCGTTATATCGATAAATTGCGTCATTTGTTACATCTTTGGCGCATGATCATATGAATGAAAGAAATTAGAATTTAGAAAATACCGTGTTTTTAGAGAGAAGAAGAACAAAAATATAGAAGAGAAAATAACTTGACTTCTTTTTATTTCATTCACTCACTATTTATAATACAAAGTGACGTAAATAACATAAAAAATTAAATTAAATTAAATAATTTTTTGACTTTTCGTTATTAAAATGACCATAACTTTCTTCACAGTGCTCAGAATGATCTGAAACTTGAACCGTTGAAACTATACATGCAGCGCATAGAAATTCATAAGCACATGTTAAATTTGATGACCGTTTGCCTTTGTAAAATTTAGTTGCAATCTACTATAAAAAATTGTAGAGTTTTTACTATCTTTACTTAAAAGTGAGGAGGGTAAAGAGTAGAAGAATCTGCCGAATGAAATAATTGCTTCCCTTGGCGTGTTTGAACAAACCATAGTATAAAACAAAAGAAAAACATGTTAGGCTCGGAAGACGGTTTTTTTTCTATCAATAATTCAACCTAACATGTCCATCAAAATGAAGTGGGGGGAAATGGAATGTCAACGTCATAGATGACAGCTTTGTTCGATGTTCATGCAGGCTTCTTTTCTCTCCAAATAATAGACCGTTGATTTTGACCATGGAACAGTCGTAAAACCAATATCATAGATTGGCAAGAGAGGCAAGATCGTGTAAAATATGCATTTGTGTTTGACATTTGGCATCATATCGCCACCGTTATACTTTTCAACTGTTCTGTCGATTAAGGTTAAAGTTTATATTTGCATTTCTTTACTCGATTTTGCCTTCGTCATGAATTTTTTCCAAAGCAAGATCGTTTAAGATAGTCAGTTGGGTCGCTATTGGCGCATTTCATGTACTTAGGGAGATCTTTAGTAGTAGTTTTGAAGGACAAATTGCGCCCTAACACTTGGTGTTTTAACAATCTACAATGTCTTTTCTAAGATGGATCGAATAGAGACTTGGTTAAGCGTATTACATGTTCATTGATCATTGTCCTAACTAAGTCTTGAAGGGATTTATTTTTCTCTATACAAGTTAATTTTGTTGAGGAATTTTAGAAGATAAATTATTCTCAATTCCAAACTTACAAAAGCTCTTCATCGTGAGCACTTCAAACGACATGGATAATGAGTTCTTTTTCATTTGAACCTTCTTTGTAGAGATAGAAAATGCATTAAAAGTTTAGTCCTTGGACTTTACAAAGAAATCCCTCGAAAACCTAGAAAATCATATACAATAACATATGCATAGTGCTTACTACTAATTTAGCTAGCTTAGAAGAACTGAAANAAAAATATCATTCAAAATAAATATAATAAATATTATATATAATTATTATTTAATTAGATAAATCATAAATCGACCCGTTAACCCGACGAAAAAGATAAATCTACATTACTAAAGAATAATGACGCATGTAGATACGTATCAATTAGGGGTGGGCACAGACCCGTTCGGGCAGGTTTAATCCCAAAATAGAATCGAAATTAAAACTCATGGTTCTAGATTTTTGAAATAGCATCGGGATCAACGGCTCCGGTCCTGTTCCGATTTTAATCTGATTTTATTTTATATTTAAAAAATTAAAATATAATAATAAAATATATATATATTTATTATATTTAAGTCGAATTTTAATTAATTAGACAAATTTATTATATGTAGAGTTTGGGACTGCTATGAGGTTTTCAGGGCTTCTCTCTCAATTATCAATAGCGTCGGATGAGAGTTTGGGTCTGCTATGAGGTTTTCAGGGCTACTCTCTCTTGGGTTCTAATTTTCTTGGACGTCTACAGACAAATCCACTGCCATTGCGCCAGACGAAGGAAGAAGAGACGATGTTATGTTCTATCGCTGCAACATCAATGGCTTCCCTGAGGCCGTTAAGACCTTCATGTTTGGCTACGAGCTCAGACACAGAAAAGCTACGTGGACAACTCGATGAGCTACGCTCAGAGGCCGAAAGCACCAGAAATAAAGGTCGGCCGCTGGCTTTTCCATCTTTATTTGATTATTATTTACAATTCAGATGAACTTGATACCGTTTTTCCATTTTGCTGAATCGCCTGTTGAAAGTTCATTTCTGCTTTTTTTTACATGGATGAAAGCTGAAATTTGTGCTTTTCCAATCCAATTTATATAATATTTGGATGTAAAATGTTCACTAGATTGAACCTGGCGGAATCTGTTGTAGAGTAGAATGGAGAAAACTACTAGAAGCTTTGGTGTTGACTCTTTTTTACACCTTTTTTCAGAAATCTTTTGGTAATCATCCTATTGAATGAGAATTTCCAGCTGAGTTGGTTGTACGCTTTTCATTATGGATCATTGAGTATTTTTTTTTTGATTGAACGGAGTGCGATGCTTTTCCGGTCTCTCATTTCCACTTTGTTTGTGCTACTGTTTTATTTTCTGTTTAGGATTATTATAAAATCCAAAAACCGAGATATTGGTCGAAATTTTTGTTTACCATCTGATCTCCAGTCAAGTTTCAACAAAAATGACATCCTAAAAATCAATGTGGATTAAAGCAATCTCGATAGATTTGCACTATGACAAATTATAAGAAATTTCTTACCTTCTTTCCTGTCTGGATTCTTTAGTGGTGATCTCCTTTCCAGCAGTTTTAGAAGGCATCTGTACAGAAAGTTAGGAAATGCGTAGATGGTTCGAAAAATGATTGCTTCTCAGGAGAGGAAAGTCTTGCGTTGATTCTTGCATTTTTTTTTTTTAACCTGCAATCCGTTTCGCTTTAAATTTGAAATGAAGATGTTGAATAAAAGGGTTAGATATTTTTTCTGAGATTGAAATGAAGATGGGTCAAGATTCTTTAGGAGGTTGTTATTAGTTCAAAATTCCAAGGGGACCAAGGTTTTGACAACTTTCAGGTTAGAAACAAAGGCCTTGTCTGAAAAATATTTTTTTGAGATTTCCATTGGAGATTGGATCCTTGTGGCATGAAGTGATTAAGAGCATATGGTTTTACAAACTTTTGATTGGGTGACTAATCCTCTTGAGTGTGTCTCGTTGTGGAATGACCAACCGAGCTTTGCTTCGATTTTTGGATGTTAATTGGTGACACTTCTTTTTAGGATCTTTTTTCTTGGTATTTATTGTTTATTTCTATCTCTATTTTCATCTTTTCACCATGGCGTTGCATTTAGGGCGACCAACCGAGATTTGCTTCGATTCTTGGAAGTTAATTGGTGACACTTCTTTATAGGGCTTTTTTCTTGGTATTTGTTGTTTTTTGGCTTAAAATTATTTTGCTGCCTCTCTTTTTAACAGGGGGAGCAAATCATACTCGATATTTGAGATGATTATGTTGAGTTTTTAAATCTTCATTTGATTGTTTTTCCCTGCTGGGAAAATAGTCTTTGAGGCGGAAATTCATTTTAAGATTAAGTATTCATCTTTGAAAGCTTTGCATTTGTTAAGACGAAGATAAAATGTTGTTTGGTATATCAGAATTCAATTGTTCCTTGTTCCATATTTGTCCGAATCCCAGTGCATCAACTTCGTGATGTCAAGTTCTAGCATTCAGTAATTTACCGGTATCTCTGATTACATGCGAAGCCAAACTTTATTCATTCTATTGACAATTTTCAGCAACCAACGCTAGACTGAGACTTGTAAGGTTATCTGAGGCAGCTGAGAAGCTTAGAAAAGGTGCAGCTATTAATGTACAAACTGGGAAAGAAAAGGAAGCAAGGGAATTACTCTTCCAGAAGAAGAAGGTCATGCAAGCTTTGGAGAAGTCAAAGAGCCGAATTGAATTGCTTGATGATCTTTCCACAAAACTTGATGAGGTGTGTTGAAGTAATGAATCCGGATCTTGCATAAAATACATATCGATTTTGTTGATGTATGTACAATGCTACTAAGCTTAAAATAAGGTTAAACAATGGATCTTACATAACACATCCATTCAAGTATTGATGTAGGTTTTTGTTACGGACCTAAGTCTTCAAGATGTCTTTGTCGAGAAACATTATTCTCGTCGAGTCTAGTTATCTATTGTTATTTTCTATTTTTTAGTTATTATTTGATTGAATTTGAAGGTCAATTTAATTTTTTTATATTCAATTAGATCAAGAAAGTCTATTTAAATGGTATTAACTCTAAGTAATGAGACATCATTGAATGTATCAAGTCTTTCTTTAATTAATTTTTCCCCTTTCTATTTCTCTCAATTGATTGCCTAATGAAAGGAAAATGAGTGATTACTCGTTCTAAAGATAAACCCCCTGACGAAGATCTTAACAATTTTATTCTTCAAATCCATTTTTTTCAGGCAATATCCATAAAAGAGAGGCAATTAATCACAAATATAGCATTGGATCTTGAAAGCAGCACAATTGATGTTTCTAGCCTTGTTCGAATTGTATCTCCAAAATGGGAAGCCGATGAACATTCAGATGGCGGGAAACAGATTGAATTTAATGAGCTGACAGGGTCGGAGGATCAAGATTTGCTGTCATATGCGGGTGAAGGGAAAATAATTTCTGTCAACGCCGAGACAGAGGATGTACAAACTTCTCCGAGCATAGAAATTCAAAATGGCAGAGAAATAATCGGTAATTTGAAAGGGATTTCGTCTTATGAGAAATTCCTCGAGCACTTGGACAAGCAGCTCGAAAGAATCGAAGCTGAACTGGTCGCAGTGCTAGAGGTGTCTGCATTTGGGCTCCATGATGAGCAAAGCAATTGGAAATTACAGCTAACAGTGGTGCTTATGGACAATATTTGCAGTATTAGACAAAGGTATGTCCTGCTTTCGCTTGTTCCTAAAAACTTCAAACTGGCAAGTGGCGGATTACCGAGCATGTAGAAGTTGACAAGGGTTATGTTCATCTTTGCTTCCTCAGGTTAAAAGGTATCGAGAATAGGAAGACGGAGGATCGATAAAAGTCAAGATTCTCCTTCCTCCTGCTGGTGAGAAATTTGCATCTTTGTGATTGTTTATGTAAAGAGAATTTCATCAGAAAATTTTTTATGGGAAGATTTGAATTTTTGTTATTAATATAGATAATTATAGAGTCACCTTCTTATCATACTTTATTGCATTGACATTTTGAATCATGGATAATAAATGTATTAAATAATTATTTATAAATTAATATGTTAAATACTATTTAATTGTATCAATCATAATTCAAACGACAATTTGTATAATAAAGAAATATGATAAGAAGTTAAGTTAAACATTACTCTGCTGTGTGAATAATTATGGGTGTTTTTCCTTAAATTTTGTTTCTTTTTCTTCTCACTTGAGGAGATTAACTTCTAATAATGCGCTCAAATCTCATTAATTGGTGCAATATTTACTAAAATTATGATATCAATGAATTAGTGACTAGTAAATGTCAACGAATGAAATAAGATTTAAATGATAAATTTAGCATCGCCTTCCAAAATGACATAGTTTGTCATTAGTACTTGCAATAGATGTTAGCTAATCATCTGTCTTTCATAATGTGCTGATATTGCTCACCATGGACAAGGAATCAAAGCAGAATACAAATTGTAGCACATGTTTCGATATCCAATTAATATGTACAAAACAAAACTTTATTGCCAGAGTTGTTTTCGTCGGCATTCTTTCATATATCAAATACTTGACACTGAAGAAAATAGATTCTAAGAAATATATCAAGATGGGTTTCGTTTACTTACCCCACCAGCCTGAAACAATTTCCTAATTGATGCTCTTGTCTGCTTAATTGCCGGCCTAGTATTTGATTTCCTCTACTTTTGCTATTGTTTCTAGGGACATGTCTTCGTTGATGCTATGTTGATCCGTTCTATTTCTGGTTCGAAGCTTTCAACTGATGATTTTGGATGAATGATTCATTTATCTTCCATGAGGTCAGCTAGTGTTAATTTTCCACAGTTGGTTGTGTCCAGTAAATCAAATTGTTTGCCGATCAGTAGAATGTCTTTCTCTGCTACTTTCCCCATCTCTTTGAGCTTGTAAATAACAAATTCAGATTTACTGCCATTATTTTCAGGAAAAGGAAAGAGAGACTGTGAGAATTGAAGGATACTTAAACAGTTTAACACACCAGTAATCACGCATAAAACTTAGGAGAACTAATAGTTGGTAAGAGTATGATCCTTGGCTCCAGCTGGAAAAAAAAACTTCCACAGCAAAGTTATACCCTTTGATATACAAAGTATACCCTTCATTCATGTTTATGCTGTGATTTCTACCCAAATAATCTCCCAATCCAGATATATATATTATATGCATGTTCAATGTAAGGATTTATGACGACTCTAACCCATGATCTTAATCTGAACTCATACTAGAATTTCCAGTTTCTGATTCGATTGCACAGGGAGAATTACCATTAGTAGACTGGTCGAAAATGGCAGCTTTGAAGCAAAAACCGGAGAATAATTTCTAATGAGAGGTAAGTATAAACTATAATCCTATACTGCTTGAAGGGCGAAGAAGACGAGTACCTAATGAATCCATTATGGTCGATATCGGCAGCTACCAAATCGCCGATTGTAATTTTCTTCTGAAGGACCCAGGTTGCAGTTTTCTTGTTTCTTTTGTCGATTCGGAACTCGGCGAGGTACAGAAAGGCCCGAGCAACAGCAAAAGTGCTGACCAGAAGCCAAATAATGGCGAAGCATCTTCCTTCCAAAGTCGTAAAAGAATAATCTCCATAGCCGACCGTTGATACAGAAGTAATAGAAAGATAAATGCTATCAACCCAATTCAAGGTCTCCAGAAAATGGGCAGCAATAGCCCCTACTGCAATGCAAAGAACCACAACACCCACAGCCAAGCAAACCTTTGTTCTTATTCTCATTCTTCCCTTCTCCTTATCCACCATGTAAGTCCTGACCATGGCGTTGAATCGATTCTCGTCCACCGTGCTCAACAACACCGCCTCTTGACGATCGCAGATGTAAGCTACTAAGCCGTTGAGCAGAATACCGATGAATCCAAAACCAACTAGAATGAATACACAAGTAAAAAGTTTAGTAAACGTAGAATCTGGAACAATATCACCATAGCCAATGGTGCAAAGAGTGACGACTGTGAAGTACATGGCGTCTACCGGCCTAAACGTGGTTTTCCCTTTGAAGCTCCCGGTTAGGTATACCACAATGCCGATTGCGAAATACAGTATGAGGCCGAGGAAAGCTTGCCGGACAATCAACGGGGGCAATTTCCAGCAAGGCCTAGGGTCCGACGAACCTCGGAATGCTTCCTTAACGTCGGAGTATAGCGCCGGCGCGGAATGGGAGCGGTGGGGGATTTTCCCCTTCCTGTTGAAATTGGGCAGAACGTTTATGTAAGGAGACTTGGGAGTGGCGATGATTGGGATTATCGCATCGGAGGTGATTAGATGCGCAGTTGATTGGCGATACGACTGTCCGATATCGATGTAGCCAGGAGGAAATTCTCTTCTCGTCGAGATTCTACTAGATTCTTCGCCTGCTCTTGATCTTGATAGAAAAGGTTCATCCATGGCGAATCCGCATGATAAGTTCCGTTCAAAGGTTTTGGTTGGATAGCCATATCTTATTTTCTTCGAACGGGGAATTGCCCCAACTACGAGTCAATTTGGGAGAAGAGTCTGGCGTCGGAGGTCTTCGTCCTATTCAGACAATTGCTGGTAGTTGCAGAAGCTTAATCTTTCTCCATTTTTATGACAAAAGCTCTGTGCTTTTAAACAAACTGGCCCGAAAAGAATATTTCTTTACATATTGCCCTCTCCAAAGGGCTTTAATAACAATATTGCCCCAAGCGTATTCATTATCGTTGACGGGCTGAAAATTGGTTTGGTTTTAATTCAGACCCAAGCCGAACCAATTGGTTTGGTTTTAAACAAAATCCAAGCCGAACCTAAAATCTCAGTTCGATATGTTTGTAAGAGATGCAACCAAATATTATATTAATTCTATATTTTATTGTACACGTAACACGTTCATATGTCTAAGTAATATTAATTCAAATAAATTAGAATAAATGTATTTATCGATCTGGAACGACACTTGAATTTTGAATCTTGTATTTATCATCTACCACTTATCTTTCAAAATCATTTTTTGGTCTCGATGATATTATTATACCCTTCATGCAATCTTATGAGTAAGTTCGGACTATCGATGAATCAATTTGGATTTTGCATATGGCTCGCCGATTATATGGTCTAGATTATTAAGCCAAACAACATTGTAAACAAATTTGTTCTAATGCTCTATTTTTATGAACATAATATGAGCGGTCATGATGTGCAACCGTGATGGTGCTCGGCCGTTGCACATCAGGTCAACTCTTAGAAAACTAGTCGACATTTGAAGTTCTTTGTTTTGTGAAAATAACATGTGCTAATGACACCTTCATCGACCAATCGACCCACGATTTTATATGGACTTCATAAAATGTTTTGAGTGGTCGACACCTTAAAGGTTCGGTTGACACATTTGACAACATGTAACAATTTGGTGATCCGATTAAAACAATAATTTTTAATTTTGATAAATTTAAAAAAAAAGAAGCAAAATATAAAAAAAATTGTGTAAATCACACACCAACAAGCGCAAAGTTATGATCTTTTAAATTTTTACCCAGTTCGATTTACGATTATCTACTAAAAGAATTTGATTTGATAAGTTGAGGTGAGACAGCTCTCATTCAACCTAGTTCGGTTCCATTTTCAAACCGAACCAATGTCCATGTTTTTAAATTTTTAAAACCAAGTCAGTTTCGGCACCGTATATCTCAAAACCACGCCGGACTTATGCCATTGAATATGACACGGTTCTGATTTGGTCATGGTTCAGTTTCATATTTTCAAAAAATAAAAAATAAAATAAAATTTTTAATTATACTGATTGATCTGGATTCGAAGCTAATTATTGAGTTCGAGTTATTTAAACAATTTTGTTTTTTTTTTTTTAATTTTGAGTCTCTGTTTAATTTATTATTTTTATAGTTTTTTATTTTTAAAGACCAGTGCCTCACATGAGTTGTGATTCTTTTAGAATTAGAATCATCATTGCGAGAGGCAAAAACTTGCTATTATTATCAATTTTTAACTTTAAAATAAAATATTAGAATAATTCATCGTAAAAGTTTTAAAAATTTTATGATGTATGTAATTTAAATAAATTATTTTTTGGCTAATAATAAAAAAATATAATAAATTATGTAAATGTTAACTATTCATGATTTTTTAATATTTTCATATAATAGTGTGAATATATAATAAATTTTTTAAATAATTATAATAACACGTGACTTTAGAAAATTAATAAATTTTAAAAAATAATGAACATACTAATGCCCCACAACTGACTGACATGATGGTTGTGCCGACACTCGAGAATCCGACATGAGCCGGTTATATTTTTTAAAGTTTAAGATTTTTTATTTATTTATTTCTCTATAATTCAAGAGTGATATTTGATTTTTACTATTATATTTAGTATTAATTATGAAATTATTAAATTAAATGAAAATTTCATTATGAAATATTGAAAATTTAAATTACTTAAATTTTGACAAACATTTTAGTTTCTGTTTTTATTAAAATAATGAAATAGTATTAATTAAATTAAAATTATTTATATAACAAACAATTTAGTAATTGGTTTCAGAACTCTCAGCATTTCAATGCTTTAGTGCAGATGGCGTAGACGACGACGACCAACGACTCCCTCTGAGAAGAAGGACGACAGCGGCAGGGTTAAAAGCTTGGGAGATTTAAGAATTCTTCTCTGGATCGGAGGAAAAATGGCCGCCGTTGCAGTCCACCAGTTCGCTCAGTGCATCACTTGTCACGCTTGGAGCCCTGATTTCTCCAGTAACCCTCAGAGAAGAACTTCTCTAGTATTTGCGCAGATGTTATGGAAGTTTAATTCATGGTTGTTATTTTTTTTAATTTCTTGTAGTGGTTGCATTTTGTCCTAATACTAGTGAAGTTCACATCTATGGATTGCTGCAAGACAAGTGGGAGAAGTTTTATGTTCTTCAAAAGGTGCCCATTTTTTTAATGGGGGAATTGATGTTTAGAAGCTTATTTGTTGATAGTTTAGTTGACTCGTTCTATTCAGTTGGGCCCTCTCTGTGCAAGTTTGTTCTTAAAGTGTTTCATACCTAGCTATTCCTTTTATATTAACACATTGTTATGATTAGAAGAAATCTGTCTTATCATCTTACTAAACCAATTAAATTCGTGAATGAGCAAAAAATACATGTGTGAGATGCATTCACGTGTTTTTCATGTTTATTTTTCAGCATGACCAAATTGTATCTGGAATAGACTGGAGTGAAAAATCAAACAGAATTGTAACTGCATCTCATGATCGAAATTCGTGAGTAATTTTTTATTACCCAATGTTATATTGTAAATATGCAGTAGAGATGATAGATATCTCTTTGCATCTACCTCTTCCTCATCACACAGCCCACTATTTTTTTAGTCTTTCCCTTTTTCAGTAACCTGTGATTTTGCTTTTGGTTTTAGATATGTTTGGAACTTAGAAGGATCAGAATGGGTACCAACTCTAGTCATTCTTAGGCTTAACCGTGCTGCACTATGTGTTCAATGGAGTCCAAAAGGTAGTACTACCTTTTATTTATTATTTGTCAATTGTTTAAATAATTATTTCCATGTAGATGTTGATTTTCCTAATTGGCTGAACTGATTATTCTATCTGGTCTTTTATACCCTCTTGTGCTTTAATGGAAGCTATTTGAATATTATCTAGCATAATGGTACACCTTGGAGTTCTGTAGGTGGTTTTCATTGTCGTACAATAGGATCTTAAAGTAGTAAAACTTTCCTGCTTTTCGAAGCTTTATTTGTTGATGTAGATGTTTTCATGCTATAATTTACTCATTGTACTGTTGTGGCCTCTTGATGTTTTATTTCTCATTTTCTATTCCTTTTGTACATTTTGCACATTTCAATATTTTTTAAAAAGAATTATACATACTTCAAATAGGGATTTTTTTTCTTTACAGAAAATAAGTTTGCTGTTGGAAGCGGAGCTAAAACTGTTTGTATATGCTACTATGAACAAGAGAATAACTGGTAAAAGCCCTTCCTTATTTGTTTCTGCATATCTCTAATTTATTTTTGCATTATATTTTTATTGCATTTGTTCCTTCTAATGTAATGAATAGATGCTATTATTCTTGACTGGATTGAACTTGATCAAGTGATATCCCTATTAACTAATAAGGAAAGCTTGAAGGTACAAGAGATATTGAGAACGATAATTTGTGCTTGGTATTTGTATTACCCTCAAATGACTTTTACAAAAGATATAAAAGCATATCAATAACAGTGCATGTGTATATGTTCTTATAGTATCTCGTCATAAATAATTGATGATTTTTAAATTGACGTTAACATAGTAAAAACTTTAATTTTATCAGGTCCATTTTGACATTCTATCTGATGATGTGACTTTCAGTGGATAACTAATTGATGATGTACATCATCAATTAGTTATCCACTGAAAGTGATTTGGAGTAAAATCTTGCACTGGTGTTAATCAGATTGTATCAGAAGAATTTTAATGCAGCTTTATTCATCTAGTTTCTGGGGTTTGTCAGATTGTATCGAAAGTAATTTACACCAACTTTTATTTTTCTATTTTTGGTAAGGTAGTTAATAAGCTCTATGTGATAAAGAAGAACATACACAAGAACAATAAGGATACCTACTCATCCACCCATGACTATTTTATTCTTTCTCTTGTACATTTTGGTAATATATGAATAGTGAGAGTTTTATACGTCTTCAGGTTTTTCTATATCCAAATTTGACATGAACATGGTCTCCTTTTTATAGGTGGGTTAGTAAACTTATCCGGAAAAGACACGAATCTTCTGTGACCAGTGTTGCTTGGCATCCTAATAATGTTTGTATTTTTCAGTCTTTGATTCCATTCTGTGTCAATAATTTAATTTATTGATGCTATAGATAATTCTTAACTCCGCAAATATTTGTGGAATTGTGATAATATTTTCTATTTTGTGGCAAAACCTTAATATTAGGACACTTTAATGTTGAATGTTGATTTAGGCATTAGAACATAAGGCAGGACTAGGCGATAAAATGAAAGAAAAATTGTTTAAATTATTAAATTACCATTTCTTTACTTATAAAAATCTTGTCCAGTTTTCTATCTATCTTTTATTCATGCTGGAAGATCTATGCTTAGATTGCCCTAGCATGTTTGTTATGTGGATTTAAAATTGTTTATATATATAATACATCAAATTTATCGAAGTGTCTGGTTTTATTCTATCTACAGATACTTCTTGCAACCACGTCCACAGATGGAAAATGTCGTGTATTCACAACCTTTATTAAAGGTGTTGACTCAAAGTAAGTTGAAAGAAATAAAATTGTCTTATATAAGAACTCCTAAATTATATTTATGAGATTGTATATGCTCAATTTCACAGGGAATCAAGAACTAACTCATTTTCAGAGTCAAAGTTTGGAGAGGTACGACATTATTCTTTTCCAGCGTGCCTAATCTTTTCTGTTTCTATGTATTATAATTAAAATGATTTAGAAAAGTCACATGTTGGGCTTATTATAAAAAGCCACAAAGTTAGTTGCACGAAATTGATTGAGTGTTAAAAATGCTGAATTTTCATTTGGAGTTGGTTTAGAATCAAATGCAAGCTTCGGCTAACAAACATATGAAGAATGATGGAATTTTTGGATGATGAATTTGTGTGGTTGAAAATCCAATCTTATCGACATAAATTGATTGTCCAGCAATTGAGTGTGAAAATGGCTCTGAAATTTTATGAGCCTTTTTCAGGTGGAGAGGAAGATTGGGAAAGTGGCTTATAAACTTTGTTTAAATGAAACTTCAAGAATGCATTTTGTTTTTCATGTTTCTCTATTCAAGAAATGTCTGCCTATGGTGGAAAAATGACTCCCTTATGGGAGGTGCTGTCCTACAAAGAAGAAGATTTATTGCAATTTAAATTGTTGATAGACGATCAATGAAATTGTTTAAATCAAGTGGAACATTTGCAATAGTTCGAGGTAACTAAGTTCTTTTATGAGCCAAGACTAATAATAAGCTACTGTTACGATTTATTTATGCTAGGAAGCCAAGAAAAGAGAAATTATAGATGAGTAGTTAACGATAAAAGTAGTTAATATATTAGGGTAGCTGAGAGTGATGCGGGGAGAAAATATAACTCCAAGGGAAGCAAAGAGAGGAAATTACGATAGAAGTGAGGAGTGAGACGTTGGGAGCCTTCGAAGCCTCTAGGTCTATGTGTAGCTTCAACAATGTGTTTACTTTAGTTGAGTCTTAACCTGAACTTCCCTGTTCCCATTTGCATCATCAGCATCGATGTAACGTGTGTGATTTCACCTTTTATTTCCTTCAAGTACCACAAACATAATCTTAGAAAATAGATGTCGACCTTTTTATCCTAAAACTTGGATGAGAATACCCAAACTTTGTGGGTTCCCCGCACCCTCTTCCTGATGCAACTTAAAGAGCGCCAAACACCCTTTTTATAAACAACTATTTCCAGTTATTTCTTAACTTTACCTTACCTTCTTTGAGTAAAGAGAACGAGGATTTTGTGGGGTTCCAACAACTGAAAGTTGTCTTCAGCTTAATTTAGTCAAGTGATAAGTGAGAGGCGATGTGCCATTTTTAGGTCAAAGCCATAAGCTTGGTGAGTCATCAACCATGCTTTGGTTTAAACCAAATGTTTCTCTCTTGATAATCAATAATATATTTGAATATGATTCATCAACATATGTCCCTTAAGCGCTAAAATTTAGTGACCCTCGGACTTTTTGATGCCCACATATGTCCAAATTGTCAACTTCTTCACCAATTGCATCTTACTTTTATAATTCACTCAATTATCTTTTGACTAACCGTACATCCTAACACCAAATTCATAACTACAATTACCTCTTGTCAAACACAAAATGTTTTGGAACGTAATCTTTTAATCCCACTAGGCTAATTATCAGTTATACAAGTTTTCCTTCTATGAATTGGTGTACTCACTTATCAATGATAAATGGGCATTTGAGTTAAATAGTTATGATCCGGTGTTGTCTATTCAGATTTTGTACTTTTGAATTGGAGAATTGCTAGAGTTATTAACTTATTACTTATGAATCTGGTGAAATAGCTGATTGTACAACTTGATCTTTCACACTCTTGGGCATTCGGAATCAAGTGGTCACCAAGTGGAAATACTTTAGCTTATGTAGGTCAGAAAATTCTACTCCCTTTTCATTATGTCTTATGATGAAGTTATACTTACAACTCTGTCTGCCCGACGTTCACTTAGTAAATCTCCCATGCGCCCTACATTGGTGCAGCTCATCCTAGGTGTACTTAAAATGAGAAAGTATATATTGACTTGAGAACATTATGAGTTTATTCCTGTGTATGATTGAAAATATTATGTCTCAACCATTGTTTTAGGTATAATCTTTTTTTAAGTTTCAAAGTGATTGAGTGCAATTAGCAATCCTGAAGTGGTATTTGGTTAATTTTGTTTGAATAGTTGGGTCAATTTTTTTTAACTTAGTTTCCATTTTCAATGTTGTGCAGGTCATAATTCTATCATTTACTTTGTAGATGATATTGGCCCTTCTCCACTGGCCCAGAATGTAGCATTTCGTGATTTGCCCCTCCGTGATGTGGGTCAGCCTCCTTTCACTTTTGTAATTGAGTAATAATTTCTGAAAATTGTTCGCATTGATTTATTGCCATCTGAAAATTGTGTATTCTCCATTGCATGCACTCAGGTCTTATTTGTTTCCGAAAGAATGGTTATAGGTGTAGGTTTTGATCAAAATCCGATGGTTTTTGCGGCAGATGAAAGTGGAATATGGTAAGTAAATTATTTTCCTCTTATAAAAAGATTTGAAAATTTGATTTAATCACTTTACTTTATATGAGATATGTCGATAGATATTTGATTTATATTTGTTTCCCTTAGGAGTTTCATCAGATTCCTTGGTGAAAACAAAACTACTTCAGGAGCAAAATATGGATCCCAGGTATTGCAGCAATAAAGTATAATTAAACTTGTAATGGAGAAGCATAATGTGCGATAGTGCATATATTTCTGTAGCCCTTTTAGTATGTGAATAATACCAATGAAGTTGAAAATAAATGTCAGGTACAATAAGTTCATAGCAAACTTGAGACCTAATTCTTCAAGATGTCTTTGTCGGAAAATATTATTCTCGTCGAATCTAGTTATCTATTGTTATTTCTTATTTTTTTAATTGTTATTTAATTCCGTTTGAAAGTCAATTTCGTCTTTTTATATTCAATTAGGTCAAGTAAGTCTTTTTAAAAAATGTTAACTCTAAGTAATGAGACATCAGCGAATGAATCAAGTTTTTCTTTATTTCATTTTTCTTTCTATTTCTCTCAAATGGGATACAAAAAATTGTGGTTACTCGTTCCATTAATAAACCCCCTGACGAAGACCCTAATAAAATTATCTAGTGGTTCTTGTAACTGACAGGCTATGTGTTCACTAAAACTATGAATCTGACTCATGGGTATATCGGATGTTTCTACATGTCTACCTTTTCTTATTCGCAGTAACAGTTTGTCAACCCGAGTATAATCAGAATTTCAATTAATTTGAAATGTTATTGAGTTGTATGGAGGTTTCCACTGATGGTATGATTTTTCTTGTTAAATTTTGTTTTCACCAGTTTTCAGAAGCATTTGGTAAATTATATGGCCAGCCAAAGCATGGAATAAACAATAATTCGGTTGAAGCCGCAAAATTGCGGGGAGGTGTTCATGAAAACTGTATAACGTATAATTTTTCTGTCAACTTTTTCTTTCTACTGCTTTTATTTTTGTAAGTTTCTTTCTGTCCTCTCCTTATTCTGCATCAGATTTCAAGTTAGGCAGTCTTATAACCACTCTAGCGTTCATGCAGTCATTGGTTTAACATGGTATAGCTATTTAGACGTTTGACATTATATTTTTTTATTCTTTGGTGCTGTAGTTGTATTGTAGCTCACAGAGAAGTCGGAAAATCGTCAGTGAAGCGATTCAGCACGTCCGGTGAGGAAATATCGTGCATGTTTTTTTTATCGAATATTTATGAACCCACCTTTGCAAAAATCCTTGAAGCCATTGAACTCCACATTGCAGGATTGGATGGAAAAGTGGTGATTTGGGATTTGGAGAGCCAGGCTGATCTATCTGGGTATTTATGAGTCTTCTTAACTTCCCAAATTTGAAGCAGTGATTTGGTTTAAATTTCGATAAGTTGGTGCATGTTCTACGAAATATGAATTCGTTGCGACTTGAAATGGTGTCAAAATTGTAGACACACTCGAGTTGATTGTTTCGTATTTTTTTTCTGTCATCTGATTTATTTTGAGCTTACCCATTACCTCGATATTGTCTGTCTTCATGACTTTGTCTTTTCGTCATGGAAACTGCATTTTTGGGCTGATGCATGATTTCAATTAATTTTCCATGATAATGCTACATTCTAACACTTGCTAAATTGAATATACATCGTATTTTCAGTTATTTAATTTAGGGTTAAAATCTAAAATATGCTTGAGTTTTGGGTTAATAGCCCAAACCAGTCTTAAAATCATTGGGCGTCTGAAAAAGGGTTATTGTATCTGATATGGACGCACTCAAAATTCAGGTCTGATTTGGGTTGTTACCCAAATTCAAGTAATTTTTTTTTATTTTAACCCTTTAATTTATCGTTTGCTTTTGCATTCGCCAAAGTTGATTTATCATTAATAACGGGAAAATCGAAATTTCAATAGTCTAAAACAAATAAACCATCGAACGGTTCTCATTATTTTCATCCTCAATTTTCACATCAGAAACATAGACTCTCTACTAAGAGTGACAATCAAATCAAACCGATACGTCAACTAGAGTAATTAAGTCTGATTGGATCAGATTTTAGATAACCCGTCCACAAATAACCTACTAGTGACCCAACTCACAACTAGCATAAGCCCAATGTGAAAAAAATAATTATAATCGAACCTGATCTACAAATAAAGTTAGGATATCTAGCGAGTCTAAATTAAATTTAAATATAATTTTCTCAAATCCAAACTTATCGGAATAAATATTTTTTTTTATAACGAACTGAATTGAACCCACGGGTCCCACCCTGCTCCCGACTATTGTCCGTTGATGTCTCGAATCACCTTGGATTGTTGTTCTCTTCTTCGAATTAAGGGTGTTAGCGAAGAGTTGATGAGTAGAAATTTTGTTTTTTCGCGACTCAAAATGCAATAATTTAGACCGGTTCAACGGCTTCTTTGGAATTTCAAAATTTATATTTGGGCTGGATTCCATATTAAAGCATTAAGTTGTTAATTTACACGTTCGGATATTCATGCATGTTAGCCTTTTGGAAATTTATGAATTTTTAAGAATATTTTACATTTTTAATTTATTGTGACCCGTTATCGACCCGACCCGACCCGCTCTAACGGGTATTCGTTATTAGCCGAAACTCAAAGGATCGGGTCAATCTGCCCACCCCAGTTTCTTTCTCGTTCAGGCTTCAGAGTTCAACCAAGCCCCTCTCTGTCAGAAGGGAGGCTAAGGATGGCTTCCCCACTGCAGAATCCACGTTCACTCTCTCGCTTTCCTCTGAGTTTCGCTACCAAAACCTTGTTCTTTCATACCCACCATTATTCGTTCTCTTCCTCCCTTCCTGTTCCAAGTTGCGCCCTCGTGGACCAAGCTCTGCCCACCATCACCTCCCAACCTGCGAAGTCGCAAATCCTCTCCATTCGAGAATCTCTCCTTTCTCGTCAGCTAACAGCCACCGAGCTCGTTGACTCATACCTGACTCGCCTGAAAGCCACCGAGCCTCACTTGAACTCTTTTCTCCACGTCTCTGACCAAGTTCTGAAAGAGGCTCGAGAGATTGATGAGAAGATTCAAAGAAACGAGGAAGTGGGTCCCTTGGCCGGTGTTCTTGTTGGTGTGAAAGATAACATTTGTACTGCGGACATGCCTTCCACCGGTGGGTCTAGGGTCTTGGAGGGATATAGACCGCCGTTTGATGCGACGGTTGTGCGGAAAATCAAGCAGCTTGGTGGTCTTATAGTGGGAAAGACCAATCTCGATGAATTTGGAATGGGTAGCACCACTGAAAGCTCAGCTTTTCAGGTTTGCACTTCGGATTTATCTTTTTCCCCTCACCGAGACTAATATCCTATTATATGCTATAGTTTTTCCCTCATTTTTTTTTCTGGGAATACGAATATTAGAATGGAAACTGATGAAAATGACATTTGTGCTGTTAAAACAATTTCTTGAACCCGATTGAGTGGGAAGAAAAGGGTACAATTTATTACGTTAATTAACGCCATTGATGCATATGTTAATTCGTTAGGTGACATCAAATCCATGGGATGTGTCTAGGGTTCCAGGAGGGTCATCAGGAGGCTCTGCTTCAGCTGTTTCTGCCAGGCAGTGTGTTTTATCTCTGGGAAGTGATACTGGTGGGAGTGTGAGGCAGCCTGCTTCATTTTGTGGTGTGGTTGGATTGAAGCCAACCTATGGGCGTGTATCTAGATTTGGGCTAATGGCATTTGCTTCATCACTTGATGTCATTGGCTGCTTTGGTTCCTCCGTTGTTGATGTTGGTATTCTTCTGCATGCAATATCTGGTCATGACAGACTTGATGCGACCAGTAGTAAGCAAGTAAATACTCTTTCTTTCTTTCTTGACTCTTATGATGTGCATTTGTGTATGTAACATGAATGCATCCTCATCTGGTCCTTACAATTTTCTTGACATTTGTGGTTATGTAGTTTAGATGTCAAATTTATGCTTTGTGATAAACTTGGACGACATTCAAAGCAGTATAACTATAAACCAAAACAGGTTTAAAGTTAAATTTTGCATTTAGAGAAACTAAAAGATTTAAATTTTGCACAGTTTTATTGTGTCAAATGCTGTAAATTTCATCATATTTTTTAGTTATTCATGCTCACTTTATGACCTTTCATTTCTCAGGAAGTTCCCGATTTCACAGCAGATCAATCTTTCAAAAACTTTTCAGACTCAAAACCCTTAAAGGGATTGAGAGTTGGTCTGATTCGAGAAACACTAGGTGATGGTGTTGATGTAGGAGTGAATTCTGCAATTCATGCTGCTGCTGCTCACCTTGAAGGTTTAGGATGCACTGTGAAGGAGGTCTTTTTTGTCCTTGACTTACTTTGTGGCTTTTGTCTGCTTGGGGATCTGTTATTGAGAAAAAGATACACTCTTAATGTTCTTTGTTCATAAAATAGACATTCTGCTGCAGGTTTCACTGCCATCTTTCTCCCTTGGTTTGCCTGCCTATTACATTCTTGCTTCATCTGAGGCAGCTTCTAACTTGGCACGATATGATGGCGTCAGGTGATCATCGAGTTTTCGATAAAATATAAATAAACTAAGTTCATTTTCGCATACTGATGAAAGATATGCAATTTTTTATAAACCTACTTGATTTCTCTATATTTTTTTTTATGAGGAATTCTTTTTCGATATTGATTTTCAGATATGGACATCAAGCTGGTGCAAGTGACGTAAGTGCTCTTTACAAAGACTCTCGAGCGAAAGGATTTGGTTTTGAGGTAAACATATTCACTTGCATTGATTACAAATTCATTTTTGCTATTTCAATTTTCAATTTTTTTTTTCAATTTACTCTTCAGTTAAACTTGATTGATTCAATTTTTCAAGAGGCATATAAGCATTAATTCACAATTCTTTTATTGCTTTATTCATTGTAAATTCCATAATCAATGTTTAACTATTCATGTGGCAAAAAAAATTTGCATACTACACTTTGTAACGTATGATCTACAATCAATTTATGTAATTGAATTACCTGAATTTGAAGCGGATTAATGTTATTCTTATACTGAGAGTTTATGCAATCTTCCACACCTAAAGTTAGGACATATCATCATTAATGTTTGGTTAACTTGTAACTGTTGGATCCTGATGTGAAGCGAATGCTTCCATCTCAGATTAAAAAAACAATATAAAATAGAAAGTACCTCCATGGTCCGCTGTTAGTCGTTCCAGCTACTCACGGTTTGGCTAGAATGTCGTTACGGCTACCTACCCACGAGCTAAAACTCGGAAATGACACGCTCTCTAAGAGAGATTCATATTCATATTCAATATTCAAATATAAGAAATACAACTCTAATGACTTCTATTTATAGGAAAAGCAACCTAATTCTAATTACTAAACTACCTCAAATATTATACTTAATATTAATTAAAATAAACTCTAAAACATGTGCAACAGATTCCTTTTTCCTTCATATTGCTTTCCCTTTAATCACATTAATTTATAATTGTTTCTTTACACATTGGAAAACTCAAGAGTTCGTAATTTAGGATATATATACTCGGATTTAAAATGGTTTAAGGTATCAGAATTTTTCTTCAAAAATTTCCCTATGCTACTCATGTAGAGTCTGGTTAAATGCATGGCCTTTTAAGCTTACAAGCTTTTTGAATATTTCTTTGTTTGGAGTAAACAATGTGAAAAAAATGTGCATATGCCTTGGGTGGGATTGTTTCTCATATATGCTTAGTGGTCTTCTTATCAATCCTAGATTTTACAGCTTTCATTTGTGTTTAATTGAGTTAATTTAATTGTGCAGGTAAAAAGGAGAATTTTGACTGGGACATATACTCTTTCAGCTGGATATTATGATGCCTACTACAAGCGGGCTCAACAGGTACCATGTATTTTCAGGGCGGAAGTATTTTAAGTGAATTTATGCTGGAGAAGTATAAATGGTATTAAAATCAATTCGTTAAATCGCACAAATTTCAATGACGTAGTAAGATTTCTAAAATATTATTCTTTGCATTAGCAAAACAAGGAGTCTACAAGCGCATAATATCTTCTGTTTAGATTAAATTACCATGATTTTTATAACGCCAAAATCCACATTTCTTACATCTCTTGTACTATGTATGTTCTAGAAGAGGTTTAGATAGTTTAGGACAATATTTCAGGTGAGGACCATAATTCGGAAAAGCTTTACAGCAGCTCTGGATGACAATGACATCCTAATTTCACCAGCTGCACCATCTGCTGCTTATAAAATAGGCACATCGCCTTCTTTCTTTGCTTATGCATTTTTTAGAATTGTCCAAAAATCTTATCAATTCACTCCCCTGTTTCTTTTTTGATAGGGGAAAAAATAAACGATCCATTGGAAATGTATGCCGGCGACATCATGACAGTGAGCATTCTTGTTTTCCTATAAAATCTTATTTTCACCATTCTATATTTTGGTTCTCTCCATGCAATTTGAGGGAGAAGAATGTGTATGATCTGAAAGAATTCTATTAATTTATTGAAAATGAAACGTAACAAAAGTAGACAATTGAAATACTTCGAGGGCTCTTTACCTCTCACACAGTTAATCACTACCTCGATGACTCCTTGACTCATCTATCTTCCAATCTATTTATTAACTCCTTGACTCATAACTTTCTCTAACCACCACTAACTCCTATTAATTACTATCAAACTTTACATTTAATTATTAGTAACTATTTATCTAATGTTCAATCATATCGAAGAACCTTCTTTATGTTGTTTCCTGAGCATGAGGAATTCTTTCAACTGTTAAAATTTTGATTATGCCAACCCATAAAGAGCATTAATGATTTGGCAAAAAAACGCGAGGACAGAAATGATATATCCATGATTTGAGGATCAATTTTCAGCTAAGCAGATTTGATTCATGTGTTGATGTATCAGAAGTTGATTTTAAAGCACTTCAATAACATCCATCATCAAGATAGCTTTGATAAATGAATTACACGTGGCACTACAGGTCAATGTAAACTTGGCAGGGTTGCCTGCTCTTGTCGTGCCTTGTGGGTTTGTCGAAGGCGGCTCGGCTGACCTTCCCGTTGGTCTTCAAATGATTGGGGCAGCATTTGATGAGGTATTTTCTTCTCATTTTTCAAAAAACGATTATTTCGCCGAATAAATTTGAACCAGCTCCGATTGTAAACACTTTGCAGAGTAAACTATTGAGAGTAGGCCATATATTTGAGCAGACTCTCCAGAATTTTAGATTTGTGCCGCCACTGATAGCAGACGGCGTTTAAGATGGAGAGGGTACCTATTTGTTAAGTGTGAAGAAGAAGATGAAGATGGAGAAATCATTCATTGAAAGAGCATGAAAGACATGCTCCAACGTTTCACTGGGAATTGGGATTCTCTTATGCTGAGTTAATCTTCATTTTTTCATCTGTTTGTGCTCCATAATTTATGCTTTTTAACTGTTAAATAAAGCAGCCAAATAGCAGTTTCTTAGAAAGCACATATATTTTGCTTGACCATTAATTTTTTTTTTAAATATTTGTAAGAAAAAAAAAACTATTATTCACTATATATATTCGAAATATGAATACATATATAATTGAACATAAATTATGATAAAGTCGACATAATGTCTTTTCTAGGGTCGACACAGACAGTTTGGATGAGTTGACACATTTGCACGTTGTATTATATTTTGAGTCGACACAAGTTATATAGGTGGGTCGATACAATTTGGAAGACTCGGCATTTGTTTTGAACAGAGGTCGACATAATACGCTGTGGGTTGACACAAAGTGTTTATGGTTAAGCTTCTGGATTTTACAAGGGTCGACACAATAAATTATGGGTTGACACAAAAATACTGCATATATTTGACATTTCTGCAGCACTTAAGCAAATTGTTAGACTTTAATTGTACCCTTCAAAGAGGGTATTTTTCATGAATGATTAAGTCTTATTTAAACATTGTAAAGTAGTTTATTTTATCTTTCATGCTTATCTTACATAGTTATCATAAAAAATAATTGATTGCTTTAAAAATACTTTCAAAGCTAACACCAAGTAGAAAGTTACTTATAAAAGTAAGTGTAGGTTTATCATATTGTCACACGATTCATACTCTTTTATCGTATTTTTTAATATATCACTACGTGATTGAGCCAATTTAAATATATTTAATGAATTAAAATATTAGTAATTATTAATATTTGAATTGATCTAATTACACAGCAATACATCAAGAAATATGACAAGGGAATATGTCAATATGATAAGCATAAACTAACTCTAATTAGAGGTAGGCAAAATCAAATTAGAACGGCCGGTTTTAATCTGGTCTTGGTTCTAATTTAAAAAATTGTGATTTATGGGCTGGTGTCAGTCTTTAGGAGTGAAAAACTGTAAAATTAAAACTGGGATAGTAAGTCCAATAAATTCTAAAATCAAGTAAAACTCAATATAAACCCTAATAGAACACGATATAAATCTTAAACTTAGTTATAAATCTGTTCAATTATTACTTAAAACTCAACTCAAATATAATAAAAAATACTTCGGGATAAAACCGGGCCGGATTAGCCCGTGCCGACCCATAACTATAAAAGATTAGGGTGTCTATTTTTGGGATTGTGGGTCGGTTGGTTTTTTAAAAAAATCTGACAAACGAACCGACCAATAATCTAAAACAAATAAACCATCGAACCCTCATTTTTTTCATCCTCAATTTACCCAACAGAAACCCTGACTCCCGATTGCGTTCGCAAAACGGCGAACCCTGTCCCGAAGCACCGTCGCTGTCCCGAAGCACCTTCGACCCTCGTCGTTGTCCGGATTTGGGCAGTTTTCAGGTTTGGATGGAATTGAGTTCGTTGACAAAGAGTGTATGAGTAGAAATTGTTTCTTTGCTGATCAAAATGCAATAGGAGAAGCCAATCGGAGAGGAGACTCTGTGCGACTCTGAGATCATCATCGGCGACCTGCGTGGAGGTATATTTCGCCAGATAGTTTCGGCCGATAAGGTATAGATGAGGTAAGTTCGGTTAAGAGTCTGTGGTGTTTTTAGTTTGAGTTGCAAACTCTCATCCTTTTTTCGATGTTCTCCCAGCAATAATGATAGAATGAATGTGTAGGATTCGTCCGACCCACTTTATTTCTCGGTGTTCTTTCTTCCTAAATTGAGTTTCATGCAGTTAGATTTCACGCTAGCGAATTAGGTATTCGTGTTCTAATTCTTCAATGGAGAAAGCTAAGAAGGATGCCGCTGGATTGATTCTGCCATTTCAATTACGGAAAGAACTGGGATATTTGCTACCATGTGGCAAGAAAGTAGTATGGGACGTCAAAAAAAGAAAACGACTAGAAATGAGAAGCAGCGTTGCAGGAATACCTCCATCTAATAAATAAACCATCAAAGATTTTGGGAATCAGCGATCTTTACCGAAAACAAACCAGAGGATTGAATGGACTGGGGAAAGATATTTTGGAATTAACTATGAATGTGCAAAATGGCTTTTCGAAGAGTTATCTTGGTACCAAAGAGAAGTTATCAGAAGAATTTTTCTTCTTGGGAAGATCTGTTAGAAACGTTGTTGGAGAGGTTACATCATGTAAGAAATGGGTTTGAGAGAAGGATGTTGTCCAATTACAAAGATAGCACTAGATGGGAAAATCAAATTGAAGATGGTTGGAAGCGAAGCTGGTCTGAGCTGGAAATGCAAATTTTGGTGAAAATCTGAAAAAAAAAGGTGAAATAATTGACTACCTGTTGAGAAGGATGCATTTGCCACAACGAGATTCTCCAACAATCATTGGAAATAAAATCACATTGAAACTCAAGGTATGGACCATTTGCGAAGAAGAATTGATGGCAATGAAATCTGTTTAAGAATTCTTAAGAAAATATGCATGGAGATACCAAGTTACAGGGTTTATTGAGATCAGAATATGCTGAAATTTGCGTGAATAGTTTAGGGAAAAACTAGGGGAAGGAAGGAAGATAAAAAACACTGAGGAGAAGGAGGAGAATGTTGGAGAGGCATTAATACTTGAGGAAGTAAAACTAACCGATGATGGTGAATTAGAATGGGACAGAATAGATCATCCCAGTTTGAGGAAGCAAGAAATGATGGCTACAAAATTTTGGTAATATTGATAGATAAAGCAAAAATTTCTTGAGCTCTTTTTATATCTGAACCTTTTCTTTTTCCACCAACTAAGCCCGAGTCTTTGCCCTTTGAAATCGATGATGGTGAGATTCATGCCAAACAAGGTAAAGATGTTTCATCTATCTTGGCTACTTCCCTGGGGTGTAAATCTAGTGACGAAAATGACACGAGCCATGCATATGAAGGGTTGAATGTACATGGTGGAGTTCCTTCAGTTTTTCAATGAGAAAGTTAATGAATTGTCAATTTCTGATGAAGCTTTGATGAAAACTGAATCTTCCAAGAATCGAATTTGGAAGCAGAGACAATAGTTAAAAAAATGGTGGAGAAGTGATGCATAGAGGCAACAGATGCTATGAAAGTTTTGAGAGAGTAGGAAGAAAGCATCCGGTAGAAAAAGATGCTTGGATGATATTTGATGCAATTTTCTTTGGTAGATTACTAGATTTTTCCTAATATAGTGTTGCTAGTATTTTATGTAATTGTTAGGGTTCAGCATATTCTAATCTCAATAAGCATTGGTTTGAAAGAGGCAGGGAACAGATGGAGAAGGTCTCACGATGGTCAGATCGATAGTGTTTTTATGGTGTTCTTTGGCATCGGTACATTTGCTGTGGTTGATTGGGTGTTTTTTGTTCAGGACTATTAGTGGGTAATCAAACACAAGGAGGGTCAACCACCTTCAACTTTTCAAGGCTAGGGAAGTAATGAGCTGGAATGTTTTTCTGAAGTGTGTCTAATGCTAGTATGTGCTGCACTTAGGATTATGTTAGCTACGCTATTTACCAATTGAAAATGGAAAGAAATTAAGAATTTCTTTGGCAAATAGCTGGGTCCAAGGAACACACATTCATTCCTTCACGAGCCATTCAACTGTCTTAAACACAATAACACATGCAAAATAATGTTTGGCAGACCAACAGTACAGGAAATAATTAAAAAAAAGTTTTGATGTAAAGGGCAGGTTCAAAAGATTTGTGACATTGTAATTTTGTTCTCCTCTTACTCCAAGGACAATGTCGATTGCAAAAAGGAAGCCCTTTATTTTAAAATTGGAAGAGCGAGTTGTGTCCGCTTTAAATTTTATACCCGATTAATGTTCCTTTACTTGCCGAGTCATTCTTGTTGTAAGTTTTAAAGACCATTTGATGTTAATAGTTTGATGATTTGTGCATGTTGAGCAAGTGTATTAACTTTTGACGACCTACCAAAATTTCAGAGATTATGATTACAAAATTAGAGGTTTCAAGGGCGTCTTCGTTTGCATGATCATGGTCTAAATTTTTGGTTTGAAAGTGTTGATCTTCTTTTTTGAGTTGAGATTGTAATAGTCTGCTTCTAAAGATTTTTTATTTTATTTTATAAGTTAATTGTTTTCTTACTTGTTACTCTTTCATTTCATATGCAGTTGATAGCTCTTTCTATTGCAATGGACTTGTCTGAAGCAGTAGTAGTCAACTCGGGCAGATTGAAATCGGTTGTGTGGAACGATTTTGATCGCATTAAAAAAGGCGACACCTGCCTGGCCATATGCAGACATTGCAAGAAGAAACTAAGTGGATCAAGTACTAGTGGAACTTCTCATTTGAGAAATCATTTAATTAGGTGTCAAAGAAGATCCGGCAGTAGCATAAATCAATATCTAACTCCGAGGGAGAAGAAGAAGAAGGTTGTAACGTTGGCCCTCACAAATCTTAGCGTAGATCATAGTCAGAAAAAGGAGGATGTGCTTGTCAAATTCGAGCAAGATCAATTGAGAGATGATCACCCCATCAATACTATGGGCCATAACTTTGATCAACGGAGGAGCTACTTTGATCTTGCGCGCATGATCATCTTGCATGGGTACCCGTTGACCATGGTTGACCATGTCGGATTCCGAGTTTTCGTTAAAAACTTACAGCCGTTGTTCGAACTTGGGACATTCAACAGAGTTGAGGCGGATTGTATGGAGATCTACTTAAAAGAAAAACAAAAAGTGAGTGAGCTATTAGATAAATTGCCTGGTAAAATCAGCATTAGCATTGACAAGTGGGCCACCTCTAGTCATGATGAGTTCTTGTGTCTTACAGCTCATTTCATCGATGAGTCTTGGAAATTAGACAAAAAGGTTTTGAGTTTCATTTTGGTCGATTCATCTCAGACGGAAGAAATGCAGTCAGAAGCAATCATGGCAAGACTAATGGAATGGGACATCGATAGAAAATTGTTCAGCATGACTTTTGATACTTGTTCCAGCAGCGACAACATCTCATCAAAAATCAAAGATAGGATGTCACAAAATAGGTTCTTATTTTTCAATGGTCGACTGTTTGACGTTAGATGTGCCATAAACATGCTCAACACAATGGCTCAAAATTCATTGGAAGTGTTATGGAAGTTAGTTCCGATAATTCGTGGAAGCATACAATACGTTAAACGGTCCGTAGAAAATCAAGCAAAGTTCAATGAGTTGGCCAGCGAGAAGAAAGTTCAGAGCCCAAAGAGCCTGTCTTTGGATAATCCTCTTCAATGGAGCTCAACCTATCTCTTGCTAGCAGAAGCTCTAGAATATAGAGAAGCATTTACCCTTTTGAAGGAGAATGATCCAAACTACACGCTCTGTCCATCCATTGATGAGTGGGAGACGATAAATGCAGTGACAAGTTGTTTGAAGTTTTTCTTCGAAGTTACTAACAGTTTGACAAGAAGCAAAAACCCAACTGCAAATAATTATTTCCCAGAGCTCTGCGATGTCCATCTGGAGTTGATCGAATGGTCGAAGAAATCGGACGGTTGTATTAGCTCCTTGGCAACAACCATGAAGAACAAGTTCGAAAAGTATTGGGGAAAATGCAGTTTGGGTTTAGCAGTTGCGACCATGCTCGACCCTCGATTCAAGATGAAATTGGTCGAATATTACTATCCTCAAATCTACGGCAATGGCGCTCAAGAGTACATCAACGAGGTTTTTGACTGCGTTAAAGCCCTTTACAACGAGCATTCATTAGGTTCTCCGTTATCTGTCATCGAGGATGGCATTGCTTGGGAAGTTGGCGGAAAAGAGACAAGAGATAGGTTAACCGGATTCGACAAGTACCTACACGAAACTTGTCAGAGCGAAGCAGTAAAATCGGACCTTGACAAGTACTTAGAGGAGCCACTCTTTCCTCGCACGGCCGATTTCAACATCTTAAACTGGTGGAAAGTTCATACTCCACGATATCCAATTCTCTCTATGATGGCTCGGAATGTGTTGGCAATTCCGATGGCTAAAACTGCACATGATTTTGCATTTAACGTCAGAGGAAGAGTGCTCGATGACGAATGGATAAAGTTAAATCCGGCTACGATACAAGCAGTCGTATGTTCGCAAGATTGGATTCAAAGCGAACTGGAAAGCTAGCGTCTATTAATGGATAAAAACATTCTTGGAGTTGACTTTCGTGGTTTTGTTTGCATTATGGTATGGTATGTTTGACTTTGATAATTTTGGTTGCATTATGTATGATAGATGGTTGTAGTTCTTACGGTTACATTATGCTTAAACCATGAATACAGCCCAGCTTAGCCAAGTTACTCAATGGAGTTGAATAACCCTCGTAATGTGTTCTTAACTTGTTCTCTCTTTTAAAATTGTGCTTTTTGTATTGAAATATTGCAGCAAATCTGGCCGAGGATCGATTTTGTCAGAGATTGTACTATGAATTTGTTTTGCATNCAAGTACTTAGAGGAGCCACTCTTTCCTCGCACGGCCGATTTCAACATCTTAAACTGGTGGAAAGTTCATACTCCACGATATCCAATTCTCTCTATGATGGCTCGGAATGTGTTGGCAATTCCGATGGCTAAAACTGCACATGATTTTGCATTTAACGTCAGAGGAAGAGTGCTCGATGACGAATGGATAAAGTTAAATCCGGCTACGATACAAGCAGTCGTATGTTCGCAAGATTGGATTCAAAGCGAACTGGAAAGCTAGCGTCTATTAATGGATAAAAACATTCTTGGAGTTGACTTTCGTGGTTTTGTTTGCATTATGGTATGGTATGTTTGACTTTGATAATTTTGGTTGCATTATGTATGATAGATGGTTGTAGTTCTTACGGTTACATTATGCTTAAACCATGAATACAGCCCAGCTTAGCCAAGTTACTCAATGGAGTTGAATAACCCTCGTAATGTGTTCTTAACTTGTTCTCTCTTTTAAAATTGTGCTTTTTGTATTGAAATATTGTAGCAAATCTGGCCGAGGATCGAATTTGTCAGAGATTGTACTATGAATTCGTTTTGCATAAGATCGATTAGAAATGACATTCGAACTTGCTCGGCAGACAAGCTCTAGCCTAGCTCGCGAGCCAGCCCCTTTCCGGCCTTCCCAGCCTCTTGTCACTGGAGCCATTCCTCATGTCACCAACCATTGCGAGCTCGCGACCAGAATCGAATGCAACAAATCGCTGCTATGCTCGAAGCTGTGCCACTTATCAAACTTCTTCTTTCCAATGCTTCTCTCGCTGATGCTCTTGAGTGTTTATCACTTCAATATATGATCTTCGGTTATACAATCTGATTGAGGTATTTATCATATTTTTGAATATTTTAATAATAAAAATAATTTTTTAAAAATATAAATAAGATAAGATTATTTATTTATGTTCAGTTCGTTTAGGTTTTACATGTTCAGCTTGGCGCAATTTGTTTAAGCTTGAGGCTCGATAACAAACTCGAGACATTTTTTAAAAAAGTTTGACAGATCATGCTCGAAAAGCTTAATGAGTTGAATTTTTTTGGGTTCGGCTCTCTTGATGATGTTCGATGAGGGACACCAATTGACAATTGTGAGGTGGTTTATTAGTGTTTGACAGAGGTTATCAAAATCTTGAGTCGAATTTGATATTGATCGAATATACAATCAGATTGAGTTTGAATATAATTTTATAGAAACTAATTCATACGATTGGATTGTCCGATGAGTCTAGTTTTTGAATCGGATGAAAAGTTTGCTCTTGGTGAATTTGGAGGCTAATAAATTCAACATTTTCAAAGAATATGAAAGTGTTTGGTGTCAAGTTTAAATTTTGTCGAACTGGGAAACTCAATACATCTCAAATGAGTGAAGAACATTTAGCAAAATACTCAAGGGAAGGCCAGTTCTTATTCCCATTTTATATAAACAGTCATATGAGATTCTTAAGTTTAGGATCTGCGAGGTGGGTCACTGTGGATGAGGATTCCTGTTAAAATTCCCCTTGAAAGAAACATCTTTTTGCGTCATCGGCTGTTTCTTCTCCGGCTTGCAGCGATAAAACGCGAATCTGTTCGCTCCAAGTCAAAGCCCTGAACGCTAATTGTTGAAGAACAATTCAGGTTATTTGTTTCTCCTGGTTAGCCTTTACCTAATCATATTCGGAGTTTGAAAATTGCTGACGGAATCCTCCGATCTGTAGCAGGAAAGTTTCAGATCTTATGTTTTGTGGTCCATTATTTGGTGTCGATGATTTCTGATTGGATGGTTTAAGCTCCGGTGCGAACCTTCGTTCCTCAACCCTTCGACATCAATGGGGTAATGTTTCAAGATGGTACTTGAAACATCTATTTTCAATCACTATACGCATGTCGTTCGATATTCATGTCTGCTGATGAACATATTCTGGAAATCTACTTGTTCTACTATCATGCGATTCATAAATCTCTCTCAACTGTTCTAGTGCATATAGCTATCGTTATATGCTTGCTTAATTAAGCAGGGCCGACATAACTGTTGTTGGCCATCTACACTTGGCATTTGTTTTCACGCTGGAATAGATTTCTGTCCTTTTGAATCAGTAAATAGTTAACCAAGTAATGTTTTGACGAGGGAAAGAAATTGTCAAATTTTGAAAGACAGGGCTTCTACTCTTTTACCGGTGATCACAAAGTTCACTTCAAAAGCCTACTTTTAATTTTGTTGCCACTGCTGAAGCTTGAAAAGGGGGGGAAATCAAAAGGGTTCCTCTATGACAACGCACAAAAATAGATCAAGTGGTTGGAACTGGCATCAGAAGTTTCGTGTCTCTGTCCCTTTCCTTGTTCTCATACTGGTTCTGATATTTATTGTCGGGTTATTTCAAGGGAATATTCAGAAACCAAGTTTGACTTTTAAACAGAGGTTAAAGTGGAATAGCTTTGATCATTTGGTAAGCTTTAATCCAACTAGAGAGTTTTGGAATGGAATAGAGTTAATATGGCAGATACCTGACTCTCCCAAAGCTGTTCTCTTTCTAGCTCATGGATGTAAGTGTAAAGCTGTCAATTTTTGGGACAAATCAACAGAATGCGCTCATTGCATTGGCTTACCTGAAGATAGGCTTCTTGTTCTTCACGCTCTGGCACTTAACATTTCTATTTTGACCATTTCAAGCATGGGCAGATGCTGGACAGTTGGAAAGGAATTGGTTAATGTCAAAAATGCTATATCATGGTGGGTTGTTAAGAACAAGCTTGAGGAACTTCCGCTCATGGCCATGGGGGTTTCTTCAGGAGGGTACTTTGTTTCCATGCTCGCCACTGAAATGAAATTCAAAAGTATAGCCCTTATGATTGCCGAAGGATTGTTTGATCAAATCGACGTGAAAGATTCATATCCACCTACCCTTTTTGTTCACATGCCTAAAGATGAAACTCGGAGGCGGAAAATAGATCGATATATCATTGCTCTAAAAAGTAAAGGCTTAGATGTTGGGGAAATCAAATGCTTTGAGTTTCCCTTGTCTCCTCATCTTCTAGCTGACAAAATCCCCGGAATTGATTTCAATGTTTCCTCAAAACTATTTCAGATGTTCAAGAACAAAGGCTTCATTGATGGAAATGGTTATCTAAAGAAAGATGGCAGGGGTACTAGTTGGCAAGAAGCATTTCTTGGAGAGGAACAGTTAAGGCCGGTTCATCATTTGGCTCAGCACATTCAGGAAGAGTTAAATGTTGCTTTTGCTTTGCACGAAATCAGCAGCCGGAACTCTGATGAGATAATGAAATGGTTTGGATCTCATATGTAAAAGTCCTACTTTGCATCGGCCGAAGATCTTTATTCTCTGAGGTAATTCAAAGAGTTTTTAATTGTTGGAGACTGGCTACTAGATTAAGCTGGCTAATAGGACTTGGAAGACAATGATTTTTAATGTTATTAAATAATTAAACATTGATGGGTCATTAACATTCATGTGCTTTGTTGGAGAGTCTTCATCACATGCATGAAGTCGAGATCTTAATTTAAGGAAAAACAAGAAAGAAAGTACACAAAACAATGTTTTTTTATTTAAACTAGACAAGAAAAAACACAAACATCAAACATTATAGGATTTGACACAAAAAGAAGATTAAATTCTAGTTTAAGATCACATCTCTCTCTAAAATAGAAGATTCACACACGAGACATCCATGAAAACTGTATAATCAAATGGTGGTTTTGCTGCATCAGGCTTTTGGTTTGAGTTTTCCTTCGTTGGCCATCTTGAATACCTGCGCTTGAGCTTCTGCAGCCGAGTTGGAGCCAAGGGCTGTTATGAAACTGGTTTTCACTTGGTTAGTTGTGAGAGGAAACCTGTTATTAGCCAAGGAGTTGAGAAAAGAAGCAGTCCCTTCTCTGTAGAGCGCACCATACCCATCGGTGCGTGTGTTGGCTAGAGCTTGAGGCAAGCTTATCGGGCGTCCTATACCTGGAAGGGTAGGGATGCCAAAGGCGTTTCCTAACGTCCCCCACCACCCTAGGAGAGCCCATATCATTGTAGGATGAGTCTTCCAGAAGCTGTAAAAGAAACAAGAAAAAATGAGTTTGATGTAGGGTGGACACAGCCAGCCGAGACTGGTTTTTGGATGAATAAATGTGGATGCATAAGAACCGGAACTGTGAAATACCGATCCATATATAAAAATAAATAAAATGGATTGGGTTGAATCTTTTTTTGAGTTGAAGTCAGATTTTATTTGGTTTTGGATTTAGTTTTATCAGATTTTGAGTTAATTTTAGACCAAGGTTTATTCTGATTTTACAATTTTTAAGAATTTGGACCAAAACCAGACCAGAATTCTCAATTCTAATTTATCTTGTGGTCGCGTTCTGATTTTGACTACCACTATAATGAAGTATAGATAAAGGATAAGAGAAACTTACTAGCATGTACCGATGATGGGGGTGTTTGGATCAGGCACAAATGGCGGGGTGGTCGGAATAGTTGGAGTGGTTGGGGTGGTCGGTGGGGTTAGGACTGGGGTTGGGGTTGTTGGGGTGGTGGTGCCGCCAGAGGACGGCGGAGGATAGTAGACAGGGGTGGGAGTGGGAGTGGTGGTTCCACCGGAGGATGGAGGGTTGTAGTATCCACCTCCGCCGGAAGGAGACGGCTTTGGAGTGTGTTTTTTCGTCGGAGTTTTGCAGTTCACTCCACCGTGCGATGGAGGCTTAGGCGTTGAACCTGCATGAAAAAGAAAGTGATTGTGAGTTAGCTTATTCAATGCTTACTTAGATTCTCTCTTTTTTTCCCTTTCTAAGACACAATCACGCCCTTTTGGGAATGCGACACTTAGCTCATGAAAACACTCTCTTGATGCACACCCTTTATTCCAAATTGGAAACCCAAATCACCCATTTTTCTAAATTTGTAGAGAGAGAAGGGGAGAGAGAGAGAGAGACCTCTATGGGGGCTGCCCCCATGTGGAGTAGGAGGGTAGTAGTGTTTCTGATCCTCAAACTCGGAGGCCATGCTCTGAGACACCAGAGCAGCGACCAAAAAGAAAGCAAGAATGGCCTGCATCTTGTTTGGGAAAAGCAGGCGATGAAAGGAGGCAGAAGAGGAAGGGTTAAAGAGGAGATAATGAAGGTGGAAGCTTATATAGGATGAGTCCAGATTGAAGTGAATATTTGCAGGGGGACGAGTGTGAGAGTAGCTGTGCATTTATTCGTATTATTAACTCCTTTGCTTCGAAAAACATTAGCCATGCTCTCCCTCAACATCAACTGCTGTCCATTTTTCAGACACTCCATCCCCCATCTGGTTTACATCTTTATTGTTTTGTCTTTAATGAACGTAATAGCTTTAGCGCTAAATTTACAAAAAGAGGGACTATAAGTGTTGATAAAAGAAGCATAACCCTGGTCTCCATGATGGATAAAATAGAACAAAGATTTCTTCTGGTTCATGGACCCATGTCATTCGATGACTCCAATTTAAGATCCCTGCAGAGGGTAGGTGTGATTTCACAACCAAGATCGAGTTGTCGTCTTTGAGAGGCTATCTCTTAACTTGAAATCGTAGCTTGCATTTCAGGAAATGTAGCAGACAGAGAGAGAGAGAGAGGAGGGAGAGAGAGAGGGATGAAGGTGTCATTTAAGTAGAATTTATTAGCAGTGAAACAAGAGGTTGGAGAGCATATGGATTTTTATGAAGGTGTAAGAGAACAGCTTGGCATAATAATTGTCACTTTTTTCATCTGTTTCGTTTGTCAGAGACTCAGAGAGAGCTGGTTCTGACGTTGGAGAAGAAGGGCCAGCTAGGATCTGTCTCTTCTTCTTCTTCCTTTTGTGGGCTTTACCTGAAATAGGATGTTTGTTCATGGTTTTTAGGGTTAGGGTTTCCTGTTTTCACTTCTAATGGCTTCATAGATTCACCAAAATCATCTGTTTTCACTTCTAATGCTAACCGGGCGCCTGTGAAAAACTTAAAAAGATGGTCGATCTTTTATGCACTTGGTGGAATCCGGTAGTAGGTTATGCCGGATCGGCCTCAATCCTTTCCGAAACCAAAAGTTCACCAGGCTCATTTCCAGTTTCCTCACCTTAAATCGCCAGAAAACAATCTACTTTAGGCAACTCAGAATAAATTCTATCATTTCCCATTCCTATGTAATTAAGCAATCATTCGTTTACAAGCAATAAAGCATGAACTAATGTGATAATAATGTGATTGAGTTTCTTCTAAATTGTTATGCCTCAAATATCATGTTGACTAGCAACCTAAAACTGAGTAGAATAAAGAACACTAACCTGCCTGACAATGAATGGCTCCCCTTCCAGACTCAGCGGTTCGGTCAAAATTGTCAAAAAACCATTTCGATTACCAAAAACAATATCTGTCAATGGCCTATCACCTACCTGAAATCATTGTTGATACGATATATAAAGAAAGAATCCAAACTCAAACAATTGAAGGAGATCACATTTACAGCTACCTACCATGATAAGTTGTGAAGAAGGACAGTTGAAGTGCTTCTCAATTTCTTCAGCAGTACCAAGTGGTTTCTTCGCCTCTGCATATAATAAATACAGATCCCATTTATTTTACTTATAGATGGAAACAAATTCTACACACTTATTTTACAAATTTGAAGAATTTTAACATAAAAAGGAACAACATAGTTTTACCACCTTATCGTGATCCGACATTCTGCATATGAAATAAGAAATGGAATCCCAAGCATACAACATGAAACATCAATAACTAAACCCATGAGTACTAATAAATAATGAATTTGATGAGTTTTAGCAGAGCTTAAGTTTCTAAGAGAGATAACAGCATACTGTGTCTTATAACTTTGACTCCAATTGCATTTTCGAGCGCCATAGCTTTTGAACCATCATGGTCATACTCTTGAGGCCCTAACCAATTACATTATGAAAATGGCATTATTGATTGAGGGGAAAAAACCCCAGAACACAGAAGCATAACTTAGTCGAAAATGAAGATAGAATTACCAGCAGAGTTACTAAAAACCGCGATGTCGTGAGAGAAAACCGATTTACAGCGTTCTATGGATGAGTTTATAGGGCCCCAAAGTGTCAAACAGTAAGGAGCAGTGATCGTATTATCTTTATCAAATACAACACCTTTGAAACCCCTTCTCTGCAACTCACTCCAATCAATGTACCTTATATCGGGCACGACAACATGGGGAAGAGCCAAATGGCGTTCCTTGGCAACCACGACCGCCGAAGCAACAATAGCCCCAACGTTCAATCTCTGGCCCAACGCCGCTTTGATATCCACCCACCACATGTTTGTGAAAAGTCCCCTCTTTATCGGAACTTTTCCACCGCTCTGATCCTCTCCAGGCTCCACTTCTCGATTTCGGATTTCTGGGTTCCCGCTAGCCACACTATTATAGTCAATATAGTGGAAGAATTGGTGGAATGACCTTTTCGGGTGAGAGGGACTGGGATTTGAGCTTCTGGGGAAGTGATAATCGGCACTCTGTCGTGCCCGGCAATGGCTAATCGGATGGAGGGAAGAGGTACTTACAGCTAGTGCTGGCAAACGAGCGAGCCGGCGAGCCGGCTCGGCACTGTAGCGACTCGAGCAAAAGCTCGAGCCGAGCCCGAGAGTGCAGCTCGTTCGAGTTGGCTCGTGGGCTCGTAAATACCAAGTCAACCGATTCGGCTCGAAAGCCAGCTCGAGAGCTGGCTCGGTTGGCTCGGACTACTTGTAGCGCGGTCGACACTTAGTATACACGCGGTCGACACTTAATGCATATGTAAATTTGGATGGCCGACCGCAAAATAAGGTGTCGACCGTTATACGTTCCAGAACATTTTTAAGTGTCGACCGCTAATTAAATGTCGACCGCAATACGCATGATTGTTGTGAAAGTGTCGACCGCGTGGAAAAAAGAGTCGACCGATAGTTGTAAAAAGGTCGGTCGACCGTTTTTATAAAGAGGGGCGACCGTTATAATGTAACGGCTATAACTTCCATATGCAACGGTAACGTAAGGTCGATCGTTTTAAAACTGAAGGTCTACCGCATGTAGCTGTTATGCGTGAATTCTATAAATTGTAGAGGTTAGCTGATAATTTTTTTACGTAAACTCTCTGTGCAAATCACTCTATAGCCTTCAAGCATCGTTCTACTGTAATTAACAAGCAGCAACAAATCGGTGAACGGTATTAAGTAGATTTTTTGTTCAAAATAGTCATTATTTATTATGGATTCACCGCCGAAATACGTAGAATTTGAAACGTTTCCGTCTTCCGACGACGAGGTGCAAGAAGTTGCACCTATGAAGCCGGCTTTTTCTGTCGGATTAACACACACATCTGCACAAGCATCCACGTCTGGCCCTCGAGTAAAGAAATCGAAAACGTCGGAAATATGGAAACATTTTCAAATAATAGAAGTGAAAATAGGAACGACAATAGAAAATGGGGCACAATGTAAATATTGTGCCAAACATTATGCTTATGAATCAACAACTAGCACAGTGAATCGGCATTAGAAAAAAAAATCACGAGCAACTGCAAATGAAAGATTGTATGCAATCTCAATTAAACGCTCTTGAAACCAGAAATTTTGTTTATTCGCATGATAGAATGCGAGAAGGTGCTGCAAAATTTGTGGCACAGCGAGAGTTACCTCTCTCAATCTTTGATCACGAGGGAACCGTAGAACTTATACAACAATTCATTAATCCAAGTTTTAAGTGAATTCCTCGCAGTACATTGCGAGGCGACATAATAAAATTGTATGAAAAAATGAAAAATGATTTACTTCTTTTATTTTTGCATGCGCTCACGATGTCTATATGTATTACTTCTGATTTGTGGAGTGCACCCAATGCACTCGGTTATATTGTTGTCACTTCGCATTTCATTGATGCGAATTGACAACTTAATAAACGAATTTTAGGTTTTCGGAGTTGTGAATACCCTCATAGTGGTATCACAATTTATCGATACATTGTTGGTATTTTACAAGAATACAACATAAGAGATTGAATTTTCAGTATTACCTTAGATAATGTTTCCGCTAATGATGTTTGTGTTAATCAATTTAGAAAATATTTTCAATTCGATAGTAGTCATTCATCCCTTTTTCATATGCGGTGTGTTTGCCATATTTTAAATTTGATTGTTAAAGATGGCATGCAATTTGTTTATCCACATATTGATGCAATCACGGGTGCAATTTCTTTTATTTCTTCGTCTAACGCCCGACAACAAGAGTATCGAGAATTTTGCAAAGCGGCAAACCTGAAACCTCGAAAACTAAAAACCGATGTTTCAACTCGATGGAACTCAACATATCTAATGTTAGAAAATGCTAAACCATATTGGAACGTCATTTGTGATTTTATTAGTCAAAAGACACAATGTCTTACTTTGGATATTTGTAGTTGTGATATAACTAATCTATTTCTTGACTTTTTGCAACCATTTTTGGAAGCCACCAAAGAATGCTCGGGAATTTATTATCCGACCACGCATCTAGTGCTTCCGTGGTTCGTAAGATTGACTTCTACCTTTGAAATATATAAAAAAATTGATGCATTTAATGAAATCGTAACTTCAATGGAATTTAAATTTCACAAATATTGGCTTCAAGTACCTCTAATTTTTTCATTTGCTAGTATTATGCATCCGAAATATAAAATCAAGGGCACGAAGTTGATGCTCGATAAAATTTTGGAGAACATAGGTTTCGCCCCCGTATGCAATCCTAACACATTGTATAGAAACCTTGCTATCTTGTTTGAGACTTACCAAATTAGATTTTCCAGGGCAAGAACTCATAGTTCGTCCAATGTGGCATCAACGTCCGGTGGTAGTTCTAGTTTCGGAATACTACTAAATGTTATGGATGCCATTGACGCCCAACTAGAAAGCGACGTGCATTCGTTTGCTTTCGATAAGAGTGAACTCGACGTGTATCTGGACAATCGAGTTCCAATTGCTCGAGACGAGGCCTTCGACATTTTGAGTTGGTGGAAAACCAACGCAGCCATGTATCCCGTGCTCGCTAAAATGACACGGGATTTACTAACACCGCCTGTTTCAACTGTAGCTTCCGAGTCGGCTTTTAGTGCAGGTGGACGCGTATACGACGATCGACGTGCAAGTCTGGCACCGGAGCTTGTGGAGGCACTCATTTGCATGAAGGACTGGAGCGACTGTTAAGTCTTGAAAAAGACTTAATTATGTCCATCAAACTTATGAAAATTGTTAAGCTTTAAATAAATAATTGTGAAATTTTATGCTGGAAGCTGTAATTGGTGGTGTATCTGGCACTGCAGCACAGACTCTGCAGGTAGTTAATGAAATCACGTGAATCTCGGTTATTCCGAGATTATTTTTTATCTACCCTATTAGTTTCCTTTTATGCAGGGATTATGCTAGATAACAATAGAAAGTGGGAGCTAAAAAGAGATATGATTTGGAGAAGAAAATCCCAAAAATCAAGGGATCCCGAAGTTGGTTTTGGAAAGAGAAGAATATCCCCACAAATCTAGGGATTCTAATTGCTGTTTTGGAAAGAGAAGCGAGCTGCCACGTTTTTAAAAAGGGAAAAGATCAATTCAGCTAAGGGAGACGAGGGAGAGGACGAAAAACGCAGAGGAGAAAACGCAGCCACTCTATACAACGAAACGGAGACCGGAGCCAATTCAAGAACTCGCGGGACGCCACCGGGGTTTTGAAGAAAGCAACGGTGAATCCGTTTATCTTTTATCAAGCGCTGTCATTATGATTTGTGAACAATTATCTTTTGTTCTTTATATTTTCAGCATGAACTAAATTTATCGTGGTTAGATTTTGGAAGTATCTTGTTTTATGAACTCTCGGTTTGTATTTATTTCGTTATTTGAATAGTTCAACTAGGTTTTCACTCCTATCGTGTATAAGCTGGATGCCACAGTTATAACATACTTAATGATTTCTAACACGCCATTAGAAAATCATCTAGAAAGTAGTTGAATTGCTTGAGTTGTTATATTAGTTGATTTGTAATTTAACTAAACGTTTTTAATTAATTAAAACGTTAGCTCAAGG